>JADLZN010003949.1:267500-361052 GCA_018155175.1 Sinocyclocheilus anophthalmus | reverse complement strand
TTCTTTGATGATAGAAAGTTCAGAAGAACAGCGTTTATTTGAAATAGAAATGTTTTGTAACATTTTAAATGTCTTTATCATCAATTTACTTTTGTTCAATTTAAAGCATCCTTGCTAATAAAAGTGTTAATTTCTATCATTTCTTTTCCAAAAACATAAAACATTATACTGACTCTAAGCTTTGAATGGTATAGTGTATAATGTTACAAAAACTTTTTATTTCACATAATACGATCATTTGATCTTTTTATTCATCAAAGAATCCTGAACAAATTTACTCAACTGTTTTAAATCTTGATAATAATAATAATAATAATTAAAAAGTTTTCTTGAGCCAAATCAGCATATTATAAGATTTCTGAATGTGACACTGAGCCTGGAGTAATGATACTGATTCAGCTTTGTCACAGCATCCTTTTGAAATGTATTCAAATAGAAACGGTTATTTTAAATGGTAAAAATATTTCAGAATGTTTCTGTTTTTGCTGTATTTTGGATCAAAGAAATGCAGGCTTGGTGAGCATAAGAGACTTCTTTATAAAAACATCAGAAAATCTTACTGTAAACTGTTGCTGTAGTTATATGATTCCAGAAATGTGATATGTAATGTTTTATATATATATCTATATAGATATATATATATAATATATATCTATAATATATATATATAAACATTTCTGTCCCCCTCACTTCTGAAATGATGGCTACGCCCCTGTCGAGGTCCATACCTGTCCGTCTTCCATGCCGCTTATACTCTATGGCAGTGGTTCTCAAACTTACAGCGGCGTACCCCCTGGGCCATTTAACATTCTTCTGCGTACCCCCTCTCTTCCACGTAGACCGCAGTCACACCTTTTCTATTAAAGGACAATATTTGCAGCAATAAAACAATAAAACAATAAGACAATAATAGGTGCATTTTTTACCTTTAGCCTATAGAGGCAAATATTTTCTATCCTTATTAATTGTATGTCATGTTTTATGTCATATTCTTAACATTCCATTAAGTGTAATAATAATATAATAAATAAAGCAATAAATTATGGCAAATAGAAGTGATACTTGTTGATTTAAAGGGGTCATATGATGCTGCTAAAAAGAACATTATTTTGTGTATTTGGTGTAATGAAATGTGTTTATGTGGTTTACGGTAAAAAACACATTTTCCACATACTGTACATTATTGTTTCTCCTCTATGCCCCGCCTTTCTGAAACTCGTAGATTTTTACAAAGCTCATCGGTCTGAGAAGCGAGGTGTGCTGTGATTGGCCAGCTATCCAGTGCGTTGTGATTGGCCGAATACCTCAAGCATGTGACGGAAATGTTTACGCCACTTGCCATATTGTGATGCCCTGTCCGACCAGAGCGACGAGACAAAAACATTAAAACATTATAAACGAGGCATTTGTTGCAGATCCCGTGTAGGACAAATTATTGATTATAATGGACTTATCCCTGTCTTTTTTAATACGCTTTGCGCCGCGTAAACATAAAACCATGTCTGCATTTGATTGGAGAAATAACAAACTACAAGCACTACTCTACACTGCCCAAAAAAACTCGCTTTAAATATAAAATATAAACTCTTATCCTTTAATATAAAAGACGTACTTACAGTCTGTGAGTCAGAAACAGCCGGCATTGTAGTCTACTCTTGTAAGGAAACAGTCCTCCATAAAATGCGCTGCACACATCTGAATATTTGGGTTAAACTGTTCTGGAACAGTGTTGTAAATACAACTTAACCACTGATTTCTAGTGATTTCTTTCTTCTTTTGGAAGGCCAAACAAAGTAAGTTTAGCTTTCGCAACTAAACTGCGTCACACACCACGGCCTTGAGTGAGCAGAGGCCGGGGGCTAGAGTGAGGAACGGCGGGAGGGTTAGAGTGAGCAGAGGCTGGTGGGCTTGAGAACGGTGCGGCTGGCGATTTCGACGAAGGAGCATCCGGAAAGACATGTGAGGACCCCGGGCTGGACTCCGCTTCGTCCACAGTGAAAGCCGATCCGGCGATCGACAGCGCAAAGTTGTATTATTTCCTCAGCAACCAGCACAGATCAGCTCCAGTCATAACGAAGCGGATATTGTCCTCTTTTGGAAGGGCAAACAAAGTAGTTTCGCTTTTACAAAACGAAGCACACAGCGTCTTTACGACATTGCGGCGGAAACAACAATACTACAGCGAAAATAAAAATGACGCCTTCTTTCTTTGCATGAATATTTGGGCGGCGTTATGCAAATCTTCCCACTAAGTGACGTAGACATGTGTGGGCGTGTTAGAACGAGGCGTTTTAGGTATGTGTGGCTGACTCTGAACTTTTATAAGAATATCTCTTTGGATTTGAGACTTTAGTCTTTGCAACTTTACAGATCTTTCTTTATGCACCAAGAGCTTGTAACACTCCAAAGAGAAAGATAAAATTTAAATCGCATCATATGACCCTTTAAAATAAAACCGCCAATAGGTCACTAATCCAGGCGTCCGTCATTCATTCATTCATTCATTCATTCAGTAATGAAGCAAAATGATGTAGTTATGAATGGGTTATTAATCACTGACTCTCCAAATCGTTCAAAGCCGCAGATTCGTTCACAAAGAAACACCTCTGTATGTTGCTTGGAGATGCACACCAGATGATATGGATTTCGTTGGAACTATTTTTATTTTGTTGCAAAATATAACAAACATGACAATATTCTGTTTAAAATGCAGGCTACATTTAAAATGTTCACTTTATATGACCTTTTTTTGTTGAACTGTTGTAAAAATTAATAGCACATTTATCGTTTGGATATTCAGGGAAATTTGCATTCTTGCTTGTATCTTAAACATGAAAACAATAACACGCAGAGTGTGTCTGTATCGAAGAGAGTTTAAATCGATCTCAGTCCGTGTCAATATTTGCTCTTCATGCTATTAAGTGAAGATCTACTTTAAAGATGTTGTGGATGCAGTCAGTTTTGACCGCACAAGAAAATATGAGGTAAGCTGATTGGATATCATGTATTTGACCGTTTACGGCACTCCCATTTTCCTGTTTTTACATTAGAAGCGGCATTTTGCTTGTCAGAAAGACACGCCCGGTTTTAATGTTACTTTAAGTTGGGGTAGAATTAAATGAATGCCAAAACTCAGAATTTTGTTCGCGTACCCCACAGTTTGAGAACCACTGCTTCTACGGGGCGCGGGAGTGCTGGATGATTACTGACGTACAGCAGCGGTATATCGGAGTAAAGAGCTTAGGAGAACGTTCCGGGAACCTTCTAGGAACGTAAATAGAACATTCCCTTTAGGTTAGGGGGACCTTCCGGGAACCTGCCGAGAACGTTCCAAGAAGGTTCCCGGAAAGTTCCCCTAAACTAAATCTATTTCTATTTTCTATTTACATCAAGAAAACTTTCCTGGCTAACCAAAAGGGAACGTTCTTGAGAACGTTCTGGGAACCAAAAATTGTTAGCTGGGAAGCTAAGCGCCACCTTGTGTCTGTATCATCATACTGCAAATGTATTTTAATCACAACCCACATTACATTTTCAATTGATTCAGCCATGTAAGAAGCAACAAAACGTTTTGGATGGAGGTGAAGTGATCTGAAAATGTTTACTAAAAAGCACGAATAGCAGTAGTTAATGGTCTAGCTTTGCCTTCAGTTCACACGGAAGCACCAACAACTATTAAAATTACCGATATGCAAATGAAATCAATAACGCAATATGAAAACATTAGATAAAGAGTTTATCATCGACTCACCAGCAGAGCAGATGTGAGACTGAAGCAGCACAAGTTTAACCGACGATGATTCAGTTCAAACATCAACTGTGACGACATAAGCGGCTCATGGAACGTTCACGCTACACGTTCTACTCAGTTTACACGTTCATTCATTTAACAGAGAGAAATACCAACAAACACATAAAACACTTCCTGTTCCCCGAAAGTATAAAAGACACATTACAAAACTGATATAAATAGGCCTACCTTTCTATGTTCTAGAAGTTCAGTAAATATTTTTGTCACTCCAGTAACAGTAAGTGAGAATACAGTGAGAATAAAGAACATATTTATGTGTGTTAAGGTAGTTCGTACATTTTTAAGTACATTTTCTGTCATACTTACAGGAATGTAATATAAAACAGCAATGCAGGAACAACATATAGTATTGTCTCAGTATGGATAGAAAGCCAAAATGGTTGAGAAAAAGATGCATTTTCAAATTTATCCAGATTAATATGGATGTATAGCCTAATATTTACATTAATAAATCTGATGACACTACTCACTCCTGTTACTTTTACTCAGTTGCTATATATAAGTATAGGATAAATGAGTATAAGAGTAACAGGATTGAGATTTTAGGATAAAATTAGCAAATACATGTAATCTAGCCACATGGAGTACATGCTAATATAATGAGAATACTCAGCAAATTATAGTGATTGACCAAAGATTTGTATTTTTAAAATAAACAAGTAACATCTAAGAAATAGTTTAGGTAACAGGACAGTATATTTATAATGACGCTCCCAGCCACCGTTACAATATCATCAAATATACAGAAAAGAAAATAAGACCACATGCTTTCGGTCATTTCATTGCCTTCAGAAGATCCAGATGTTGCAATATTATGTTGAAAATGTGGCTTGTGGAATTTTCCCAGTCTTTTTAGAGGGGGGGATGTGTTAGGGTAACAGGACTGAGTGAAAACCTGGGGACACGACTATAAATGTGTATTTTATCCAAAATATTATACATTTATTTTGAAATAAATGTACTTCAAACACAGATGGGATGTGGAGGGAAAAATGATTTTGAGGCTTTTCTAAACATATATTTAGTGTTAGGGACTGTGTACAAATACTATCTTTTCAGTGTTTTCGGTAGTTTTTAATAATTTTTTTAAATTATATATTTTAAATTCACGGTTAGATTAATGTGCAGGACACTTTGCTTAATAATAAAATGTATTTTATAGTTAATTTTTATGCATGTTTGTACCTATAATGTCCTGGGGACATTCGGTGGAATGGCCTATTAGTAGTATCATCCTACTATGCTACTAATTACAAATGGGAAAATGCATTGAACATTGAATTTCTATTGTAGTATAGAGTTGCAGAGTTATGTAAAACTATTAAACTTTTTTTAGTTAACACCGAACTAACTAATTTAAGTCGAACAAAATCATGATGTAAAAGCACATAGCCTACCATTTAATACAGAGCAATTTGTGGAGCAGAGAACAGAAAGAAAAAATGAAATGTCTTGGCTTAAGAACAGCATACTATTAGTTACTAAAGACTGTCCTTTAATTCCTAACAATGCATTATGTTGTAGTTTTGTTTCTGAAACAAGGGAAAGTGTTCAAACCCGTGTTAAAAAATCGGTAACACTTTACTTGAAGGGGTGTGCATAAGACTGACATGACACCTTCATAATCATGACATGACACATGTCATGAATATGAAGGAGGTTTTATGCATGTTTATGATAACTGTCATTAAGTGTCATTCGCTCAGTTATGTAATTTTTAATGCAAATATTACATTATTTGACCTAACCTAACCTTACCCCTAACCATATAGCCAATAACAAAGACATCTCAAACAATGTTATTTTTGCATTAAAAATTACATAACTGAGCTAATGACACTTAATGGCAGTTGTCATAAAACATGCATAAAACCTCCTTCATATTCATGATGTGTCATGTCATGATTATGTAGGTGTCATGTCATGATTATGAAGGTGTCATGTCAGTTTTATGCACACCCCTTCAAGTAAAGTGTAACCAAAAAAATAATTAAATCTACACCAAACACGGAAAAATGACACAAGTATATAAAATGACCACTAAGTGGCAGCATATAAAAAGGTTTCGGGGTTCACCACCGCAACAAAATAAAAGGCGATGAACAGACATAAACAAGGTTTGTGTCCTTCAATGTCAAGTGTTGATCACCTTTTCATTTAAGTGATGAGTTTCGTAAGAGCGAGGGCGACTTACTGAGGATCATGTGAAGCCTACAAATTAAGCAATTTCCACTGTAAAGTCACCGCAATTATGCTTACAAGCAGAAAATTCAGCTGTTGCTGAGCTCCATCATGTTGCCATTGTTAATGCTGCTCAGTTCACTTGTTTATTTGTATTTTTAATGCCCACTGGTTTTCTCATAGCAGCAAATTTAACTTTAGGGACATTTGGGGACATTTGTAATGACACGCTCCACATGAAAAATAACAATACCAAATAATAACACAATTTATGCGATTTTCTGCTCCTTTTTAACAGATGGTCACTATACAAGAATAACTGGACTTCCTTTTTTGACATTCTCTTCTGTTTTCATTCTATAAAAGCAGAAATAAATTCCGAATTTTATGATCAATTTTTCTTTGTTGCTAGTACATAAAGTAACCTATTTTATGATGGGCGACTTTTCATCTAAAGAATACTAACCTGTAAAATGTATACAGAAAATGCATAGTTGTTACATGGAAAAAGTAGCCTATCATGTGGATATCGGTAATACTCACATCGAAAAGACAAACAAGGGCATAGGTCATGTGATATAAATGATCAACTGTATCTGAATTATAAATAACCTTCATCTGGACGGCAAAGTCCCTGTGGCTTTAATGCGGAATTGAAGGGAGAGGCTGCGCGTTCACAATCCCTCCCCTTCCACTGTGGAGGCGGGAGCGCGCAGTGGGTTCTGTCCAAACTCGAGCGCGAGGAGAAAACAGCCTCTGCACTGCTCAGCTTCACGCGGACACTAAAATGCATCTTCTGCCTTATGCTAAGAAAAACAGTAGAGATTTCCAACGGGATATAAAACGCTGCATCATGTTTTGGGATAAACTGAAGTCTGAGCATTAAATATTGTTATTACATTTCATCAAGTGTCGTGTTGACTGAAATCCGCGCGAGTGTTAGGAATATCACTGACAGGTAAGGCAATATTAAAAAGTTAAACCTTTTAAGCGTATAAATGTTGAGAAAGCAAGTAGAATCATGAGCAAATAAACTGTAGAAGTGCATTTCGTCTTGAAACTTTCAGCGAACGATTAGGTTTGGAAACAGTCGCTACAAATCTCGAGAAGTTTAAGACGTTCACAAAACAAACACGTTTTTATTAAAAAGTGAAGAGCGTTTTCAGAACGCTGGACAGCGACATGATCCAAGCGTTCTGTTCTCGAGCCGTTCAGTAACACAGCAGGACGCGCGGGGAAGTCTCCAATGCCTTTTCTGTTTCCTCTCATTAATCTCAATTAGTCGACAACAACTTGAAAAAAGAGACCAGAAATAATATGCATTTGGATTTGGTAACTTTTCTAAATAAATGTGCATGAAAGTGTAATGTAACGTCAAATGCTTTTTATAATCACTCTCATAATGTGCAAAGCTCTCAGTTTGCGTTAGCACTTTATATGACTCTTTTTTTCTTATATGGCTCTTGCATTTGTTCTTTGTGCATGAAAAATGCTAATCTGCACCTTCATGTGTGCTTGGCAGGTGCTGAAAATGGCAACCAAATACCTGATGCTTATTGCTTTGGGGACTGCAGTGATTGGCAGTGCGCCCAGTTGCCCTGAGCAGTGCAAATGCTCTGATAAATCAAACCACCAGTTTACAGATTGTGCCTACAAAGAACTTCTGGAAGTGCCCGTGGGCTTGCCATCCAATGTGACCACCCTGAGTCTTTCAGCGAACAAGATTAAAGTGCTGAAACCCAAAAACTTTATAAATGTGATCCAGGTGACCTCTCTTTGGTTGGCTCACAACGAAATCGTCACCATTGAGAGGGACACCTTTGCTCCATTGATTCAACTGAAAAATTTGGATATTAGCCACAACAAAATCGTGTATTTTCCATGGGAGGACTTGACCAATCTCACTGCCCTGCAGTTGTTGAAGATGAACAATAATGAGATGGTCAGTATCCCCAAGGATACTTTTGCCAACCTGAAGGAACTGCGTTCGGTCCGTATTAACAATAACAAGTTTACCACCATCGTGCAAGGAACATTTGATGCTTTGGTTGCGATGTCTCACCTTCAAATCTTCCAAAACCCCTTCACCTGCTCCTGCAACCTTGAGTGGCTCAGGGACTGGATCAGCAAATCCTCAATCTCCATCCCTGAGCAAAACAACATTGTCTGCGATGCTCCTTCCCACCTCAGAGGTACTCAGGTCACTAGCATGCCCAAACTGGACTGCAAGGCCCCATCAGTGTCCATCACATATCAGCCAAACATCGAAAAAACTGAACTCTATGAGGGATATATGGTCATGCTTTACTGTGAAACAAAAGGAACCCCTAAACCTGAGGCCACATGGGAGATATACGCTGGAAACCAACTAATTACATTCCCTTTGCCGGCTGTTGTTGAAAAAATTGAGATTCCGATTAACGGACCACCTACGAACGCCAGGTTCCTTGTGTTTCAAAACGGCACCTTAATCATCCCTCGCATAAGCAAGAAAGAAGATGGAAACTACACATGCTCTGCTGTCAATGACATGGGGAGAGCCGAGCGCACGGTGAGACTTGTTGTGGCAGGCACCAAAAAGCACGCCATCCTGGACCCAAAAGCATCCAGCCATTTACCAGAAGACAAACTTGGTTCAAAAGGCTCCAAAAACAGCGTTATTAGCATGTGGCCCAAATCTGAGGAGAAGACAAAGAGCCTTCCAACCGGAACATCGCTCATTACAGTGGATAAAGAGCAAGTGGAAGAAGGCACCGATACTTTGCCATTTGTTGGCAAATGCGGAATGAATGATGGCACACAGTACATCTCCAACCATGCTTTTAACCTCAGCTTGGATGAACTCAAACAGTACACGTTTGATTTCGGAGTTATTGCTTTGGAAGTTTCAGAAACTGAGGCCAAAGTTCAGCTGAACCCTTTCCAGATGGCCAACGCGAAGTCCAACATTCACCTCAGCCAACAACAAGACCTCCAAACTGTGAATAAAGAGCCTTTTAGTCTTTTCCAGACATCCACCAAAAAGTCACCCCTGGACATATTGTACCTTTGCGTCGGTACTGGCAATGGACATTCGGTGGTGCAGTGGTCCAAGATAGAGGAGGGCGTCAACGCCTATCGCTTCCAGGGCCTCAAGCCAGGAACTAATTACACCCTATGCCTCACCTATGGGGGCCAGGACTGTCAAGTCCAAGTGGTCTTCACAACTAGAAAGAAAATCGGCTACGATCTTTGGAGCGGTTAATTACCGTAGGAAAGTTTAGTTGTGGAAACTTGAGAGTGGTCGTTAGTATTAACATTTTTTGCTATGCCTAGACTGTGAGGCAAACCGTTCCCTGCTGGGTGCCAACGACTGCGCAGTAGTCGACGTCAATGACAGGTTGCAAGGCCACAGAGACCACAAGGATAATGAAGACTCGAATAAACCCCGATCAGATGGAGAGACGAAGTAGCACACATAGAGCACACAGAGGGTGTGTATGCAGATACACGCTCGAAAACGTGAGAAATAGTCTTATTTTGGATTCCGAGAAGGAAACATTAACAACGAACCGAGTTGTGAGGCTGGGAAGAGGGAGAGGGGAAGAAATGCCGGCGACCCGCGAATGGGATAGGCGGATGGAGCGAGCGATCAAGTAGACGGCGACCAGGGAGAAACCAGTAGTGAGGACGTCGCAGGGGAAAGGTTTGGTCAACCGAGTCCATTCCCGAGTCAACAACGTCCAAAAGCAGGAGCGAGTTGATGCGGATCCCGAGACCTACAGCGACCTCCGTGGTCGATGGGCCGCCACGTAAAGGGCCTTGAAAAGGCGCAGGTAACACATATCTGTGCACCGAGAAGTCAACGGTCAATTAAACAACCAAAACCCCCAGGAGAGTGAGACTGATGTGTGTTGTTCGTTTGCTGCTGAAAAAACAGACAAACCAGGTGGAACGACACGGACTGGGCAACTCACGTGATACAGGACACGCGTCGTGAAACAACTAACGAAACGCAGCAGCCCTCTAATGTTCAGGCCTACAGACAGTAAGGATTAAGAGCAGTAGTAATAGGTGCATACGTGAAATGAGTGCCGTTGTTCAATATTACAAATAGGGTTTTTGAGATTTATCGAGTGGACTGGACTTAAATGGACAAATATATCTTTAAAAAACCTCATAAAAAATTCCGTAAGTCTTGTCACTTTAGCATAATCGTAAACGTACATTGTCTCAAGTAGCATCCATTTTAAGTCATCGAAGTAAGCGTTACTGTATAGTGGACATCGAGCGCTTCTGAGGAAAAAAGAAATCACCGTTACTCTTTTCACAGCATGTGTGTGTCTGGAAAACCTGCCAGATCACCTTGAAAAAAAAAGTTTGTTAAGTGTAATGTGGGATCCCAAAATGTGTGATTTTTAATCTCTTTGCGAACGGGTGCTTTAAAAATATCTCTCGCCTTTATGAACTGACTGAACGTGTCCTTTCTTCTCTTTGAGATAGCCTACTTGTTCGTGGCATGTCACACAAAAGTATTTTCAAGTGTGTTTTATTAGGATACTATAGACTGTAGATATTAAATGTCGATTTGTGATGTAAGCCAAGTAACCTGAGAAGATGTTCTCTCTTTTTTTATATAAGCATTAATGGTCCGTTTTTACCATCAGTCAAAACGACATCGAGAGTCCAGTAAATTGACGCATAGTGGCTTGTTTCGTGTCCAACTGTCCAATGATGTTGTAAAAATACTCAAACCTTTTAAAGATTTTGATATGATTTTATGTACGTGACCTTAATAAAATATGGAACGAACAAATGTATTGGACATTGTTTGCAAACGCAGAAAGTGTTTGTAGAATGCAGACAAGCTCTCCAGCACAAACCACACAGTTCAGTAAAATCATAAATAGTTTGCAGTCCGTTCGCTGGACATTGAACGCTGGCGAGGAAACTTCCTGCAAAACGCCGCCTGAAAGGAGCTCAGGTACAACATGTTTTTGCTTTTATTTTAATTTGCAAAACTAACAAAGACCCGTGTAATATATGATTCGTGTTTTTGTTTTTCTGAAACGAATATTTCAAAACAAATATATAAATAGTCTGAATATAGCCTTATAGGATATTTATTGGACATTTAAATTCACGAAATTATTTACATTTAGAATAAAATGTGCCTACTAGTGCTTATTTTTCGTTATGGATATTGTAATGAATTCTTGAGAAAACTATTGTGTTGAACAAAAAAATGTGATTGCGGAACAGTTATGCGCTCTCTCAACATATGCCTAGTCATATTTATTTTAAATATTCGTAATAACCCTATGAATCATATACATCGCTGCACGGAAAAAAATCGTGCGCATACTTCTGATTTAAATGGTTTTCATTTGGTTTAATTAAAATATAAAATCATGCTGATTTACACTTCGCTATACGCTGGAGATGGCACTATTTTCCTTAATTCAACACAGGGAGCATACTTTTATTTTTAATATTTATTTCATCTCAATCACAAATATGCCATAGGTAGCAGAACAATACATAATAGAGGGAAATCTCAAAATTAAGTGTCAATGTGAGACAGACTGTATATTTTGTCAGAGATGGAAACAATTGTAATACAATTACAGTAGATGTTGTCTTAATGAGAACAGACACAGATCAACCCATAAAGGACATTATTGGTTTAATCTATGATAAGAACATTCTCACCACTGGTCACACCAATAAGTGCAAAAATGAAGATGCTGAGTGGAAATGAATAATTCGTCAATTTGCAAACGAGCAGAACCTGTACATTCATAAATAGTCACGCATATTAACCTCGCATCAAGCAGTTAGATGGGAGTTCAGTGCCAAACTAAATTTCCTGATACGCTAAGTCCAAGAGCGAGAGACAGTCTCACACACACATGCAACAAAAGACACAATACATCCATCCATGCATTCACACACATGTGCAAAGGATCCGTTAACTACAACTGCTTGAAGTTGTTCCTGAGGCACTGAGCTGTAAGTGCACTTAGCTAAAACACATGTGCTTCTCTGCTACACCAAAGCAAATAATACTATCATCAATATCTGGCCAGCAGCCATTAAGTATGAAAAGGCTGGGGGCAGGGAGGGCCGATCTGCTTCTCCGCATGGTGATGTTCAGTCCTCAGTTGTTGTGGCGGCGCTTTCTGCTTCTTTGCTAGGCTCCTTGATGCTGTCTTCCTTTTTGCTGCCCTCCTTGGAGGTCCGGTTGAGGGCTCCGTTGATGAAGCTTTCAGAGCTCTGGTGCTGGAAATGTTTCCTGGTGCCCACCAAAGACGGGTTGTTGACCAGAGTGTAGAGGAGCTGCCAGTGCGACCGACGCCAGTTGGCCGTTGGACACCTGTTCTGCTATCTTTCTTCTGACACAATTGAATACCTAAAATTGTGGAACATGTTAGAACATGTGTAAACTAATTCCATTTAATTATTATATATATATATAATCTGTTGTGTGTTGTGTGGTGTGTCCCTGGCCCACAAAATCATAAGGGCGCAGGGGTATCCTTTGTAGCATATCCAATAATATTGGTATGGGTCAAAATTATAAGTTTTTCGTTTATTGCCAAAATCATCTAGGATACTTGAGTGAACGCTCATTTCCATGAGATATTTTATAATTTTCCTCCCGTAATATATGTAAACTAATTTCTGCTGTAGTAATTCTTTGCTAGGACTTCGCAGGGGGCAACTTTAAAAGTGCCCCTATATGCCATTCCCACTATTTTCCGTTTCATTCAGTGTGTTAATTCAAGCGTATGTGATTTAATCGATGTCAAATTATAAAGTTGAAGTGCCCGATAATAAGAGTTCCTATAGCGCCCAAATAAAGATCGACTCTGACCAGCGAACAGTCCTTAATGATTCGAATCCCATTTCCGTGACGGCTACATGTCACAGGGTGATACATTTGCATAATGCGCACACATGTTTTATGTTGGCCGGCCAACGAACAACTTGACCCCGCCCACAAACACGTCATTCTACTGACGACTGCTTCTCTAATCTCGGGGAGTTCAACGCGGGATTCACAAAACGCTTGCTGTTGAAATATGGATCAGTATCCTGTTTATTTGGACAAGCTGCTCCACACTTTTAAGTAGATTAATAATTTATGTTTTATATTCGCAGAGCTTTAAAAATACAGGAACTATTGAATATCGTTTTGCTGTACGCTGTGTAGCACCATCACATGCTAGGCCATCGGACCACTCAGAGCGACAGCTGAGATTTTAGAGAGACTGAATCTTTGAACGGCTTCAAACGAATCGTTTGAGAATCGCTGGAAAATGAGGTGATATTAAATGCATATTTTGAGAAAACGAAAGCGTTTTTTTGACTTTGCATGCATGTAATCCTATTGTAGGAGACTCCCAAAACAATATTAGGAACCGTAAAAATGGCATAATAAGGGCACTTTAAGGTATGTCTCAATATTTTGAAGGTTTTGTGCACTCTCCAAATTCCAGGATTGTCGCATAAGTTGTATCTGGCCAATATTGTCCCTAACAAACCATACACCATGAAAGCTTATTTATTCACTTCAGTGATGTAAAATTACTCTTTTGTGATCCCCCCCCACAACCACACATACAGTCGTGGTCAAATTATGGCCCCTTGGTAAATATGATCAAGAATGCTGTGAAAATATCTTTCAATTGTAATCCCTTTTGATCCACAAATATTCTAATCTTCAATTGAACTAAACAATTGAAAATCGGTGGAAAATCTCATTTTGAAATGTTTTTTCTCTAATACATGTTGGCCACAGTTAATGGTACCCTTAGAAATTTTTATGAGTAAAATATCTGTGAAGTATTTTCCCATTCATATTTACAATTTTGAGCTATACCAGGGTGATTAAAGTGACATAAATTATTGCATCCCTGGCTTCCTGTTTCCACCGGAATCTCATAGGGGGAAACAAGCCCAAATGCCCGTAATCTCTATCACACATGAACAACCCAAAGAATATATTTCTGACCGCAGCAAAAGATATGGAGCGTCACAACAGAAATGTGACTTTGAAAAAAGCTAGAGCAGTGGCAATTCCCATTTCCACCATCAGTTGCAAATTAAGAGATTGTCCACTTCACACAGCAATGATTACAATCTGCCTGTAAGAGGCCAATATGTCTATATCGTTTCTAATGCATGTGAGAGAGAGTGGGAGTGCTAAGACGCTCCAAGGATGCGCAAAGCCCGACCTCCAAGTCATCCGCCCGACTGCTTCTGTTGACAACAGTGATCGCAAGCTACGTTAAAGTGATTATTACGTTTTTGAATATGGATATTTTTCTTACAAAAACGCCTCGATTCGCTACAGAAGGCCTTTGATCACCCCCCCCCCCCGGAACGTGTGAGCACGTTTCTATAGTTGGGCGCTTTTTATTTAAGTTATTTTGGACTGAAGCACTGCAACACCTGCTGACTGTCATTAAACATCTTGAAAGATCAAAGACAATTTTTATACCTCCGACTGGATTCGTCTGAAAGAAAACAGTCATGTACACCTAGGATGCCTCGGGTGTGAGTAAAACACAGCCTAATTTAAATTTTCGGGTGAACTAACCCTTTAATAGCACATAAATCCGGTCCACATAAAGAGCACCGTACAGTACAGTTCACAGTCTGGAAACATATCGCAATGTGCAATTACCATATGGAGAGTGTAAAAACTATGAGTCACACACATATGAAACAGTCAATTATTACCGAGCACAGTCTGTGTACATGCAAATGTGCAAATCAGATTCCTCCAGTTTTTGAATGCAACAAGCATCAATACATCTGTAGGTGTAAAATCAACAAAAGACAGGGCTATTTAATGTTGAATATACACCATCTGCCTATCATCCTGTAAAACCCATCAAATGCTGGCAGATCGGACTTTGACTTGAGACAAAAGCTCTAATTTCATCTCTGCTCCACTATATGAAAAGAGATGAGCAATGCAAACTGTGAATGCACAGCGGATGTTCACACTATGGACTCTGCCATGTCTCTCTGACAGGTCTGATTGAGCAGCAGCAGGGCCGCGGTGAGTTATTGCACATCGGGGCCCAATTTATTCGGACAAATGTAATGATTGCGGGAACACTCGCCTGCTGCGTGCAGGGCAACATGATGAATCAATTATTCCAAAAACAAGGCCTACCAACCATCTGTGCATATAGACATGAATCACTCAAGAGAAATCAAACACAGGTCAATATAAATCTTGGTTAGATTTGACACAGATCTAACATTATTTTGCTTTGCTTTCTGTTTTGAAATGCATTAAAAGTATATGAAATTAATCTGTTCCCTTTAAACTCTACTGTGAGTAGACTCTACTGGGAGTTCAATCTGTTTGTTGCCTGCAATATAGTGTAGTATGACCTACATTCGTCTATCTGTTGTTTATTTTTATATACACTAGGCCATTCGACAAGTTGGGGGTCAGTGATTTTTTATGTTTTTTAATGGAGGTCTCTGATGCTCAATCAAGGCTTATTTAGTTGTTCAAAAATACGAACCCCCGCCCCCCCCCCAATATTAGGGTAAATATTATTAATTTCTAATATTGGTTTTATGTTTAATTCTTTAATGTATTTCATTTCGGTTACCAGTGCAAATTTCCATCATCATTCACTTACCATCCCTTCAGTCGTCCACATGTACTTCCGAAATCATCTAATTCCTATATAGTCCTGATTTTTGAAAAAATGCCCTGTTTTTCATTGAGCTGGAGGTTTTCCGTCAAATAAAAAGCTCAAAGTGCAGTATGAATGGCGGACAGTAGCGGTATTAATGGTAATAGTTAAATGCAGTCCAAATTCAAAATATCTTTCAAGTGTAGAAATTAGGAAAGTAGTATTGTAATTTCCCTACTGTAGTGTAAAGCAAAAATAATGTACCTATGAAATATTCATTTTCATTTATTTTACAGTGCAATTGTTTTGATGATCTAGCTACTACTGCCATTGTTTTTGTTTGTTAAATTATTAGTTCTTATATTCTAATGTGTTTGGCTCCTAAAACACCATTGGTGAGGTAATTTAGACGGAAGAGTATAACACAAATAAAGAGGCCCCTTTAAGTTCAGGTACAGTCAATTCACTACTGTTTTCTACGTAGGGTTTCTTAGTTAAGAACATGTTGCAGCTCTTAATTCTGAACTCTCAAAGTGCACTAGATAGAATAATTTAACTTTCAAATGTGCAAAATTTAAATTTTTTCCAATTCTTAATTTGCCTTTTTTTTTTAAATATCGCAATAAATATTGTATCCTGGACTTCATATCGTGATATAATCGCATTGTTAGATTTTGATATCGTTACATCCCTAATATTAAGCAACTATATCAATTATATCAAAATAATATAATATGAGATTTTTGATATAAATCAATTATTATTCCTTATTATTATTTCTGATTTTTTTAATTGTTTTGTTACGATTATTTTTATAATTATGTGCTGAAATGTCATTAATCATTTTTATAACCACAAACCGTCGCAAAACGCTCCTCCTATCTATGGAAATGAGCTTGGTCATCTTTATTTTCACAGAAGGAAACTGGCCTGAAATGTACAGTTTCCACACACTCACTGATAAATCTCACTGGACAAACTGAATGAGCGCAGCTTTAAAGCACTAAACCGCATCCTCAGTCAAGCGGCTCTGAATTAGTTCTGAAGACTAAAAGCTTTGAGTTTGAGTCCAGACTCTGGAACAGGTTGCTCTCCAGTGAATTAAATATATAATACGTTGTCATGACGAGTAAAGAAACAAAAGCTCAGACCTTCTTCAGCATCTCTCATCCTCTGTGCGGACACACTGTCCTGGCCTGAGGTTTGCAGCAGCAGCCCGCAGAAGGCCTTCATCACGGGGTGAGACTGGCTCACTTCAATCTTCAGGTAATGAGCGTAGCAGCGGTATCCTGCAGAGAGAAGCGCAAACACAGAGGAGACAATCTACATACAAATGACAATCACATCCAACATCTGACACGACAGAGGGGAAGCACTTTTATCAGACACATCAGTATATAACAGACGTACAGTCACATTTGATATTTCGATTTGTAGAACTAAAACTCTGGCCTACATCTTGATGATTTTTTGCTACCACGGATAATATACTATAATATAAAAAAAGTTGATGAAACTATAAACTAGATATTTGATATAATTTAAATATTTTTATATTTTAAAATGTATCATATTTTGTCAAATATAAGAACAAATATTAAGAACTGATGATATACATTACAGGTACTATAAACGAGTGCACTCATTTTGAGCAGGGAGTCTGAATGTAAATGTGTCGCTCTGTAAAGCAGTACCTGGGTCAAACGGCTCAACGTTGCGGTTGAGAAGGCTGATATCCAAGCGTCCTAAGTGGACTATGTTGAAAAGGGCAGTGGTGGACTAGCCTACAAATGCCCACTATAACAACAACATGACTAACTAGGAACAGCTGTGCTGAGAAGAAAAAGACTTCCTATGTGGAGGAAAAAAAAAAGACCCAACCTCTGGAAACAGTTTGATTCTTCATACAGGTTTAAGGATGTATATATAGACTGGGTTACACTTTATTTTAAGGCGTCCTTGTTACAGTGTAATTCTACATTTAAGTACAGAGTAATATGAATTAACTACATGTACTTACTATATGGTTAAGGTTAGGTTAAGGGTTTGGCGTAGGGTTACTTGCATGTAATTATGCATAATTTATTGTTATTATAATAGTAAGTACATGTGGACACCTTAAAATAAAGTGTTACAGTGCATTACTAAAATAAAACAGTAGATAGTCTTCTATGTATAAATAATACTACACATAATAAACATAACTTGTAAACACAATAAATAGATAAACTATGATAAATATATAATAATATACATAAAGGTTTATATTATTTAACAACAAAAATAAGAATGAAATATTAAACAAAATAAGTAATTAGGAAATAAATATTTACATATATAATATAAATGTATTTATTTAAATATTAAAAACAACACAAAATCCACCCTATTAACTTTCTTAATAATGGTTCCTGATCATATTTCATCAAAATAAATCCCCCTGTCCATCTAATGGTGGTTTTTATTGTCTGCATGATGCAAGTAAAATAATTAAGTATAATATTATTAGATTTTTTGAATAAATAAAAGCATAGAAATGGCCAAAAACTATGCCAATAGTTATTAAAAAAAATACATATAAAAATAAGATTTATTTATTATCTATTTAAAACAGTGTGACATTCACCTATTCACTTTTCTTAATAATGTTGATTTTATATAAAACATTGTCATTGATTTAATTCTAATTTTAGTCGTTATATATATTTACATAATTTAGATACTATTTAATTAGATAGATAGACAGATAGACAGACAGGCAGACAGAGAGATAGACAGATAGACAGACAAATAGATAGATAGGTAGATAGATAGATACATCGGTAGGGTAGGTAGATAGACAGATAGATAGGACAGACGACTGTGACAGACAGACAGACAGGAGCAGACCAGATAGTAGATAGATAGATAGATAGACAGACAGACAGCCAGACAGACATACAGACGATAGATAGATAGACAGACAGATAGACAGACAAACAGACAGACAGACAGATAGATAGATAGACAGACAGACAGGACAGACAGAGAGATAGACAGACAGACAGACAGACAGACAGACAGACAGACAGACAGACAGACAGACAGATAGACAGACAGATAGGTAGACAGATAGACAGACAGACAGACAGACATACCGACAGACAGACAGAAGATGTTAGCAGACAACAGAAGACAGATAGATAGATCGATAGGACGACAGACAGACAGACAGAGAGATAAACAGATCGACGACAGACAGACAGATCGATTAGGTAGATAGACAGATAGATAGAAACAGGACAAGAGAGACAGACAGACAGGACAGACAGACAGACAGACAGACAGATAGACAGGTAGATAGATCATAGATAGATAGATAGATAGATAGATAGATAGATAGATAGATAGATAGACAGACAGACAGTTTAGGACCAGACAAACAGATAAATAGAAAGACAGGACGACAGAGAGATAGATCGATAGCTAGATGATAGTAGATGATAGATAGATAGCTAGATGATAGACAGACAGAGAGATAGATAGATAGATAATGTAATTGTAAAAATGTTATTAACAACAACAACGGTGTTGCAAAAATAAAATGGTTTACCGTTTAATATCTGAAAAGTCTGTTAATATGAAATTCTTCATAAGTTTCATAACAATGTACAGAAAGAAGACAGGTGTTTATTGTTGGCCAATCTTTCATGGCCTATTCCAGATGATGAATGTACACCAATATTAAAAGCAACAGCCAGTGAGAGGTAATATTATGTATAACTGGCACCTGTTGTTCAGATCTCTTGTTCCTGCGTCCTTCTTAACGAACAAAAACCTGGAGGTCAGATGCTGGATCAGCACAGCCAGGAACAGCATCAGCCAGAAGGGCCTTCAGAAGAGAACATGAGAGTGAGAAGCATCTTAAGAGGCACTTCTCTAAATGCTGGGCTTCATGGCTCATGAGGAGAGATGACTGATAGGAGGCTTTAGCTGAGATTCGGGGTCACGGGGTCAGGACCCTGCAGCCACGCTCATCATCTAAAGTGAGGAGAGCCAAGCCACTCACCACATGCTGCCGATAATGTGGAACAGCATGAGATTGGTGCCATACAGGATGGGGATGATGACGAGGAAGACCGCGAACAGAATGCAGATGAAGAACACCAGAGTCTGGATCACCATGCCTGGACACAGACACAATCACACATGCAGGAGTAACGAAATATGCTCATAATCACCTTTGCACTTGAAAAAACTCTAAATAATATATATTATTCCTTATTAATGTTATATTATCCTATATTCCGTCATTGTAATAAAAAAAACAATAAATGGGACATAATGAATGATTTTTAAACCAACATACACAAAAATAAATAGATTTAAATATACTGAGTAATATTTATTTTTTAAAGATAAAAGGCACCATGTAAATATTATCATTTTTTTAAATAGGAAAAAATCAAAACATTTAAAAAACTAATATAATTTCTAGAAATAGAAAAAAAAAATGAAAACTACATATAAATAAATAATAAACATAATTATAAGATAATATTTCTGTACTTACTACTTAAAAACAGAACAAAATCCATCGTTGACTTTCTCAAATGTTCATGAAAGTTCATCACTGCCCATTATCTAAACATGCTTTTTTGATCAAAACACAACTTTCTACTTTATGATGGATTTTTATGTCTGTAATGTACTAACTATTGAAAAAAAACATTTTATTTTAATATTTTATAAACTATTTAATGTTAATAGTTATAAAAAAAAACTATATTTAAATAAATTTATATAAATAATTAAACTACCAGTCCTTTATTAAGGAACAGACAACAAAAACGCCTATTATTGTTATTTTTTTAAGTAATAGTGCAGCATTAGTTTAAATCTTTTTTTCAATCTAACTCTAATAACTCTCTATTTCTTGGATGGATTGTTATTTTCTGTTGATGTATCACGTAAATTATTAAACCATTGAATATATTACTAATATATTTAAACATAGCATTTAATACAATAAATATATTTTAATATCTAAAATAAAAATAAATGACCAACAAAATATTAATAACAAATAAAATGTGCAATAAATAGTAAAAAAATAAAATAAATAAATAAATAGAATAGATTATTTTTTATTTTTTTTTTTAAAATCGACAGAACAACTCCATCCTATTACTTTTTTAATAAAATGTCTGGATTTTTTTTTTTTCCATAACTTGATCATTATTCTTAAAGATTTTTTTATCACAACAATAATCTCCATCTATGATGGATTTCTATTGCGCACTAATGTATTAATCCATGTATGAAGGGAAAATTCCATAAGAAAAAAAATCCAGAATGATCCAGAAATGTGCTCCGCTACATTTAATTAAAAAATAGCTCATTCATTGTTTAAAAAAATAGTTTGTCAGTTCAAATTTAGTTTGTTCCAGTACACAAATTCAGGCTTCATTTAGCAGGTAAAAATGTTTCAGATTGTCTTTCTCACATGTTTAAACTACAGTGCAAAGGGTTCTGCCTGGAGAATGAAGGTCTTCTCGAACAGACGAGAAAGAGCTGCTCTCCCGAGACAGATGAAGGATGGCAATGATAGCTGGGAGACCATCCAGCCAAAGGGGACCCAGCAGTGGGGGAACGGTTCGGAATGCTCCTGTGGCAGTTATACACATTAAAGACATCTCCTCTGTACAGTCCCTTCAGATTAGACCTGAGTGAACACAGACACAGCCTTCAGTGCGCTAACACGCACACACACACACACGCACACACGCACACACGCGTAATAATACAGGTAATGAGGGCATCTCTTTATGAAGAAGAAACTGAGATGAAATTGCAGGTCACAGAGTCAAACTGCCATTAATGACATTTAAGAACTCAATTTGAAAAGTCATTATTTTTAATATGCTATTCCTGACTGTAATTACCTCGTTCTCATTTTTCCTGTTTCACCTCCAGCTAGTCAGTTATGATAAAAGTTATTAGTAATGCATTCACATTTGTGCATGAAGTCAGGAGACACGGTAGTTATGACCAATAAAAAGGATGAAATATGTCAGCAAATCTTAGGGAAAACTCAGGGAAGTTACTGACGTATTGGAGTTATCCATATTTTGATTTTGATTTTAAAGTTTTAATTTTATTATATTATTTTTAAAATGTCTATATAGGTCTTAAATCATTTTTATTTCAGTTTTAGTTTTACATGGCGTGAAACGGTTTTTCACCCCCTTTTTTTTTTTGCGTATTTGTCACACTTAAAAGATGCAGATCATCAAACAAATTTTAATATTACACAAAGAAAATGCAAGTAAATACAAAATGCAGTTTTTAAATGATGATTTCATTTATTAAGGGAAAAAATCTGTCCAAACCTACGTGGCCCTACGTGAAAAATTAATTGCCCCCTCCTGTTAAATCATGAAAGAACTGTGATTAACCACATTATTTAGAAGCGGAGTTAAATTTCCTAGCCAACCTAGGAAGGATTACTGCCAGACCTGGTTGAATCACGAAATCAATTAATCTGAAAAGAACCTGTTGACAAGTGAAGCATGCTAAGGAGCAAACACATCAGCAGCGATCTAAAGAAATGCAGAACAGATGAGAAACCAATAAGTCGACATGTATCGGTCTGAAAGGGTTACTGAAGCCAATTCTAAGGCTTTGGGATCTCCGAGACTACGAGAGCATTTCCACATAATGGCAAACTTGGAAAGTGTGTGAACCTCCAGGAGTGTACGGCTACCAAAAATTACTCCAAGAGGAACAACGAAATTGGGAGAAATACAAAGAGGGTGGGAAAACGGAGGTAATACAAGGAAACCAGCCAGCACAACATCTAAAGAACGCAGGCCTCACTTGCCTCAATTATCCTAGGTCAGTGTTCATGATTCAAATATAAGAAAGAGACTGGGCAAAAACGGTATCCATGGGAGAGTTCCAAGGCAAAATCCACTGCTGACCAAAAAGAACACAAAGGCTCGTCTCTCATTTGCCAAAAAAAAATCTTGATTATCCCCAAGACTTTTGGGCAAATATTCTGTGACTGATGAGACAAAAGTTGAACTTTTGGAAGGTGCATGTCCCGTTACATCTGATGTAAAACCAACACAGCATTTCATAAAAAGAACACCATACCAATAGCCAAGAGTCAAACATGGTGTTGGTAGTGTGATGGTCTGAGGCTGCTTTATAGCTTCTGGACCTGGACGACTTGCCATAATTGAAGGAACCATGAATTCTGCACTCTATCAGAAAATCCTGAAGGAGAGTGTCCAGCCGTCAGTTTGTGACCTCAAGCTCAAGTGCACTTGGGTTATGCAGCAGGACAATGATCCCAAAACACACCAGCAAGTCCACCTCTGAATTGCTCAAGAAAAACAAAATTAAGGTTTAGGAGTGGCCAAATCAAAGTCCGGACTTAAACTCGATATGCTGTGGCATGACTTTAAACAGTCCATTCATGCTCGGAAACCCTCCAATGTGGCTGAATTAAAAATTCTGCAAAGAAGAGTGGGCCAAAAATCCTCCACAGCGATGCGAAAGACTCATTGCCAGTTATCACAAAAGCTTGATTGCAGTTGTTGCTGAAAAGGGTGGCACAACCAGTTATTAGAATTACGGGGCAATTACTTTTTCACGTCGTGCCAGGCAGGTTTGGACAGCTTTTATAAATGAAATCATAATTTCAAAACTACAGTTTGTATTTACTCAGGTTATCTTTGTGTAATATTAAAATTGGGTTTGATTGATCTGAATCTTTTAAGTGTGACAAATATGCAAAACAACCAACAAACAAAACAAACAAAAAAAAAACAGGAAGTGGGCCAACAAAAACCTTTTCATGGCAAGTAGGATTTGACTACTTCAAGTTAAATAAAGAAAAAAGCAATGATTAAATATTTATTATATATTTTACAAATAATTCCTTGTATTTAGTAGCTTTACATTTATTCAAGTGACGATTTTTTTTTACTGGTTTGGTCTCGGTAACAATAATAACTCCAGAAGGGAAAAAAATACAAAATAAAATAAATACATTATTAAATAATACATTGTAAATCAAACCAAATGAATACATTAATTACAATTAGAAAAAAATAAATAAAACATTACAGTTACAGCACAATTGCTTTATTTATACTTTTTTTGAATAAATACTAAAAAAATTAAAAATATATATTGTTTTAAATACTTTTACTTTGTTATTCATTTTTATTAAATTTCAGCACCTGGTCTCAATAAAAAACTGTTGCTGAATTAAAGTTGGAATTAAGTTTTATTATTTTATTAAATAATAAACAAAAGTAATGGTAACACTTTACAATAAGGTCCAATTAGTTAATTAGAAATACTAGCATTAACTAACAAAACAATTGAAAAATAGATCAAGCATTATTAATCTTAGTGTTGATTCAAACATTACTAAATATATTATGAAAATATAAATATATATAAAAATATTGATATCTATTAAGGTAGCAGCGCCCAACAGACTAAACAATGAACAGCTGATTTTATTAACTAACATTAACAAAGACGAATAAATACTGTAACAAATGTATTGCTTATTATTAGTTAATGTAAGTTAATGCATGACATAGTTAACAACAGGAACCTTATTTTGAAGTGTTACCAATATAAAAATATAAAACAATATAAAATAAAATAATTTAGTGTGCGCGTAAATCAATTAGCAATCAGAAGAAACTCTATCTCTGACATTAGAAAATTCTGTAATTTTAGGTCTATTTTGTTAACCTAAATATACCTCACAAACCTACTCTGCATAATAACCGGGATAGAACAAATATCTAACATCTAAAATTAGTGCCGTCAAACGATTAATTGTGATTAATAGCATCCAAAATAAAAGTTTTTGTTTATATAATATATGTGTGTGTACTGTGTAATTTATTATGTATATATATATATATAAACACATGAATGCAATATTTAGAAAAAATATGGTGATGTTTATATATTAAATATATTTAAATAATAATATAAAATATAAGAATATAAATATATAAATGTATATACATTTAAATATTTTCAAAATATATGCTGTATATGTGTGTTTTTATATATAAATAATAAATATACACAGTGCACACACAAATATTATACACGTTCATATATTATGTAAACAAAAACGTTATTTTGGATGCGATTAATCGCGATAGTCATGTGACAGTAGTGTAGCAGCTGAAGAGCAGTTTCATCCGGACTGAATGTGTGTTTGTTAGTGTCACCTGTGCAGGACCATGGACCTCATGAGCATGAGCAGGTTGAGCAGACAGGACAGGGTCACCGCTGACAGATAGCAAACTGAAACAAACACAAGCACATGAGCCACAAAACACACTCTCACAGCCTAGCACTTTTTCCCACTCACTTGATTGGAAAACTGAGCTTGCGGATACTCATTATTCAATCTGCGATTACACGAGTATTAAGCGAGAGAAAGTGGATGTGTGTGTGAGCATGCAAAACCTCCTGAAGCTGGTCCAAGGCAAGTCACATTTGCAGGCTGTGCTGGCATACATTAGCTTATCAGAGATCATCATTAAAGCTGCACTGGCAAACTGCACCGATCCAAATGACTTTCTCACTGTAATTACTTCATATCGAAATGGTTTAAGTATTGTTTATGTGAATACCACCTTGAAGAAAGATTTCAAAAGCTAATCTCTAGGCCTCTAGGGCTTAAAAAGTATTTAAATGAATCTGTTTGTCTTATAATCTGTTTGAATAATAAGTAGTGCTGTCAAACGATTAATCGCGATAATCGCATCCAAAATAAAGTTTTGGTGTGCATAATATATGTGTGCTGTGTATATTTATTATGTATATATAAATACACACACATACAAGTATATATTTAAGAAAAATATGATATGTTTATATATTAAATATATATGACATAATTTATATTAATATAAATGTAAAATTTTCTACAAATAAATATCACAGTACACAAGTATATATTATGTAACAAAAAACTTTTATTTGGAGCGATAATCGCGATTAATTGTGGGACAGCACTAAAAATAAGACAAACATTGAATAAATGAACGCAAAAAAATACATTTTCAATATATTTCTATTTTGTAAATAGTAGAACTATCTATTGAATAATATTGTCTATTTAGATTCTATGTTATAAATATTGTAGCACATTTTCTAAAATAGTGTGTTCTTAGGTGATTATACTTTAAAAGTATTATACTTGCATCTGAACTGGATGTTAAGTTTTCATGACACATAAATTGAGAATTTAAATGTAATGAAAGGTAATTTTATTTTTTTTAGTTTAATTTATATGTAACTTAGTTATAAAAAAAAAAAAAAAGTAATTCTGGAATATGAGGGTGCAAAAAAAAAATCTAAATATTGAGAAATCGCCTTAAGTTGTCCAAATGAAGTTCTTAGCAAAGCATATTACTAATAAAAAAAGTTTTGATATATTTACTGTAGGAATTTTACAAAATATCTTCATTGAACATGATATTTACTTAATATCCTAATGATTTTTGAAAAAAGAAAAATCGATAATTTGACCAATACAATGTAGTTGTGACTATTGTACTAATGGGACTTGAGTCAAAAAAAAAAAAAAAAAGTATTACACTTCCAATTACATTTTCCGGAAAGATGGTTTGGTCATTTAAGTAGTTGATTATCAGCAGGATATATGCCTTCAATGTTCTTTTTGTGTAAGTGTGATTGTAGCTAGTAATTGATGTGCTTAATAAAGGGTGGTGTCGTTATGGTGATTTGGGTCTGAAGTAGTTTGGCTCCACACTCACGACACTACTGCTCAGACTCAGGCTCCAAATGAATCACTACTGCAAAGACTCGGACTCCAGATTAATCTTTACTGCGCAGACTCGGGCTCCAAACTGCGCAGACTCGGGCTCCAAACGAACCTCTAATGCGCAGACTCTGGTTCCAAACGAATCTCTACTGCGCAGACACGGGCTGCAAACGAATCTCTACTGCGCAGACTCTTGCTCCAAACGAATCTCAACTGCGCAGACTCTGGCTCCAAACAAATCTCTACAGCGCAGACAAATCGGGGCCCATGTTCCATACAAACGTAGGTTATGAGGGGCGGTCTGGAGTTTTTCTGACAGGACCAGGACTCGGGACTCTTTAGAGCTGGAGGGAATTGAGCTATTGCTGCGCTGCCCTCTGGCTCCAAACAATTCTCTACTGCGCAGACTCGGGCTCCAAATGAATCTCTTCTGCGCAGACTCTGGCACCAAACGAATCTCTAATGTGCAGACTCGGGCTCCAAACGAATCTCGACTTGGGCTCCAAACGAATCTCTAATGCGCAGACTCAGGCTCCAAACGAATCTCTACTGCGCAGACTCGGGTTCCAAGCAAATCTCTACTGCGCAGACTCGGGCTCCACATTTGTCCAGGCTCTGCGGCAGAGATCGGCTCTGGGATCCAAAGAAGCTCTACTGCGCAGAGTCCGGGCGCCAAACTCGCATGCTCGGGTCCAAAGGACATATATTACTGTGCAGACCTGGGCTTCCAACGAAGCTTAAGGAGCTTAGACTGCGGGCTCACAAATACGAATCTCTACTGCGCAGACTCGGGCTCCAAACGAATCTCTACTGCGCAGGCTCGGGCTCCAAACTGCGCAGACCCGGGCTCCAAACGAATCTCTACTGCGCAGACTTTGGCTCCAAACGAATCTCTACTGCGCGGACTCTGGCTCCAAACGAATCTCTACAGCACAGACTCTGGCTCCAAACGAATCTCTACAGCACAGACTCTGGCTCCAAATGACATCATTTACTCACGATGGCAGCGGCCATACTGAGAATGTTTTGGCTTTACTTTTCTATAGTGGAAGGAATAGGAGACGCGTCGTCCATCTTTTTTTACAGTCTATGATATATATATACAAATTTAACAAAAGGGAAAACAGCCTAAGCTGGATATAGGCTACAGTAGTCGGCTTAATTGAATGGCAAAACAGCCAGCTCTCTTTTAACACAGACTTTTAAGAAGGGATGGATGCTTGCTTCAAGTGATAGGCCAGGTAAGTGAAATTATATTATCTTGCTGTGTGTTTCGTTTTCTTTATGTCTTCTGACTAAAAGCAACCAAAAAGCCATTTTAAAGTGGTTAAGCAAATAATAATAATAATAATAATAATCGTCAGGGATTCCAGACAAATACAATTAGTGTGCCTCCTGTATTTTAAAACCCACGAGCAGCCCGTTTAATAGTAGTACATTTATTTCTCTCGCAAAATCACATCCAAGTCCTAAGTATGAGAAGTATGAGAATGACAACTGACTCACTTTCCACACACCACAGATAGTACACTACAATCCTGACCACCTCCTGACGGTCATCTGACAGGATGATATTGAAACCGGCCAACAGGAAGGCGATGTTTTCATCTACTCCTCTGCGGACGATGTGTAGGGTGGGCAGCACGCCTGAGACCAGTAAGAGCGCCATCTAAGACATTCACAAGAATAGAGAATGCCTTGAAATGCTACCATGCTACATTAAATCAATCAAAAGCACATGAATTAATACTTTTAGACAGAAATAACTCTAAAAGTGGCTCTTTTTTGAAGCGTTTACCTGATAAAGCGCAATGAACGCCACAACCACAGAGATCGCTAGTTTCAAAGGGAACCTAAAAACTGATGGAAAATAAATAAAATTACAGTAAATTAATACAAACACCACTTTTTAAAAGTTTGGGGTTGGTAATTCTCTTATGCTTACCAAGGAAGCTTTTATTTGATAGGTCAAACCGTGGCTGGAGATGGGAACGATGGACATGGCGACCTGGCGAAGTTGTAACAGAAAAATGTGTGAAGAACGTAGGCGCGGAGGCATGATTTTAGTCACTTAATCTCATATGAGCCTGGCTGTTATAATTAGATATTTGTAAATTATACTAGTCCTGTGTGATCTCAAAACCGAAATTTCAGCATCATTACTCCAGTTTTCAGAGTCACATGATCCTTCAGAAATCAATAATAATAATATGGCTGATCTGTCTGTCAAGAAACATTTATAATGATCAATACCAATATTCAATTATTTTTGTGACTCTTTGATGAATAGAATGTTTTAAAAGGACAGACTTTTCTAACTTGTGCAACTTTTGCAAATAAAAAGTCTTCCTGTAAACTGCCCATCAATTTGCATCCGTAGTGGATGGAATAAAAAAAAAGAGAAAAATAAATTCCTTGTTCTGTCCTTTTTAAATCTTCAGAGGTTCACCACTCCTGGCTGCTGGATCGATCTTCCCACCCCTATCCGGAATGGTGAATCCCTGACAATTTTCAAGCGACAGCTGAAAACTCATCTCTTTCAACGCTACTTGACTTAATCCTAAATTAAAAAAAAAAAAAGTCTTTCTCTTTATTTATTCCTTCCCATTCTAGCTTGTACTTATTTGACCATCCTAAAAAAAAATGCAAGGGGTTTACAAGCACTGTCCGTGTCTGTTTGCCTCTTTAGAAGAACGGGGCGCTTTATGTATACCAAGCCAACTGAAGTCGCTTTGGCAAAAGCATTGGCAACATGACTAAATGTAAATATAATAAATCTTACTGATCCCAAACTTTGGGTGGTAGGGTATACAGTTGAGGTCATAAGTTTAAAGTGTAGTGTTCATGAGTATCTTGTTTGTCCTGAACAGTTAAACTGGCTGCTGTTTTTCAGAAAAATCCCTCAGGTCCCAAAAATTCTTTGGTTTTCCAGCATTTTTATGTATTTGAAACCTTTCCAACAATGACTGTATGATTTTGAGATCCATCTTTTCACACTGAGGACACTTGAGGGACTCAAACACAACTATTAAAAAAAAAAGGTTTAAACACTCACTGATGCTCCAGAAGGAAAAAACATGCATTAAGAGCCTTTTGAAAACTTTTGAACAAAATGGAGATGTGTACATTTTTCTTATTTCGCCTAAATATCATATTTTTTTATTTAGTACTGCCCTTCAGATGCTACAGAAGATAGTTACATGTTTCCCAGATGACAAAATAAGTTAAATTTACCCTGATCTTCAGGCTCTTAATGCATGATTTTTTCCCCCTTCTGGAGCATCAGTGAGCGTTTGAACCTTCTGTGATGGTTGCATATGAGTCCCTCAGTTGTCCTCAGTGTGAAAAGATGGATCTCAAAATCATACAGTCATTGTTAGAAAGGGTTCAAAAATGCTGGAAAACCAAAGAATTTGTGGGACCTGAGGGGTTTTTCTGAAGAACAGCATGCAGTTTAACTGTTCAGAACAAACAAGGGACTCATGAACAACTATCACTAAACAAAAAAACACAGCTGTAGATCATTCAGGTAACAACACAGTACTAAGAATCAATGGGTAGTTTTTTTATAAATTCAACTATTATTTTCTCTTGTGGACTGTATGTAAACATTTTTTATGTGAAATATCTTATTCAGGTCAGTACTAAATAAACAATAACATGCATTTTGTATGATCCCTCTTATTTTGGTAAAATAATTAACATTTTGCAGATTCTGAAAGGGGGATGTAAACTTTTGACCTCAACTGTATATATTTTTGACGTTAGGCATTTTTTTAAATTTTATTTTACCATCCTCTGGTGTGTAAATGTAAGACTTGGCAGCATCTCTGAGTCTTTCAAACAGTTTTGGTTTTGATGCGCTGGAACTGCAAAAGCAAGAGTCAAAAACAACAAAAATAAATAATTTAATATCATTTTTAAAATAACAACCCTTCATATTCTTTCAAATGCACAATTAGACATATAATAGATGCTTTATTACAGGTTCAGTCGCTCTTTACACAATGGCTTTTAATGGGATTTGAACCTACAACCTTTGGACAACCAGTCTAAACCTGCAACCTCATGGCCTCTTGATATCAGAGGCATATCTGAAGTTAGTCTAAATTCCTTATTCCATATACCTTCCTACATAATTGCCACTCTTATCAATGGATATTTCCCTTCATTATACTGCATTCCTATGTAAACTATATCATACTGACATCAAGGAGTTTCCACGCAACAGGAATCATTTCCTCACATGGCTCGCAGGACTATATTCAATTTCAGACACTCAGTATATGTTTGCATAAAGAAGATCAGCATCTGTACAGAACAGACAAACTGAATGGCATTAGCTCATGATTCAGGCTCTGGGACAGCGGTGGATCACTATCTACCAACTTTGCATAAGTCAATTTACAGTAGGTGTGATTCACCGGCAGTCAGTGGAAATGAGGAAGGAAGTAATCTATGGACAGTATCTCATCTGACTGGCTATTGTACAGTGGACTGATGCTACAATAGAAAGTACCTCACCTTTCCTTGCCTTCATTGCAATTAAAATCCACTCAATTAGCAAAAGGGTTTTACAAGATTAGTTCACATTGCAGTATGCCAAGCATTTTAATATGCTACAAAATAGGGCCTGTGATTTTTTGTATTTTTACTTATAGTATTTATAGTATTTTTTTATTCATTTTATGGGGTTTGAAAACCCTAATTTATAATAATAAAATTGATAAAAACCATTAACATTAAAAATTGATAACATTTATGAAATTGTTATTATAAAATGCTTCATGATCATTTACATTATTTAAATTAAATTAAAGTAATAACGAATGTATTTATGAAATATTTTAAAATAAAGTTATAAGAATATAAATATTATCCTTTTGTAAAAAGCTTTTAAATGTATAACCAGTTCTTGTTATGGGTTACTAATATAATTTTTGCTGGTTTTAGCTTTTTGAACCTTTGGGTTAATAAACAATGTTGTCCACATAAGGGTGCATCACCTGATTTTGGTGGGCTTTTTCTTCTTGAGAATCTTTTTCACATAATCTCTGTAATAACTGCTACTGAGGTCCTGCAAGAAAGAGATAAAAAAATGGCTACAAATCTTTTAATAGTAGCATTCATTCTGTTCATGCTGATTTGAATCTTTAAATTACATATCTCAAAAATAAAAACAGTCTATCATGCAGTGTGACGTGACCAAAACTTTACATGCCGTTTCGTTAATTCTAAAAATTTGATCTAGATTTGTTTACTCGTACGTGTTATGAGGGGATCGCTCCTCTCTTATTTCATCCGAACGTATTCGTCATAGCGATTATAGCTGAATAACTCTGGTATTGTGTGTTTCCTATGAGAAAACAACACTCAGTTTGTGTAAAGTGCACTGTGAGCCAAACATAACCCCATCCCACTGAGCTGCTTACAATGATTAGAGCTCTGGAATGCAGGTGCGAGTTTACAAACTCCCCTCTTGCCTTTCCATGCTGCTAAGTCCCTTCATTATGAATTAACACAGCGGTGCTTAACTGGCGGGTCGTGACCCGAAAATGGGTCACAGGTCTGTTGTAACAGGGTACAGCAGGGAAAACACAGATGGTAAGACATACAATTGAATCTCACAAGAAGCAGTGTCCGGATGAGATACAGATGCGAGACCGAGGCGCAAACGGAAGAATATGTAAAACCGAAGAATACTAAAACACCACGTGCCACACAGAGGTACACACCAATGGGGTCAGTGGTGGCTTTGCGACACACAAAAACTTTAATACCATATTCAAGTAAAAATGTGCCTATTTTCTTTACACCTTGACCTGTGAGTGTAATTATTACTTTTGAAAAAAGAATATATATAATACAAGATTATGCTTTAATTAGATTAGATTATGCCATAATTTCACCCTTTCATTTATATTTCTCTATAGTAATCTTTCTATGATTAATCATATTATATATGTTCTGATATCAGACATTAGACCACCAAGCCAAATAGTAATGACTTACTAATTCATAATTATCATTACATTTTGGGGAGTTGCACCACATGACATTTTACAACCTGAACCAACCTTTCAGATATTAATAAGTGAAGCAGTCTTGCAGTCTTTTATGTATAAATGTACATACATGGGTCGAAAGTGAGATGTCCCATTTTGGTGTTCGCATCAAATTAATTTACAGAAGTGATTTTATATACATAGAAAGCATATTAAATGCAAGTAAAGTGTCTACTTTAAAGTTTCAAATAAATTTTGTGAAAAGAATATGTTTCATTGCCATTCAACATAACAGATATATTTATGTAAAAAACATACTTTTTCTGAACTGTACTTATTAAAACAAATAAATAAAAAAGTGATCATACTAAATTTTTATTTTAAAAGATTAAAAACATCTCATGGTTTGAAGGATAGTGGCAAAGATTATTATACATTTTCAGTTTTATTTTTTAAATAAACTGTATTAAACGTTTATGGTTTTGATGCTTTAAACCCTTCGTCTTTGACCCATTTAATATATATTTTGTAAGAATTTCATATAGCTTTTAGACAGTTGTATCATCCTGACAGTCGTACCTCAGAGGCGTTGCTTGTCTCTGTGTTCTGTAAGCCTTTGAACAGAAGCAGTGGATACTGGAAACTAAGAAAAGCCAGACAAGCGATCTGAGGAAGGCTGCTGAACAGCACATAGTACTTATAGATCTGCAGACAAGTAGAAAAACAGAAAAATCAATGTCAAATAACATCAAATGTTCGCAGTGCTTTGTCTGGCTATATTAGCCACCCATTTTCAGTGCAAATCAATCATGAAATTGCACTCAGAATTTATATTCCAAACCTAACAAGGCTTTCTTTATTTTGGCCTAAAAAGAAATGAATGGCTTTCGGCATGAATCCAGTCAGCCAGTTTGATTCTTTTGTTTTTGTTTGCAGCAGGCAGTACAATCAAACTAAACTAGAATATTTCATTTAATTGTGCATTTCGTGAAACATGGTACTTTTTTCTTGCGTTCTGACAGAGACTAAAGTGATTAACTGAAGGAAAGCTCCACGGTGAGATCCTGAGAAGCAGAACAAATTGTTTTGAGGTTTGACTATTCTTTGAGCAGATGTGAGGACAATGAGAACAAAACGGAGGACTGAGGGGATAAGGTTAACGAACTTAAGCTGCAACAGAAAAGTTTCGGCAAGTCTTATTCAACACACAGTGGGTAAGTGAAGTAAGAGCCCATAAACTTTGCTTGTACTCAACAGGTGATGTTTCAGATCCACATATTCATGGTAAGTCGTACCTGTGGCGTTTTGGGACAGTCCACCTTCTGCCAGACCAGAACTCCAAAGTGTGTCCACGACAGCAGGCTGCCCAAGACGTAACCCACCTTGTTATGCAGTGTACCGCAGGCCAGAAGAGGGTAGTACAACGCGGGGTAGTATAACAGAGCCAGGATCAGCCAGAACTCTACAGACACAAAGAACAAAATAATATAGTCCAGTTAAACATCTCTCTGCTCTCCTTAGCCTAAAAGAGATAGATTTGCTTATAAATACTGATGCGGCCCAGTGGATAAAGCAGGCTGGAAGTCGAAATATTGTAAGTTTAACATCACTTTAAATTTAGTTTTATTACCACTGTGACCCGGAGCAAGACACTTATATGAATAAATCACCCCCCCAAAAAATATTTACATTTGGGCCTGTTTCTTATACAAAACTATTGAATGGCTTGGAATAATTGGAATATTGTGTAAAAATCATATCGACTTCTTTTTTCCAAGACTGATCAGTGTTGCTTTTTTGTGATCGAAAGATGAGCTGATTATTATTTTTTTCTATTTCTAAATAAAAATTATACTATAAAAATCATTATAATGATTTATAACAAGAATATTTTGGGGTGTTATTATTCCAAACACATTCATCAGTGTTAAGTGGATAGTACACCAAAATTACCCTCAAGTCATTCTAGGTGTATATGATTTTCTTCTTTCAGATGAATGCAGTCAGAGTTATATTAAAAACTGTCTTGTCTCTTCCAAGCTTTATAATGGCAATGAATGGTGGTCGAGATTTTGAAGATAAAGGCACAATAATAAAAGTGTCCACAACAGCTACCAGGGGTTAATAAAGCTTCTGAAGTGAAGCGATGTGTTTGTGTAAGAAAAAAAGTCCATATTTAAACCTTTATAAAGAGTAATCTCTAGCCTCTGCTAACATTCGTACGAGGTGATTACTAGAGAGTGGCGTTCCAGCGGATGACGTAGGTGTAGTGTAAGCTCCGGTGAGAATATGTTAGTCTCGTGAGAACCAAGTTTTGTTTCAAGCAAAGGAAAACCATCTTGACTGATATTGAAGTCCTCCAATATTTTTCTTCACAAATCCTCGTTTTGTACTTGTAATTCGTGACCAGTGTTTTGTTCTGATCTCTCCTCTGCGCTTCCGTGTTCGTCATTTGTCACGTAGTTTACGCTACGCCTATGTCCTGCGTCATCCGCTGGAACGCCACTCTCTCGTGAACGCGAGTACGACAGTTAGCAGAAGCTAGACATTATTGCTTATAAATACAAGTTAAAATATGGGTTATTTTTAAGTTACAAAAAAGGCAATGAGTCACTTCAGAGGCAGATCGTTTTGAGCATTATACACCCGGAGCCGTATGGAGCCACGGTGTAGATGGTGATGGGCTTAGGAGGCACTTTTTGGGCGTCAAATCTCGCAGGTTAAGCACCTATATTCAACTGTCATTATAAAGCTTGGAAAAGCCAGGACATTTTTAATATAACTCTGATTGTATATTTTGGTATGGCGCTTCTTATTGAAGACTGACCAGGTTTCTTTTTTAATTATCAACAGATGATTTTTTTTTTAATATGATAAGTGATTTTTTAATAAGATAAGAAAATAATTTGTTTTATTTCTGCTACAAAATAAAAAATATACTACACAAACAAATGCATATTCAATATTTAATCATAATAACAACAACAGCAATTATACTTTTTATAATAACTTTTGAATGCTCTAGATGACCACAAATTTATTCTTTATTTTTTAAATTATTCTACCAAATTATGCCATTTATCAGAAGACTTGATTTTAAAGAACTGATAACTGTTAAAGGCCCGAGTATCAATACAAGTATTTATCAAAATGAGTATCTGGCTTTAGCCCTTCAACATTTATGGTACTTATTTTGGTAATTTTTTGAGTCTGATAGTCTCAAAAAATTGCTGTTGACCAGTATAAAAACTGGTCAAAACAATTATCTGTCTCCTCCTAACTGTTCAAGAATGATTCTTTTGCATTCCTTCTTTTGTGTTCAACACAAGAAAAAAAATCTGTTTTTGAATGACCAGAGAGTGAATAAATTATGATAATTTTTAGGTGCACCTTTGAATGCAGATTTTGAGGATTGTACCTGAAGTGTACTGTAAGTTATTTTGACTAAAATGACTACATGCTTCTTGATCATATGATTTTTAAACTATGAAAACAGCAAAAAATGTCATATTATCGAGAATGAGGAGAATAACAATAATCAACACTAACAGACTTATAAGTCAAAATTCACTTATTAAAGCAGCAAACAGTTACATAACACAAACACAACCTTGTCTGAGGCCCTGTTTGCTAAAGAATAAAAAATGCAGGCAATAATCCAATTACAAAACCCAACTAAGAAGGACTAGCAGTTCAGAAGGGAAAAAAAAGATCAGGTAGGGTGCTACTTTTCATCCTCTTGTGTGAACTGAGCCTAGTTTGGATAGCTGCCATCTGGTGAATAGAGAGAGTGTTCATTTGATAGCACCGGTGAAGGGTGAGCCACTATACCCCTCCAACCCGGTGAATTTCCCAAACTCTTTGGTGGGCCGAAGTCTTTGATTTACATTATGATAGAAAAGAATGATTTCTTTTTGAAAGAATTTAAATCTTTATAACATTGCCATAAATTATCATCCTTGACAAAACTGGTTTAAGTGCACATTGGTGGCGACTCAAGGATCATTCCTCGTGGGAATCGAACCAACAACCTTCCTTTTGCTAGTCCTAGGGCGCATGTGCGCTTAGGGCATGTCTGAATCCCCTTTTGCTAGTTTAATGACGGAAAAAAAGCAGTCGGCGCGCCAGATGCATAGTCCAAAAGGGATGTACCAATTCTCTTAATAAGTATAAGTGTGTTTTGGACGTAACATGCAATAAACCAATCAGATTCTTATCTCCATTCACTTTATGAGCCAGCTGCGCTTGGACCATGGTAGATTCCCTATTTACATGGCGGAATTTGCAAGCGCAAAGACTGAACGCAGTTAAAGCATACACAATAATAATCTTTTACATTGTAATCCTTTCATTTTTATTATTTGGCATGTTTGTGTGCTGCTGTGAGTCACTGTGTGTGTAATATACATGCGTTGTGCACCCGCCTATAGGTACATATTACTTACGAAAATTAATCATGGTATTACAACAAATAAAACAAAAAAAACTTGGTTCCTATAGTTTAACCATGGTAACAAATTAACCATGGTTTTGCAACACTATCCATAGTTTAACCATGGTATTTGTAGTAAAACTGTGGTTATACAAATGGTAGTCAATACGCCAAAAAAGCATGGTTAATTTTATAATAAGGGTAACGTGCTCTTTAAATAAACAAAAAAAAAATACTGTGCCATTGACTTTAGACTAGGCTTTAGTTGGTCAATGGCGCAATCGTTTTCAGTTGCCTCAAAAAACGCACCAACAATGTGCCTGAACACACCTTGTTTTCAGACCAGCACGCCCATGAGCTCTCGCAAATGGGCGCAAATGCATTTGCTATTTAAACAACGTGGCGCTGGACATGAAAATGATAACTGCGTCGGGTTGAAACTAGCAAAAAACACCTCGCATTGCGCCGGGTGTATGATAGGGCCCTCTAGACCACATCATAAAATTAAGCATAAAAACGGAATAAATACGGCCATAATCACACTATAAATGCATTTCACCACTCCACGAAGCAAGAAGTCTTGTCACCATACCTTTGTTCGTGACATCTTTAGTGAAGGGAAGAGGATGGTGACTGAGGACCATTCCAAGCAGCTTGCAGAAGAGAACACCATACACGGCTACGGCAAGACCCTTGTGTTGTGTGTGGTCTAAAAAGTTTACTGGGCTGAAGAAAAGAACAGAAAACAATTATAAATAACTATAAAATGAATATGAGAGCGGTTTTGCCCATGCAAAACTCACTGTCATGATGTGAAACTGGCTAAGGAGCTGCTACATAGTGGCTGAAATGGTCTGAGAGGTTCTGGGTGATGTCAAACTGACCTGAGTAAACCTGTAAGTCCCCTTTGATTGTCACCCAGCTTCTGCCGTCTGGCCAGGATGGCGAGAACCAGCATGACCACCAGCTTTGGACATAAAGAGAGGACAATTTGTCAGTCTTACATCCTCTGAAGGCCCACCAGAGGCCGGTGCAGCTGGGACTTTGACCCTTTATTAGCCCTTTCTGCATCACAGCTTCTCGGTTCAAATGAAACCACAGACCCTTGTGAAACAAGGGCAGAACCCATTTCCAAAGACGCTGCCTCTGTTTCTGGTATGAGTAAGAGCACTATTAGAGAGCACAGGCCTGGGATCAGTGACCTGCAGTGACCTGTAACACTTTTAGGAAACATGGTCAAAGGTGACCTCTGAGTCCACATGGGTCCATCACAGTCAATTAGCATATGGCTTTTTGTGTAAATATTAAAGGGCCAGGAACTCAGTGGGAAATCTGGGATTACAAGATGAGTGACAGCAAATAATATGAGCAGGTTTGAAATGTTTTTCAAATTTTTATACAAAATTACTATGACAGTACCATGATATCTGGTGGAAATACTATGGTATTTTGCAGTGGTCAATGTAGAGATTGGCATGGTTATTATCGTTAACTAAAACTAAAACCATAAAAAAAAACTTTCATTACTTACAATTTTCTTATATAAAATAACCTCTAACAGAAATAAAATATAAAAAAAAAAAATTATTTCAGCTAGTTGCCAAGTCAATTAAAACTTACATAAACATTCATAAAAAAATATACAGACATATGTATATAAAAAAAGAAAACTTCAAAATGTTAAAACTGACTAAAGTTATGATGAAAACAGAAACTATAAAAATAAAAACAAAATCAAAATATGAATAAAAACTAATAGTATATCAATTATACTAAAATAACACTGGAGACTGGGATCCGTAGATATTGCTATGGGATTTTTCCACATGTCTTAAAATGAAAAAATGAAAATGAATTAAATGAATGAATGAATGAATAAATAAGATATTTATTTATTCATATAATAATCCAAAATGAGGACTTATTTTACAAATCATTTACTCAAGATTCAGAAAAAAAGTAAAACATAAATAGTTTATTATCTATTCACAGGGTTATTTCTAGATTTATAGGTTTTGACACAAAGATGCATCTTAAAATATTCAAATATTGTCTGCTTAATCGTCCTGGCCAGTGCATATTGGTCTATCACTAGTACTTTGATATATATCATGGTACTGACTGAAAAAAAGAAGAAAATAAAATTCAAAAAAGAAAACAGAGTATAAAGAAACCAGTATGTCTCATCTGAAGGGAACTCACAGATATTGCAGCAATGCATATGTGGAAGAGGCCTTCATCAGCTGTGGGGTCACATGGTGGGATAACTCTGAAAATTTCACAAACACAGAGTATTTATCATAAGCTGGTGAGATCCAGGCCGATTACTCTTCCTCCCCTCCGTTCCCAAGCAATAGACCATTACTAACAAGAGCACTTCTATTGAACCTCTTCAAGTGCAGATTATTCATTTAAACCGATTGTTGTAGGTAATGTGACTGACGAGAAACGCCAGCACACGACCCCGCTCACGCTTCTGAGTAAACTGAAATGCTGGGATGGACTTACGACTACTAAAGTCCATGATAAAATAAACTCAGAGATGAATGAAAAGATCCTGATTGTGTTTAGTTTGAGGAAGTCTTGGACGAGGCTAACGTGTGACGCACTGAAGTAACTCTAGATTCACAGTTTGGTGTCCTGTTACGTAAAATCCAGCCGAAAAGTCTCTTGTATATATGAAAAGAATCAAAGATGAGATCAAAGTCAGACAATCTCTACATGAATCACAGTGATGAATGTGCATATCACTTTCAGCAGAAATATGATCAGATATGTTTGCACACCTGTAGACTTGGAACCATATAAATGTTCTGGGTAGTGCATTATGAGATGGCAACAGATATGATGAGCTGCAATAAAGATAATATCTAATGAATATCTGATGACCTTAACTATGTTATCTAGCTGAAACACAGAAGTTAATGCCTAAACCCAGAGAACCCATGAATGCATTTATTTATCATGTATTTAAAAAAACCCCAAAAACAAACTGTAAATTGTAATATTAAATAACAAAATTAGATTAACTGCACAATTATTATAAAAATTATATATTTAAAATGTGTATTTGTTTACAATGTGTAGCAATGATAAAAATAGCAGAATGTTTATATATTAATAATGCTATTTTTAAATTTGTTATGTATGTTGTCAAGTTATAAAATTATTAATTTTTTACATTTAAGTTTAATGATGCAAAAATTATGAAAATATTCAGTTTTTTTTTTTTATTTTTATTTGTTTACTTTAATTTTAAAATATAATATAATAGTTATATATAGAGATCGGTTGTATTATAAACAAGATTATAAGCATTAACAAATTAAATTATTATCAACTATAAATTGCAAATTAATAAAAACACAATTTTAATTGAATATATATGGTTTCTGCAATAAATACAATTGTATATTATATAATATAGATATTATATAAACAAAGATTTGCATTATTTTTTCCCCACTATAATGAAACACAACAACGTTTTGATTTAATTTGAAAATTTACCATAATGAAACATTCATAAGACACAAATTAAGAGTACTTACTCGACAGGAGGTTTGGTGGGCAATGCATTTTCGTACCAGTCTGAGTAGTCGTAGTCATCTTTCACAGTTTCAGCACTCATAGTGCCAACCTACAGATGAAACAGAAGTTTCAATGAGCTCCAATAACTTAGACAGCAGCCGGAATCAGTCTTCCACACTCCTGTGAGACACAAAACACCCTAATTGTTCAGTTCTTGTCCCTAAAGTCTCCTTCTCTCCTCCTTTCTCGCCCCTTGTTCAGGTGCCCTGTTACCACTGTGACTGAGAGCTGTGAGGAGCAGTGTGACGGGATCCTTTCTGTAGCATGCCAACCCAAAACGTCTTTGCTTCAGCTTGAATCTCCTTTTCAGATGGGGGATTACCACCTCGCTGGAAACCAGGAGAGAGAGAAAGAGGGGGTGTGAAAGCAATTCAGAGAGAAGCTTTCTCTCCTGCCACCTGTAGTTCAGAGGGATTAGGTGGACTTCCAAGGGCTGGTATTGAGAGTCTGAATGAGAACTGGACTTATAAAACTGAGTCAAAACAGACTGGAACTGTGTGGGGGCCGAATGCGGACATATTCCACCGTGATAACAGGGAAATTCATGTGTGAGAGCGTTGTTCCAGTTATCAGGTGGAGATTCCCAATGGTGACTCAAAGCGTGAGGTATAAGGAAGTCATTTCCATGAACCACACACATGTATTGACACATACTTGAGGAATCAAGTCAGACGCAGTACAGGCTACACTTTCTAAAGTGTTTTTATTTCGTTACGACTGCAGAATTTTATCTACAAGAGATAAAATGATTACAATAATGTTTAAACTGATATTTAAACACCAAAATCGCAAATATTTAAATAGTGCTGTCAAAACGATTAATCGGATTAATCGCATCCAAAATAAAAGTTTTTGTTTACATTAAATATGTACGTGTATTGTGTATATTTATTAGGTATATATAAATACACACACACACATACAGTACATATTTTGAAAATATTTACATGTTTACATGTCTATATTTATATTCATAATTTATATTATAAATAAATATATTTAATAAATAAACAACATATTTTTCTTAAATATATACATGCATGTGTTTGTACTTATATATACACACATAATAAATATACACATTATACACACATATATTATGTAAACAAAAACTTTTATTTTGGATGCGATTAATCGCGATTAATCGTTTGACAGCACTAGTTTTTAACCTAAAGTGTTTTTAAGATGCCTAAACCTACTGTGTTGTCATTTAAAACACTGGCCAACTTGCCAAGGTGTTCTGTCTTACAAACACACAGCGTTTCACTTCACAAGACATTAACTGATGGATGGGAGTCATGTGGATATGTGGCTTACTGTGATGTTTTATACAGTTGTTGTTTTGGACTCTCGTTCGACGCAACCCTGCACTGAAGAGGATCCATGGGTGAACAAATGTTGAAGTGCGTAAATTTCACAAATTCTGTCATCATCAGAAATAAACTTACGTCTTGAATTGCCTGAAGTTGAGTACATTTTCATTTTTTTTGTGAACTATTCCTTTAAGGCGTGTTGCCACACCCACCAACATGACCACGCCCCTTCTTAAGTATGAGGGAACTTGGAGGTTTTCGCAACCTTCAGCTGCATTGTTGCCCTCATTATGCTGGGATTATAGTCAAAGACGGTTAAGAAAAGCTCCAAAAATCCATTTATAACAATGTCGAGAACTTGAGAAAGGGCAAACCTTCTCAAACCACATTCGTGGAGACAAAAGCAAAGCAGGATTTACAAACAAAGGTCACAGAACAAAGAATGCTTTGATTACATCATGGAAATGTGCCTGAAAGTTCGCTTATATCTGGTTCGGAGAAGGTCAAATGGTTGGTTCTGACGCATCTAATTTCCAAATAATTTTGACAATGAATTATGAAACCTACCTGGATCTACCTGAGAGATATAAGGCTAACACCTTTCCGAACTTTAACTATCCTATCTTTCCTCTCCTATTTCAAAGAACCCAATGCAGCCATTCCCAAAAGATACAGTGCACCATTCACTGGAGACATGAACCATCTCACGGCTCTATTCATTTCCATAATGAGTCAGGCTGACACATGAAGAAGCTTGATCTGTGTAATATCCCTCCTACAGCTACATTCACAGCGTTACATACTGGACTGGTGCTGTCGTAACAAATGACCCCAAAAGAAATTACACTGTGAATCCCGTCAGCATCATGGACCACCATTGTTGGTGGCCTTTGAAACTGTGTAGATTCATTCTGGCACGGTTCAACCTAAATGGGATCCTGTCAGTGTCCACAGGAGCTCTTGACAAGGATTAAACTGATTAAGGAGGCAACACCATTGAGCACACGGCCCAAGATGGATGCTGCCTGTAATGACTTCATATGAGCCACCATCCCTCAAGGGCTCTGGGGACGACCTCCAGTCACCATTTACCAAGAAAACAGTCTCCATGGTGCCGTGCCATTGACAGTGAAGCTTTTAGTGGAGGATAAAGAAGGTCAGGTGACAACCGAGGCTGCCTTTGCATTAGCTGAAAATGAATTTCTAACTGTACATGGAGAAGAGATCCAGTTGGAGTTAATAAAGATAAAGTACATTGAGAAATGAATGATGAAAACTGACAATGGCACATCTAAACACAATCATCACTCCCATATTCCAGGATGGTAGGTCACGTAATATAATAATAATAATAACAACAACAACAACATGGCAAATGTAGTACGTTCAGGGGTGTATTCCAGAAAGCGGGTTTTGTTGGAAACTCAGAGTTTGTTAACCCCAGAAAAGGGAAACTCAGTGTTTTCGGTTCCAATAAAAGACAAAACTAAACCTCTCGGTAAGTTACAAATGAGTAACTTAACCGTAAGTAACTTAGCATTGATCATGGCTTTTCATAGTCGTGGTGCACGAGCTAAACTCAGAGTCAACCTACTCAGAATTGACTGAACTAACACAAATCAGCTGTTCTGAAACCGAAAACTCAAGAGTTTCAAGTTTTTCAACTCAGAGTTCAAGTTTTAACTCAGAGTTTGTTGAACCTCCTTTCTGGAATACACCCCAGATTACATTCTTACTACATACTTTATAGAACATACTTTTTTAGCAGTTGAGAAGTAATTAATTATTCAGAATGAGTACATACTCAAGAAAGTATGTGATTTCAGATGCAGCAAGACAGCATTGATGATACATTCATTGAAATGTATTACATTAATATAGACATTTTTTTTTTCATTTATAACAAAACTGGCTAAATTGCATGTACAAAATACAATAGCTTTGCACAATTAAGATAAAATATATAACGTCATTTTGTAGAGTAGATTTCGTTCTTTTTTCTTGTGATTTGAACACACACAATGTCATAATTATGGCTTCCCAACTCATCAATACAAATTAAACAGAAAATATGGGCGTGGTATATATCAGAAAGCCCTCCCCTTTTTAAAATAGCCAATGGGCTTTAGTTTACATCGCTATCGCTATAGGCAATTTTAGTGTATATAATATAAAATAAAGTGGGGAAAAAAGGAAAATATAGGCCTACTACATAAGTTATTCTCAAGTTCACTGGGTGCTCTGGCAAACTAGCCATAGGTGTAGAAACCAAAAATGTTTTGAACAGTTGGCAGGCTGAAAATCGCAAAGTTGGTTTTATGATCGTAAAACCAACTTTATTTGCATATACACAGTATACTCACTAAAAAATATTTATTACTGCCATTACTATACTGCTTGATGGTTTATCCTTGCAAAATATAAACTATATTGTACAGCTCCCTATATGGTCGCCGTGATTTTGCCAAGTAAGACATGTTCCTGGATCAACATTACTGTCCAAAAATATAGACATAACCCAATCCCTACCCCATACCTAACCCTACCCATAATTTATTCCTAAAATCAGAGGGAAATGATAGCTGATTACAAGGGTGTAGAAGCACCTAATCCTGATTGTAAGCCTAAAACTGAAATTTCCTGAAAAGTTATCTCTCAGTTTTGATTGGTTGATTGGAATGTTGTTCCAGTATCAACAAGGATGTTGATCCAGGAACATGTTGTACTTGGTGAAATCACGCTCATCCTCCCTATATAATGTTGGATGTATATCCAACTTTACCTGCATACAAGAGTAGGCTATAGGCTACTTATTTAAAGTAAAATAGCCTACTGTATAGCAAATTTCAGTAACTTGTGACTTGACTATTGTTAAATCACATTAAAATTTAATTTAATTTGACATTCTGTACAAAATATGTGTTGTATAAATGAAAAACTAGAATAAATCTAGTTTTGTTCCGTGTCAAAACGCAATTTTAAACCCTAAACTAGTAGGCGCCACAGTGCCAGACGTTTGCTAAGGTGTTCTGGGTGTTTTGGCATGTGGCTATGCAGTTGCTAAGGTGTGATACTTCACTACTAGCCAAGCAAACCCAAAAAAAAAAAAAAAAAAAAAAAGTCTCCAAGTTTGGAGATGTAGCTCAGGTTCCTACTTCAGCGTTTAAGGGTTTTTTCAACATTTTATGTGTGGAAGTAACACTCAATCATCATGTCTGTGGCACGGTACCGAGTGAGTTTAGACGTCGAAGTTTTAAGAGGTTGTCGTGTATGTGTGTGTGTGTGTGTGTGTGTGTGTGTGTGTGAAACAGTCAAACGCCAACAACTAGTTCTCCCCGAGGCGCATGCAAGGTGCAAGGGGCTTGTTACACTCCAATATATTGTTAATTTGCTTTTGTGTATTAACAACAAGCGCGTGGGGAGGTTAACGTTGGTTTGGTTACGTTTGGCATCAGTACCGTATTTTTATGAATGAAGTACTTAGTTTCATTAGCTGGGTTTTCAATGGCACGTGTGAAACGCAAATTATTTTGATAACTCACCATCTCCTGACTTCAGATAAAAATGCTCGCCTGACACACGCACACGCGCGCACGTTGATTCACCTGACATTTATGAACAATTATGGATGATTGTGTGAACCGTGCATCTTTGGTGCATTCATACACAAGACAATTATGTTCTATTGACGTTTATGATATATTTGAACGTGCTTGTCTGTTAAATATGTGTAGGCATATATTTATTGCCATTTTATATATCCTGCTCTATTTACTTTATTTTTTGTTTTTATCTATTTTTTTTTCTTTGTGAGAAGTACAAAGGCTTTATTATTATTATTATTTTAATTTCCCAATAGTTTTAGCATTAAATACCAATAAAAAGTCGCAAAAATGAAAACTATTTAATCCAATTATAATTTAATTTAATTATGAATGACTCCTTCCTTACCTTGATTCCAAGAGATCCCAAAGTTCAGTCCCACCTTGACACCCTTTGCAGTGAGCATTCACAAATCAAGTTTCTTCAGCAAAGTGGGTTTTGGGTATCACACACTTGTGTTTCCTATACTTTACAGCTTTGCAATAACCATATGTTCAGGTTTTGTATAAATGCTGCATGACGTTTCTGCAGACTTTGACCTTTTTTTGCAGTGGCCACAATATCTTTGCAAAGAAAAAAGACACAAGGAAAGTGCTGTTGTAAGATAGGACACCTCTTGGCTGCAGTTCAGCGCAGTGGCCTTTGATCACTGATACGAAACACCAAGGGAAATTGATACACGTTTTGCTCTGCATTCACATAGTAAAGGAGCAAAGTGTTCTGTAACGGAATGCAAACCATACAAAAACATTTGTATTTTATTGCTTAATTCACCAATGCACACATGCATGTCACAGAAACATGAGGTGTCTACCATAGGATGAAGCTTTACAATGCCTTCAATTGTCTGTGGCAATCAGTAACCTCTTTATGACAAGCAGAACCTTCTGACTGAAGCTATAGCAACAGAACAAAACTTATATATGCGCTATATGTTCTATATGCAGTACAAACCAGCTGCAGTGCTATAATTGGATTCTAATTAACATAACTTTTCTCACCACATTTGTTTTTCTTTATCTTCTCTCATTATGCAGTGAGAATGGATCAGGATTGAAGACAAGTAGCTGGATTTAGTTTTTGAGGTAATGAATGTGCGGTTTAATCAGGTTGGTGAGTATCAGCTGGTTTTGACCGTAGAGAATCCTCTACTAGAAGATTCTGCTTCCAGGGTCTGAAGATGGAGATGTTTTGGAGGAAAGTTCAGTCTGTACTGATACCATCACACAGGCCAGTTTGGATGAGGTTTATTCTTTCTTACGCAACAAGTTTGTCTTCAGTTTACTCAATGGTAGGCCAGTTTTGGAGCCCCAATAGTCTTTCACATTTATGGGTCAATGACATTATGCTGTTTTTGTTTTGCTAATCTATTATTTTGTTCACAAATACATAAAAATTACATTTGTACATAAAAATTAAATGCACATCTATTTTCTTAATTTCTGAATTAAAATTAATTTTAATATATTTTTCTCGTGCGTAAAGTAAAAAAAAATGTCAGGGGTGGTGTGCTACAACTGATGCTAATTTCTAATGAAGAAAAAATACACATTAAAAAAACAAATTTTTGAAAAGAAAATCATGAGTAGTAGTTTGTCATATGCTTTTATTTCTTGGAAAAAAAATTTTTTGATACACTTTTGTCCACCAAATCAAAGTCATGTAGTTCAACCAACATGCAGATACATGCAAAAAAAAAAAAGAACAGGAACCCTGATGGACATTATAATGACACGGCAAGGTTAGTTAAGGTTGTAAAATGTCATGTGGTGCAACTCTCAGAAAATTTAATTATATTTATGAATTAATAATGTGACTATTTTGAAGAAAAATTTACAAATATTGTGATCAAGATGTGTACACTCATTCATAGTCAAAGGAAACAGTTATTACTTTTTACTTGATGGTTGCACCGCATTACATTTTTGCGTCATTAAATAGAAAATTCTTAAAATGTTTTTTAAAAACCATCTGAAACCAGCATTAATACAAAGTGTACACCTCAAAGAACTTTGCATGGGGTTTACATGTCATTGATACTTGTATTCATAACATTTTACAGGTTTCTGCAAGAATGACAAAAATCATGACATTCGTCTCAAGATTGGAATGAAGCCAGCTGTGTGTCAGACTCAAGCATGAAACCAGGTGAAGGGTTCTTTGGGGCAGTACCATGAACTACGTATCGGGCATGACCCTCTTCACAGGGCTGGATGAGGAGCTCTGCTGACGTGGCTTCATGAACCCTGCTAAGGTCAAGAATGACGACTTGGCATGCCTGCCGACCAGGTTTACTCTGTGGCCTTCATCAAGCCAGGAAAGGCTTTGGGACTGTGACCATCCTGGACCGAGGGAACTTCTAATGAAAGAAAGTAAAAGTCCTGCAACAGATGGTAACCAATTTTTCTTAGAATAATACTTAAAGGGTCAAGATGCGGGATGCTAAAAAGAACATTGTTTTGTGTGTTTGGTGTAATGAAATGTGCTTATGCGGTTTAAAGTAAAAAAAAAACATTATTTTCCACATACTGTACATTATTTGTTTCTCCTCTATGCCCCGCCTTCTGAAACGCGTCGATTTTTACAAAGTTCATCATTCTGAAAAGCTAGGTGTGCTCTGATTGGCCAGATATCCAGTGCGTTGTGATTGGCCGAATACCTCAAGTGTTTGACGGAAATGTTACGCCCCTTACCATATTGTGATGCCCTGTCCGGCCGGAGCGTAACATAAAACCATGTCTGCATTTGTGATCGGAGAAATGACAAATAAGTGCTACTCTACACTGCTCAAAACTCATGTTTGAATTGTCAGTGGCAAGTTCTTTAAATATGAAAACGTAATTACAGTCTGGGAGTCAGAACAGCCGGCATGGCAGTCTACTCTACCAGGATCAGGAAACAGTCATCCATAAAATGTGCTGCACACATCTGAATCTTTGGGTTGAACTGTTCTGGAACAGTAAAACAACTTAACCACTGATTTCTAGTCGTGTCCTCTTTTGGAAGGCCAAACAAAGTAGTTTCGCTTTCACAACGAAACACACGGCGGGCTTGAGTGAGCGGCGGCCAGTGGGCTTGAGAACGGCGCGGCTGGCGATTTCGACGAAGGAGCATCCGGCGGGCTTACAGCAACCACATGTGACAACCCCGGCCTGGACTCCGATTCGTCCACGGTGAAAGCCGATCCAGCAATCCACAGCACGAAGTTGATGTATTCCCTCAGAGACCAGCACGGATCAGCTCCAGGCATGCTGAAGCGGATATCGTCCTCTTTTGGAGGCCAAACAAAGTAGTTTCGCTTTCAAAACGAAACACAGCGTCTTCACGACATGTCGGCGGCGGCAACAATATTACAGCGAGAATAAAAGTTACGCCTTCTTTCTTTGCGTGAACATTTGGGCGGCGTTATGCAAAACTTCCCACATAGTGACGTAGACATGTAGGGGCGTGTTAAAACGAGCCGTTTTAGGAGGGCGTGGTTGACTCTGAACTTTTATAAAGAATATCTCTTTGGATTTGGACTTTAGTCTTTGCAACTGTGCAGATCTTCTTTATGCAACCAAGAGCTTTTAACACTCCGAAGAGAAAGGAAAAATTTAAATCGCATTTCATATGACCCTTTAATTCAGTGGAAGACACATAAATGGATTCAAAATGGACAGCAAGACTTTTATAGTGTTTACCCAAAGCTTCACCTGAATTGTTCTTTTTAACTTTGTATTCATCAAAGAATCCTGAAAAAAATGTATCATGGTTATTATTGTCAATATCAAAAGCAGCACTGTTTTCAGTATTGATGAGCAGCAAACCGGATATCAGAATGATTTCTGAGGATCATGTGACACTGAAGACTGGAGTAATGATGCTGAAAATTCAGCTTTGGATCACAGGAATAAATGATATTTTACAATAAAAATTAGTTCTTTTAAATTATAATAATATTACAGAATTTTACTGTATTTTTAAACAAATAAATGCAGCCTTGGTGAGCATAAAAGTTTTCTTTCAAAAACATTCAAAAATCTTGGTGACATATCAAGGATTCGATAAATACAATATACAAAGTAATATAGCATTTTATAATATGTTATTGTTATGCCCTTTAAGGACAATGTGGACCTGGTTAATCTAGATTCAGACTGTATGGGCAGTGTGAACGCAGATAATCCAGATCAAGACCTTGACGTTAAATCGCACACTTATAATAACAGTCCTTGTCTTTCTTCTTTAGGTGAAATTGTTTTGCCTACGAAACAAACCAGGATCATTCCTGACCCTTTTTGAGTGTCAAATCGATTTTTCTAATAGAGGATACACCAACACCTAGTCCAGAGCCCCTTTTACACACATCATTCTCTGTCCTCTTCCATATGTAACTTAACATCATCTATTTTCTGAAAGTACCCATCTGTGTGACATTGAATGTTTGTGGAGTCTGACAGAAGAAAGCAATCAGAGTCTCCAAAGCAGATTCACCCTCATTGGCCTCAACATTACGTTCTGAAACCCTGAAACCTCTAGGGTTGTGCGCCTAATTTCTGAGGTCGTCTCGCCGCTTACTCCTTCTATTGCTCAGAGGCAGTTGTAATCAATGGACCTTGCAACACTCAATTAGGGCTTAATTGGATTGGTGTGTATTCCTGGTGAAACTGTCAGTCCCCTGTTCAATTGAGGAGACAGAGCTGATTATTACTGTTGACAAATGTAAGACACAGAGCTGGACGCAGCTGCTGCTTGTGTCAGGATAAACACCGCTCACACACACATTCATTGTACCAGCGCTCTCTCATATCTCATTACACTCCGCTTTTGTAATGTAAGAATCTGTAAGAAGTTTAGCAGTTTTGTAACATCATTTTTTACTTTTATTTATTTTAAGTTTTCATTTTTTTTTATGTAGTACTTTCCTAAGTAAGCTTCATAACAGATATTCTACATAACAATTTGTGTAAATACAATTTGTGTGATTATTTTAGATTTTTAATTAACTCTAAAAACGGCATGTATAATATAAGCCCACCCCACCAAAATATATAAAACATATTCATTATTTTTGTTTTTAGAGCATATCTAAATAATCAATATAAGTATAATGTAGTAGTGTGTTTGAAGCTAGAGTTCATCATATTATATGGAGAGATTGCAATTATATTATTTTTTATAAATATAATATATATAATAAATATACTATAATTACCTGTAATAAATACGTTATGGTTATATAGTATGGATGTCAATATATACAAACATAATTACAGTATTAGAAATTAGTCTTTGTAAGATGCATTTTAGTGCATATAAATATAATAAATACAGTATATTTACATGCAAGGTTTTTATGATGTTATATAAAAATGGAGTCAATATTAGAAATATATCATTGTATAGGTTATTATAGAGCCTATAGAATATTTTTATATGTACTATTTTATGATTTTATATAAGCTTGATGAATTTACAAAAAAGAAATTTATAAATAAATTAGATATTTTTAAGGTTTTGTAGTTCATAATATAATATAATCTAACTACATATAAATATTTTATGCTGTTATTTTAAGCTGGATGTCACATCTATTACAGAATTGCATATTAGAATTATATTATTTTTATAGATATTTTACAGGGGGGGGGGGGGGGGGACTAACAAATCAGATAATATAAAATAATAATATATGATATATTTAATGATCTTTATGTTATATAATATTTGATTGTGGAAAATATGCAAAAAAGGGAATTGCAAGATAGAAAGATATTATTTTATATATTTAGATCCTGTAACAGTTCATTATTATTATTTAAAATGTAATTTATAAAAGATTAGTGTATTTTATCATTACGTTCATTCCTTTAAAAAGCAGTAGGTTTGTTAACTTATTGTTTGAATTATCTATATATATATATAGTAGATATATTTATATATATATATATGAATGAAAAATGCAATCAATGAATATATAAATACATATGTTCCAGTCGATGTCTTAACAGTGGTGTATATGATATTACATCTGTATATGGTTGCATTTGCTTAAAATTACGAGATGTTAGCTGTGCATAGAGACATTTTCAGACATGATCTAGCTGCCTTGACAGCCGAGGTTGATTAGATTTTCAAAATAGTCTCTAGACATAAAAGAGGGGAAATCAATTTGAGTCAGTGGGGATGATTTGTTCTGTGATTTAGCATTGCTACGGAGGGCGCGAGCGTGGATTTATGGCACCGCTGTGTAATGAAGCCTGAGCTGGGTCAGGATCTACAGACTAGACTCTCTCTGACATGTACAAATCTGTCACTGCTTTATTAAAACAGCAGCAGTCTGCGTTCACAGAGACATACGCATGCGATCGCTCTCGCTCGCGGACGTGTGACAGCTGCTTTTACTAACACAGCACACATCTCGCTATCTAACTAGACCTTGATTTGGGCTGAGAGAGATGTCAGACTCCTTGCTTTTTATTCAGCTTGTGCTGTGGATGCATTTTGAGGGACTTTTTGTTGATAATTGACAAGAAATGTTGGAGCGAGGAATCAGATTTGGATATAATGCTTGCTGGATTCAAACCTGTTTTTCCGAAATGAGCACCAAAGCTCAATGCATCTGGATCATATCTAAACCATAATCTCTACAGGCCTTCATATGTCATTTAAACACAAAATTGGCCTTAAAACAAGATATTTTAAAAAAATTGTAATGCTCTAAAACATTACTGTATTGCTTTTTCACACAGATTGCGATTTGAGTACCAAGCTTTAAATACCAAGTTGAGTTTCAGCCTGCAGTGAAGTGTTGTTCTCTTCTCATGCACTTGAGAGGTCAGAGTGTGAGGTTAAGGCTCCTTAACAAGGAGAGGCTGAAGAACATTGAAATGGACGTTTTCTTTAATTACTCTTTGTTCTTGGCCGTGTACTCTCGCACAGCTCTCGTCTGTAATGCATTGGTGAGCTGTGTGTGACACATCACGCCGTCTGCTGTGCCAAGACTTGCTGGCAGGAAACAGAGCATGATGCCTCTATGACAGGAACAAGCCCAATTTAATTAAAAACTGTGGCGTGCTACACAGATACTGTATCACTTCATTAAACCATGGCACATCTCAAAGAAATCACTTCACTTATTCAGTATATATTTTGTAAAAAAAAATTTATTTATTTTTTAATGTTATTTTATTTTATGCAAGTTAAGGTTATACTTAAATAAATTGAATTAGATTTAAGTTGATATATTAAAATAACTCAAACTAATATAGACATATAAAAAAACTAAAAACTAAAATTGTATTTATAAAAAAATAAAATATAGATTTGATGTATAAAAATAACTAAAACTAATAAAAGTAATGAATAGATATAATATAATATAACTTACCTTATAGGCGTTTAAATGACAAAAATTAAAATCACAATGAAACTAAAATAAAATGGAAAACAAATTGTAAAAATATTAATGCAAACAAAAGTATAACTATAAAAACATGAGTATCAGTTGATATAAAATAACACTGATGAATATTACTCAAGTATAAAACTAAAAAGTTAATAAATATAAAGTTATATTTTGATAAGTAATATTTTTAATTACTATATATTTCTATAATTTAATTTTTAGGATGTCGTATTGCTTTTAATGTATAAATATAAAATTATATATATATTTTACTATTTATAGTTATTACAATTTAGAGAGTATCTTTATTATGGTGCTCAATTATTAATTATTATCAAGATGAAGTCAGTTGCTATAAATATTATCCCATATACCTACTCCCTAACCTGGAATGGTTAAAAAAATCACAGAAATTAATTAAATTTTAAAATATATTTCTTTCTATTCTTTTAAATTCTATAGTAATATTTAAAATGATTTGTTATATATCTACATATTAATATAGATAATAGATTTATATATATATATATATATATATAGATATATATATAGATAGATATATAGATATATAGATACGATGATAGAGGAGAGATTTTTGATAATATACGGTATTATAAAATATTATTCAATATATTTACAATAAAAGTATTTATTTTGAACTGTTTTATTTTTGGAGTCGTATCATTTATTTATGAGAATATCTATTTTGACTATAAGCCAAATTCATACCTGCACAATATATATTTACAAAATAAGAATGATCTTTTTTTAATGTGAACAATCGCGTTTCCTCTGCATCTCTGAGGGCGGTCGTAAGGTGACTGTCCGTCTCTGCTGTGTTTGCACGGTCGTCTCGACCTTGGCCTGTGCTCCTCTTTCTAAGCTCTTCAAACACAGCTTGCAGCCATTTTAATAAGATCTTTCCTGAACAGAATAAGATCTATAGGTGTTTCTGTGGAGGTCTGTGGCTGCATATATACACAGGCTGTAAAGATGTATCCAGCAAAAACATTTAAGTGCTGTAATTATTTTTTTTTTTTTTTTTTTTTTTTTTTTTTTTTTTTTTTTTTTTTTTTTATGGCTGAAATGAGGGCTGACCAGGGAGTATTTTGTGGTGAAAGCTGTGGCGTGGACTGCTTGTGATGTGATGTGCCTTTAGCGCTTTCGCTTTAAAACTAATGATGGAGGAATGGATTTGGCTTTATTGTGGAACATGTGGAGGAGAGATTTGGGGTCACTCGCAGTCATTTTAGCTATTATTACATTAGAAAAGTACAAGAAATAAACCCAGTATCATTATTAAAAAAAGCTTAAAAAACAAATATGTACGAAAAAAATTATACTAAAAATTAGTATGAGCAGTGTTATTATAGTTAACTAAAACCATGAAAACATTTTTGTTATTTACAATAATTATCAACTGAAATAAAATAAAATATAAAACAATATTTTTTATATTTTGCCAAAGCAACATTTTTCATTTTTTTTATTTTAAAGTGATATACAGAATAATAAAAATAAATTGAAATAAAATTTATGAAAACAATGTGTGTTTAAAAAAAAAAAAAAAACATGCTAATAAAAATATAAATTTTAACTAAAAATAAAATGAAAAATTATAATACAAAAATAATAACGGTAAAAAATAATATCACAGTGATTACTTAAAATAACACTGGCATACTTATATAACAATTAAAAATATAAAATGTGACAAAAAATATAAAGGGGTGGGTGGGGTTTTTATTTACTTATAAATTACTATAAATCATATATTTTGAAGACTTTGTTTTTAAAGGGGTCATGATGCTATTGGCAGCTATCCCAATGCGTTGTGATTGGTCGAATACAGCAAGTGTGTGACGGAAATGTTATGCCCCTCACATACTGTTGATGCAGTGTCCGGCCGGAGCAACGAGACAAAACCAATTAAACTCATTATAAACTAGGCATTTGTTGCATGCAGTGGGGACATAGTTACTTATTACAATGACTTATACTGTCTTTTACGCGTTGCGTTGCATTGCATTGCACCGCGTAAACATAAATAAAACCATGTCTGCATTTGTGATTAGAGAAATGACAAACAACAAGCCCTACTCCACACTGCCCAAAACTCGCGTTGAATCATCAGTGGCAAATGATAAAGAAAATGTACTTACGGGAGTCAGAACTGCCGGCATTTTAGTCAAACGCTACTCTCACAGGATCAGTAAACAGTCCTCCATAAAATATGCCGGCGATCCACAGCACTAAGTTAATGTATTTCCTCAGAGAAAGGCAAGGATTAGCTCTAGGCATGACGAAGTGGATATCGTCCTCTGTTGGAAGACCAAACAAAGTAGTTTCGTTTGCACAACGAAAAAAACAGCGGCCTAGCGTGAGCTGAGGCCAGGCTAGAGTTAGTGGAAGCCCCGGCTTAGAGTGAGCTGAGGCGGCGGGGTCGAGAACGGCGGATCCGGCGAAGGAGCGGTGAAAACGGTGAAAGCCTATCCGGCGATCCACAGCGCAAAGTTTCATCAGCGACCAGCACGGATCAGCTCTAAGCATGACGAAGTGGATATCATCCTCTTTTGGAAGACCAACAAAGTACTTTCGCTTTCACAACGAAGAACACAGCGTCTTCACGAAATGGCGGCAGCGGCAACAATACTTCAGTGAGAATAAAAGTTACGCCTCCTTTCTTTACATGAACATTTGGGCGGCATTATGCAAAATCTTCCCACATAGTGAGGTGGACATGTGGGGGCCGTGGGAACGAGTCATGTTAGAACGAGGTGTTTTAGGTAGACGTGGCTGACTCTGAACTTTTATAAAGAATATTCTTTGGATTTGAGACTTTAGTCTTTGCAATTTAACAGATCTTCTTTATGCACCAAAAGCTGGTAAACAATCCAAACGAAAGGAAAAAAAACAAATTAAATTGCATAATATACCCTTTAATTCCTTTTAAGGCTCTAATTTTAATTATGTATTTTTTAACTAAAGATTAACTTATTTAAATATTTGTTCATGTAATTGAAAAAAAAAAAAAAACTATTTACTAGAAAACAAAACAAAAAAATGTAGTAAAAAACAAATATGGACTAAAATATGTTTAGAAAAATTAACAATTATGAGAAAAAAAGAATTATAATTCACTCTTTTAATGTAGTACTTTGACTAGTAAATACATTTTCATAAAATATTTTTTATTTATAATGAAACTAAGTTTATTCTTTCTTATGCACCTCTGCTGATTTTCAGAAAGAAAGCAAACGTGCATTATATTGAAAATGACAAATCAATTTGTGAAATTAAAATTTGACATTCAGGATTTTTGCTAATTTCATATTATCCTCACATTTAAACTAATGAACAGTCATTCTACATCAGTGTAATTAGTTGCAATGATGTTTCTCCAGTACAAAAATAACTAAATCTTCACTTGCTTATGCAAATATGGCACATTATGCATGCACACATTGGGACAATTATGAATATTGATTTTTCTTCCTCTTTCACATGGGGAAAATTACTAAGGTTTGCTCCATGCAGTGTGTCTAATATAACTGCTTTTAGATTAAAGACTCAAAGTCTCAAAAGATGGTATGATAATTTGACCAATACTTTTTTTTCATAGTTTGTTAATTGTTAATTTACATCTACTATGTGTATGATATTACTGTTTGACTGGGCTTTTCATCACAAATCTCAGAGGGAATCCAAACATGAATCGTTTCTGACAGCATACATCTGACCTCTGATCAAACACCAAGTTACGTTTTTCAACAGATCATATTTCATCAGTAAATTTATGGAATAGGTTTGCATGTACTGTATGCATGATTGGAGTCAAATGAAAGTTCTCCGCCATCTTTTGTTTCTTCTCAAGGAAAGGCAGAGAGGAAGATGGCAATAGTGAACCGTAATAACCTGATTTCTGAAGGGATCGTTCAGAAACTCACCAGGGAGACTGAAGCGTGGTTGCAGTATTTAGAGTATGCTCACTACTTACGTTTTGCCCTGTCTGCACCAGAACCTTACAAAGAGAGGCTGGTTTATTGTGCTGAAAAAAATACCTGGTTTTATAATGATCTTAAATGAGCTTTTCCAACATTTTTTCTTGGATTTAAAAGAAAATACTTGTCAAAAAGTAAAAACAGTCAAAGTCAATAAGGTCTAAATAGGGTTGTAACTGTATGTACAAAAACAATCAAAGCAATAATTCACCCAAAAATGAAAATCGCCCCATGATTTACTCCCCCTTCCAACGACCTCAGGTGTGGATATGACTTTCTTCTTTCAGACAAATCCCATCAGAGTTATATTAAAAATGTCCTGGCTCTTCCAAGCTTTATAATGGCAGTGAATGGCTGTTATTTTTCAGTAGTCCAAAAGAAGTCCAATAAAGCGCATCCATCCATAATAAAAAAGTGCCTCACGGGGCTCCAGGCGGGGGTGTGAATAAAGGCCTCCTGTAGCAAACCGATGCGTTTTTGTAAGAAAAATATCCATATATAAAATTTTATAAACAGTAATCTCTAACTTCCGCTAACTGTCGCACATGTGTTCAGGTGCCCAGTTGGCGTCCAGCGTGATGGATGACGTAAGTCGTCATTTTAATTTTTGGGTGAACTATCCCTTTAAGACTCTTTTTTGCATTCTATAAATAGTCATTCAGGTTTTGAATAGTGTTGGGGTGAGGAAATGATGACAGAATTAAAATCTTTGACTGAACTGTCCCTTTAAATGAACTTTATTGTGAGATTTTTACTGCATTTAGTTTTAATGCATTGGTTTAGTCGGGATCAATATACTGTATAGTAGCCTTTCATGCACTTTTTTTTCCCGAAAGGCCAGCAAGACTATAGGTAAATGAAATATTCTCAGTATTTAGTTTTTGAAAATTTCATTTACACCGCAGGCAATACAGACTGAACATATATGACTGCTATATGATTGATTTGGCACAATATTGTGAACTCTGTTTTGGCCATCTGGGATGGTCAGAATTAAATCTTGGCATCGGTTTGCTGGGAGTTTATTGTCAGTGTTTGAAGAAGACCCAATTTCTCCGTGATATAAGGCTGTGTGAGTCTTATCTCTGTGGGATTTCAACATCAGCCATAAAGCTGTAATTTTGTGTAGTTCAGAAAGCTAGTGTTGTGTAAGTTTCTTTCTTTGTGGAAGGGGCTTATCGTCTTCAGACAGACTTCAGACAAAGGTTAGACGGCAGGAACAATTGTTCTGTGTAAATAATTCTTAATTCCTTTACATAGAACAGACTGAAGATAATGTTCATCAACATAATATGAATTCACCCCAAAATTGTCAACATTTACTCATGTTGTTCCTAATCTGAACTTCTTTTTTCGGTGGATCACAAAAGAAATTTTGAAAAATGTTCACGTTTCTCTTTTCCATAATGCAAAAGTATATGGTTTAGTCATGGTTCTTGTCTTTTGATGAAAATATATTTTTTATTTAGTTAATACTTTGTGATGTTACACTATCAGCCAAAAGTTAACATTATAATTAAGTTAAGAAATAATTAAGATTTTTAATTTTCTTTAGAAAGAATTTAAAATCACAGAGACTGCATTCATTTGATTAAAAAAAATATATATAGAAACGGAAATTTTAAATGATTACAATTTAAATAACTCTTTTCTATTTTAATACTTTTTAAAATGTAATTTATTCCTGTGATGCAAAGCTTTTTTTTTTTTTTGGTACCATTCAATGTTTAGGGTTAAGTAGGGTTAGATAGGGGTAATATTAAGTAGCAACTGATTAAACAAATTTATAATAATTAATAATTGCGCACCAATGATCATTGCATATAATTAAGTAGCAATCAGCATATTGAAGATTTCTGAAGAATCATGGGGACACTGAAGATGAAAATTCTGCTTTTGCCCTAGCAGGAATTGTCACAATCCTCTGGGAGTAAACGAGGAATTCTTGAATATCACAGTCTTTAATAATCCACTCACAAGGGGAACGTAGGAGACACAGGAACACATGGAAAGACGTTCAGAACCGACAAACACTGACTGAAAGGACTAGGGCTTTTAAACACATGATAATTGGGGGATGAACTAGACACACCTGGAATCAAATTAACACAATCAACGGGAGACAGAAACTGGGTCACAGGGAGCAAAAACACCCACAGACAGGTCCATAACCCTGACAGGAATAAATTACATTTAAAAATATATTAAAATAGAAAACAGTTCTTGTCAGTTGTAATAATATTTCACAATATTACTGTACTGTATTTTTGATCAAATAAATGCAGCACTGGTGAGCATAAGAGACTTATTTTAAAAACATTAACAAATCTTAACCATCCAGTAGTATTTATTTATTTTTCCTTGGTCAATTTGATTCAAACTGAAATAGCATCTAATTTTAGAAAACTCATACGTTAACACAAAATCATATGGCTTCAGAAAACTAGAAATATAGCACACAGGTCGTCTTTCCATTCTTAATGGCATTGGTGATTGTACATTGCTCTGAAAGAAACAACACATCTTCAGTTCATCTCCAGCTGACCGTGAGAAGACCCAGACAGCTGTTTTCAGACATGAAACCAATGCTTTGAAGCCAGAGAACAGTCAGCGCAATGTTTGTGAACGTCATCATGATACAAATGACCCAACAGCCCGATGCTTTTCATCTGAGTGTCCCGCAGAGAGAGAGGAACCCACCGTCCTCTCAGCCCCCTGCGGAGATCAATGACGCAGCCCTCCATTACACCCTTCTCTGAGAAAACAAAGATCTGATACTAATGCCACGTATGGCTGGTTGCGCGAGTTGTAAATGAACTAAGGGCAAACAGTCATAATTTGTCACTGTTGATTTTACATGCAGCGTTTGTTTCACCATACTGCGGTGAGACCAAATAGATCCAAAAGACCAAGGTATTGACATGGTACCTGGTCTAAAAAGCAGTATAATCATAATTAGGCAATATTTTTAAGATAAGCAAGTATATTAAAATATATTAACATTATGAATTGACTACCACTAGTATGTTTCTGGAAGTAAAGCAATGCATGGGGCCATTGTAAAGCATAGTAATGTGTGAATTGAGTAATTTCTGACTATTTTTGTCAGACATAAGGAAAACTGCATGGTGTTATTCCTTCCCTTTCCCTCACTAAGATCACGCAGAGAAATGCCTGGCAACAAATCCGACATGCGGCTCTGGCCAGACCACATAAACACACTACAACAGTTAAAGCTTGTTTTGGGAGCTGCTTCAAATGAGCCCACAACTTTTCTGAAATTAGTCACGTCTGATCGCCATTTTAGACAATACAAAACTACAAAATGGTGTTATTTTATTTTATGACTTAAAAAATATAACAAATAATCCAACTGAAGAAAAGAAAACGTCTCCAGGTTACGCATGTAACCATGGTTCCCCGAGGGAATGAGACGCTGCGTCGAAACGATATGGGAACGCCTTCAGAATCACGTGTGTAATCAGACCAATGGATGGGCGAGACGTCACGGTCGGGTGACGTAGAGACCAGGAAGCTATAAAAGCATGTACGGCGGAACCAGCATCAGCTTCAGGAATGAGGCAAGCACTGGCAGGGATGCCGGAAGTATGGCACTGAGGTGCAGCGTCTCGTTCCCTCGGGGAACCATGGTTACATGTGTATCCTGGAGATGTTCCCCTTCAGGAACTCGAGCTGCGTCGAAACTGTATGGGACCAAACTATGCCCATGCCGCCAGGACTACAAATCCTGCCTATGTGGAGGCACAGCTAGAACAAAGGACCCAGAGTGACTCGCATACTTGGCCATAGAACCTGACAAATGTGAGGGGCGTAGACCAAGCCGACCGCGTTGCAGATTGTTCCTGATAGAACACATGCCAGAAAGGCTGGAGGCCCGCACTAATAGTTGAGTGGGCCTTGACCCAGAGGCGAGTGGAGATAGAGGACTCAAGCAATGGAGATGTCATCCACTATCACCGGCTGAGGCGTCTGTTTAGTCGCAGGATGACCTCTCCTTAGGGGGACATAGCAACGAGTCGTTCGTCGCCTTTCTCCACAGGGCAGCTCGTGAACTTGCTTTGATGGACACATACAATTAAACTTCTGCTGGTCGGGCTCCCGGGAAGGGAGGAGGACTGAAGGCATGGAGTATGACAGGCCGTGGTGTAGAGGAGGGGACTTTAGGAACATAACCCGCTCAAGGGTAGAGAAACGCTTTGGTCAGACCGTGCGCAAAGTCTAGGTAGGAAGGGGACACAGAGAGAGCCTGCAGATCCCCAACTCTCTTAAGAGAAGAAATCGCCAAAAGGAAGGTAGTCTTAATAGTGAGATGGCGATCAGATATCTCCTCAATAGGCTCGAAGGGAGGCCAACAGAGAGCCTCTAGCACCACAGCCAAGTCCCACGGAGGGACACGAGATCGTACCGGAGGCCTCAGCCGTGGAGGGGAAAAAAAACGTGAACCGGGAGTGTCTGCAACTGCTGCACCGAGAGGGGCGTGGTGACCCACAATGGAGCCGGTAGACCTTCAGGGTGGAGTGGGTCAACCCTGCAGAAAGAACTCCAGCACTGTACCAACTGGGCAGTTAACTGGGTCAAGCTAGCGATCGCCGCACCAAGAAGTGAAAAGCTTCCACTTCAGAGTGTTCAATTTTGTTGTGTTGTCTTTGGCATTTTTGCTTGTGGTGTTTTGTGGCTTTTTGTTGTTGTGTATTGTGTGTGTGATATGTTGTTGTGTGGTGTTTTGTTATTTTTGTTGGGTATAAATTGTGTTTTGTTGTGTTTTGTTTTATTTAGTTTAGTTGCTTTGTTGTATTTTGTGCCATTTTTTGTTGTTGTGTTTGTTTGTTATTTTTTGTTGTTTTCGTGAGTGTTTATGTTATGTTGTTTAGTTTTTTGTTTTATTTATTTATTTATATTTTTTTTGAGTGTGTGTGTTTTGTTGATCCTTTTTTAGAGAATGACAGAAAATCGTGGGTTTATTGTTGAAGAATATGAGGAACTATAGGATCATGAAGCGTTGCAAGCAAGACTTGAACCTGTGTCACCCACTCGAGGCCTGCAGCTCAGCCTGCTCCTCATGTGCCCCAAGGCTCCTCAGCCCTAACAAAATGTTATGAATAACTGCTTAAGTCTGACTTCTCTCACTGCAGCCTCACTGATAAGAGTTATAAATCCCTCACTGTCTCACACAGCTGTTCTCACTCTTTCATTTTCTCTCTATTTTTACAGAAAATTCTTTCCACCAGAATTCATATTAAATTGTTTACTTTTGTAGTGGAATATTTGCAGGCAGAGACTTTTTTCGTCGTGAGACAATTTTTAGATTTTAGTCAGAGAGATTGCCGATTCAATACCTAGTTTGCAACAGTTCCTTTAAATATGGTGATCTCATTGTTTCGGTGAAGACTGATACAGTCTCTGAGTCATCTCTATTACCAGATATGAGTCGTCTCAGAAAGCCCAGTGGACATGGGACAGATGTGCTCATCTGGTTTTATGAAGAACTTTATATTCAGTGATACAGCTTGCACCCAAAGTATTATGCCCAGTGTCTCGTTTATGAAACTGATAGCCAACTAATGACAGTATAATGTCTGATTGCTACTGTCATTGTGTGCAAAATCAATGACGGGAAGCATGTTACACGAGTCTTCGGCTCTGCTTAGAGATATTTTATGGCATTCTGCTAATGAACATAAATGCAGTTTGTTTTATTAAACTGCTGAAATAGAGTAAATGGATTATGTTAAGTTATAAAGAATTAGCTATTTAAAGGGATCATTTAACCAATATTAAACATTCTGTTATTTACTCAGTTGCTCCAATTTCTAATTTACCAATTTCTAATTTATAAAATACAAAAAAGGAGATATTTCACAGCACGTCCAAGCAGCTCTTTTCCGTACAACGAAATAGGTTAGAAAAAAACGTATGTACTTTTATATAGTTGTTATTCTCTAAAATCCCTCCCCATACCATAGCTGTATTTTTTTATTATTATTTAGTTTTATTTATTCATTCACTTTTATTTATTTATTTACTTTATTCCCATACAACAAAATAGGTTAGAAAAAAAACAATTTACTTAGTCATTTTTATTTATTATTAATTTATTTAATTTGTTTCATTTATTCATTTATGTTTAGTTAGCTATCTAAGCTAGTATCTATCTTCCCCTCCCCCCCCCATCTATCTATCTATCTATCTTTCTATCTATTATCTATCTATCTATCTCTCTTAGATTATTCATTTGAAAATCCATATGATATTGACTTAAATTTGGGTCTGTTCCTCACATAAAGCTTGGAATATTGCATATGTCATAAGAACTACTTTTATGATTCTTTTGCCAAGCATTTTTATTAATGGAGGTATATCTGTTAATAAAATGGCATTTATGAAACAAATTGGATGCATCTAATTGCAGGGATTAAAGGCAGGTCTTTCCAGAGCACCTCCCCCTCTTCACCCTCAGGATACGCATGGGTCACATGACCAACCCTTCATTAGTAACATAACAGATTGTCATTTGCACGCGCAGGTTCCTGTGAGAGGAAGACACGTGGTGTGTGAGTGTTTCGGGGTTGAGGATGATGACCCTTTAATGCTGAATCCTGAACAGGCCTCGGAGAGAGAAAGTCATTGGTAAAACACTCATATTGCTGCTAATTACTATGCGAGGTGTTGATTGCCTTTCAGCGTCTGAAGTGACTTCCTTTAATGGAGATGAGGTCACTTCTGTTGTTGTTTATGAGTGAATCCGAAGCATCTCATATTTAATGCTCCCCGTGGAGGGGAAAAAATGCATCATTTTTAGAATTATGAAGGTTGGTTAATCTCTGCTAAACAGCGATGATCCAATGCTTATTATAATACAAACAAGATCATTTCAGATATGAAAGACAACTTAAATTGTTGATCAGTTGTTCAAAAATGGTTGAAACCATCACTAAACCTGTTACCAGTCACTAAAGTGCTCTATCTGCAGAGACTCCAGCACTTGAAACGCTCCAATTATCAGTCGATTTCCTTTTTGTCATGCTTTTCTCTGTCGCTTTTGTTTGAGACTTTGATTTTATATACAAACTGTTAAGAGAAATGTGTCCGAAAGCTGAAAAATGCTGCATTTGAAGGTAGTACACAGACAGAGAAAGGTTACACAGATACAGATCTATTGTTTGTATAATGTCCTGTCCAATATAATACCTTCATCTGGTGGGCTGGTGATAATTTGTCCACAAATATCAATTTTTAAAATGTTCATTTATTTATTTAAGCCTTCAAGCCATCCAAAATGTACATGAGTTTGTTTGGAAAAATGTAGCACTACAACATTTGTTCACCAGTGGATCCTCTGCAGTGAATGGGTGCCGTCAGAATGAGTCTTGTGAAGTGAAAACATGTGTGTTTGTAAGAAACAAATCCATCATTAAGGCATTTTTAACTTCAAACTTTTGCTTCCAAGTAAAATATGAGTCCATAATCCATAATCTCCAGTTAAAATGTAATTTCGCCTGAATCAGGCGAGATATATGCACAGATCAGGCACGGTTTACAAATACAAAACAGCCCAAAATGGCTCTAAACAAATATGTCAGTGGATTTTGATATGGAAGGATGACAGGTGATGGACTTTCTCACTGGAGGAAGCGTTATTATGGATTATGGACTCATATTTTAGCTGGAAGCAATGGTTTAAAAGTTAAAAAAACATTTGTTTCTTATAAGCACACAGCTTTTAACTTCACAAGACATGAACTGATGGAGTGGAGTGGTGTAGATTACTGTGATGTTTTTATCAGCTGTTTGGACTCTCATTCTGACGGCACCCATTCACTGCAGAGGATGCATTGCTAAGCAAGTGAAGTAATGCTACATTTCTACAAATCTGTTCTAAAAAATAAACCAACTCATCAACATCTTGGATGGCCTGATGATAAGTAAATATTTAGACATTTTAGTTTCTGGGTGAACTAATCCTTTAAGCTGTAGTCGGTTCCAGTGTTCAGTTTAACACTTGCTATAATCTTCCTGAAACACATTCCTCTATTCTGATTTTAATGAACAGAGGAACGCAATAAAAGAAGCGAATCTCTTTTGAAAGCTTTATGTGCAAATCCAAAACCCTCCCTACAGGATATCTTCTCAATGGCATTTTGTGGCATTTTAAATTCTTCCAGTCGTTCACAGAGAGATTTACAAACGAGTGTCATTATATTTCAATGCCGGAGCGCCGAGAGGAGCCTGATAAAGGCGAGGCTTTTAAATCCTGCTGGGCGACTTCTTTCCTCTGGAGATGTGAGGCACGGAGCTCCGTCTGCCTCACTTTCCTCCAGTCAGTTGTGTTCTGCCGCTCTGACCCTTCGGCTGTTCACTGCGCTGTCGAGTGTGTTCAGCATGATCAGGCTTTGTTCTGCTTTTATCAACAACTGAAGGCCTCAGCGTCTTGTTCTTTCTTGTTTTATGATTTGCTTTGGTGCGCTTACATCTACATGCAGGAGCTCACAGTAACTGCAGTGAGTCTTCAACAAATCTACACTGTAAAAAATTACCGTGAATTTAATGGTAAAAGACTGTAAAAATGCTACAGTAAAATCCTGTTAAATGGTTAACGGTAAATTCCTCTACTATATACAGTGAAAAACTGTATTGGACATGACATATATTGGACATAAATTTTACGGTAGTATACTGTTTTTGGAAGTAAAAAAGACTGTATAATTTAACCGTAAATTGACATTCCCAGAAATAACTATGTTTCTTCTTATCAGTTTTCTGTATTAGGGTTGTGGGTTACACCTAAAACCGTAAAACCTAAAACGTTGCTACCGTATTTTTTCGGTAAAATTCCGACAACCACAGCTGCCGTTATTACCGTAAATTTTACAGATTTTTTTTACAGTGTAGAGTCTGAAACCATGGTATTACCATAGTATCATTTCCAAAACAATATGGTATTACCCTGGTACAAAGTCTAGAAAACCTATTGTACCTTTTGTTGGTTCTAATATCAAGATTTATTATAGTAACAGTAACTAGCAGAAACCATGATCAACTTTTGATCTCTGGTTCCCGTCATTCTGGTTGGGCATATAATATTATGTTACAAACATACTTAAGCCATGAATAAATGTATGAATAAATAACATTAAATTAGGCGTATATAAGTATAATTTAATATGTTTTATTCGGTTTATAACAAAAAATAAATAAAAGGAATTATTAAATATGAAATATATCACTTTATCACTGTCTAATGTATGCTGATTGTATGCTGAATATATGCTGAATAATTAATAATAATAGTTAAATAGAAAAATTAAAATATTTCACTGTGTTATTGCATAATTTATGCAAATTTAATACAAAATAATAACAATAAAAATTAGATTTTTTTTCTAAAATAGAAAACACGCATTAAATTATATCACTGCCTAATATTGCTAATTATTAGGAGTTATATGTAAAGTTATATTTCTTTATTTAGTTGTTAAGTTAGGCCATGACACGAATATGTGGATCTCTTTTTCTATGTTTTATTATTATTAATATTATTCTTTTTATTCAGTGTCCTACTGACATTTTGGGGAATTGTGCAATTACAACAAAAAATAATAATAATAAAAAAATATATATATATTATAATATATTTTAATAGCTATACCACCTGCCTTATATCCTTTTTAGTAAATTATAAATAATTATTATAACACCAATAATATTAAAAAATATGATTTATTGATTAAAATAAAGCAGTGATGTAAGGTATATTTTAATATATTTTTACATATCTTATTATTTATTGTCATTCAATAGTTATGGAGGAAATCATCTTTAATCAGGAAAAACTGTCGCTGTGTCAGAAAAAAAAATCCTCAATGCTCATAAATGTAAGCTGCTTTTTCTTTATGCAAAATATGATTTCTTACTTTTTGGTGGGACATGATGATAATATGACCTGGACATGTTCATATTGACATATTTTTGACATGTTTTATGACATTCACCCATCAATTTATTACAATAAATCCACCGTCACAGAGCAGCTGTGACTCACATATTTCATTACTCACTCATGTGGTCCAGCAAAACAGACCTCGCTAGAACACAACATGAAGGGAACAATTAGTATTTAACAAATGGCATGTGTTATCTGCAGCTGAGATTAATAACAGTGTGTGGAATAATTAAACAGTAAATGAAGATAGTCTGCCAGCCTCACAGCCACTCGCTCTAATAACTGATGCAGAATGATTGATAAGTGATAATGGCCTGAATCATCACTCTTACACATGTACGATGTCTGGTGTGTGAAACTACTGCTGTCAGCAGCTGCATTACTGATGTCTTCTGCAGAATTACAGGCAGCAGAGCAGAATCTTTATCATCTGAAAGTGAAGCAGACGGTTATTTATCATGTTGACTAGTGTGTGTTTTTTAAATAAATGTGTTAGTGCTATGTGTTTTTCTTAGAAATGATATCCATCTTTTAATAGATTTTTCTTTTTTACTTGTGTGGCAAAGTTGCGAAGCACCATTAACCTGTTTTATGCTGATGGTTTATTGTGTACTCTAGATATTGCATTGCTTACTTCAGAATGACCCCTTTTCGCACCTCGTTTCTCCTCATTCTCTTTGTTTTCCAGCTGTCCATTCATGCTTATATCATTTCTGCCTCAGCTTCTGAATTATTGACTAGTCTGGCGTCTCTGGAGATGAGGGAGCGTGGATAGCTTGAGTCAGTGTTGGGTTGTATTGAGCCACTGAAGAGAATGCAGACCCGTCCTCCATATCAATCACTTCAGTGGCAATGTTTCCCGTGATAGTTCTCAGTATTTTATTTCCCATTGTTTTTAAGTTCTTGATAGTCATATCAATTTTTTAAAATTTAAAATTTAATTTTTTTTTTTTTTACTGTTTTTGAGATGTGTTTGTACATGTTTCTGTCAATAGAAATATGACATTTTAGGCGAAGAAGTAAATAAGGGCGACTGGGGCTAGTTGTCACAAGGGTTATTTGTCAGTAACTATGGTTCAATTACACAATTGTTAATTGAACAATCAGCTGAGGTCCATTTATAGTAGGTCCGTACATCAAATACCTAGAACAAAACTGTCTCAATTTTTATACTGTTTATTACTTACAATTTATTTGGACCAAAGTAGATCTTTTTTTTTTTATTGTGGACTTGTCTGTGAATAATTATGTATTTATTTTTTATTTATATTTAAACTGTAAATGTTTAAAGGGGTCCTATTATGCTTTTCACTTTTTAATTTTAGTCAGTGTGTAGTGAGTATGTTTGGGCATAAAAAAGATCTAGATAGTTACAAATCTCAAAGTCCACTCCAAGGGAGATAGTCTTTTAAAAAATCCCTTTACAAGAACTACAACAAACGGCTCGTTTGGACTACAGCGTTTGTTTTCTGGGCTTTGTGATGTCACAAAGCGGCTCATTAGAATTCATTACAAAAATCCCGCATACAGAATTCAAATGGTGGGGGGGTGGGAGGGGCGCGGTTGTGGTTAGAAGGCTGTTTTGAGTGAGTGCATCAGACGAGAACGCCGAAGAAGAAGTGCTGGCTGACCGAGTTAGTGCATCAGAGAAACCCAGAAGAGAGCTGCTGTGCTGTAGAGAACATTTTCGGCATGTTCTAGAACAATTCTTACAAATTTAACACGACGTAGCTGGGCGCCGCGGCTTATACCATGTGTCTATATAGATCTTTTCATGTTTTTGCCCTAACCTAAAATGCTCTGGTAGAACAGTTTCTTTTATTTACTTTTTACATATCTTGCTTAAAACAGCCCAACTCATCATTACTGGCTCTGAAAAATTGATCTCAACCAATCAGAATAAAGAATTCAACAATTTATGAATTAAAAATATGCGCAACTTAATACAAATAAAAAAATCCTCAGTGGTCACATGACCAATGAGCGTAATGGTTAAAGTAGGCAGCCGTTCATGACCCAAAAGCGAAGACTAAGCTGCAGAAATACCCCATCTGATTATTGCGTCTCATGGCGATTGCATTTTCAGCATTGAAGGTGAGCAACTTTGAATGAAGCTCTTGTTCGGTTGTGAACAGTGTCACACTGCACTGCGCCTGCTTACTGATACTGCTGTGCCTTAGAGCGGTTTTCTTTGCCCTGCCTACATTTAAGAAGCTTATTTCATAAGAAGATGAAAAAAATGTATTCCATCGAACTTCAGATTTGTGCTTGAAAACCACAGAATCTGAGGCAAACATGAAGAGATATGGTTTCATTATCTTGACTTTTTCTTGTCTTTTATTTCGTTTGAAAGCAGCAGCCATCAGCCCAGTGCTGTGAACAATGTGAAACGCCTCAAGGTTGCAGTGCGATGCAGCGGTAGATTGACTTCCAGAGGAGTCGCGTGCGACTCCCGCTGTGAATAGCCATTTAAACTACAGCTGCGTCTATTGTGAAATTACCTGTTGCTTAGGAACCGCTATGATTGGATGGATCGGCTCTTGCTTAGCCAAGGTCTCCTTGTTGTTCTTTGTACAAAGAAACCTTGGTTTAGCGTAATTAGTGGTGCTTGCTTTGTTCAAACCCCTAACCTTAAGTATTAAGCTTCAGCGTGTATCCCACCCCACACCGTTTGTCCTGAAAGTGGGTGTGGGTTACTTTTTTAAACATTTGCATTTGCTATTTTAATTTGATGAGCAATAAAGCAGGTGAAAAAACTGCTGAAGAAGGAACTTAAAGGGGTTTGTTCACCCAAAAATGAAAAATACCATGGTTACTCACCTAGGTGTAAGGCCTTTCTTCTTTCAGATGAATTCAATCAGAGTTATATAAAAAAATGTCCTGGCTCTTCCAACCTTTATAATGGTAGTGAATGGTGGCCAAGATTTTTAAGGCCGAAAAAGTGCATCCATCCATCATAAAAAGTGCACCACATGGCCCCGGGGGATTAATAAAGGCCTTCTAAAGTGATTCATTGCGTTTGTGTAAAAAAAACAAAACAATATTAATCTCTTGTTTCCGCTAACTGTCGTTTTGTTTACAGCAAAGGAAAACCAGTCTCCTCTTGGCTTATATCGAAATCCTCTGACATTTTTCTTTAAAAATCCTCGTTTTGTACTTCTAATTTTTGACCGGTGTTTTGTTTTGCTCTCTCCACTGCGCATCCACGTTTGTCACTTGCCACTGGAGCTTACAGTACGCTTACGTCATCCGCTGGAATGCCATTCTCTCATAAACACGCATACGACGGTTAGCGGAAACTAGAGATTACTGCTTATAAAGTTTTAAATATGGATATTTTTCTTACACAAACACATCACTTCAGAAGGCCTTTATTAACCTCCCGGAGCTGTGTGGAGCACTTTTTATGATGGATGGATGTACTTTATTGGACTTCAAAATCTCAACACCCATTCACTGCCATTATAAAGCATGGAAGAGCCAGGACGTTTTTTAATATAACTCCGATTGTATTCGTCTGAAAGAAGTAAGTAATATACACCTAGGATAGCTTGAGGGTGAGTAAATCCTGGGGTAATTTTCATTTTTGGGTGAACTATCCCTTTAAGACATATTTAGAGACCAAATATCATAGAGACCTAGCAACCACCCACAACACCCTCTTGATAATCTTTCAAAGACAGTCAAGCCTTCACATCTTGCTGTTGTTAATTTTTTTAAACTGTGTTTTGAACTAGAGTCTCCATTGACTGCCCAGGGGCGGAGACATTTGGGCCATCAGTCCACCCTCTTTGAGTGACGGAGGCATCCCGCTGCCTTTTGTTATTGTGTATGTAACAACATCCCATAATTACACCACACAAGTCGTACCTGTTACTCCTTTGTTTTCCACACTGATGACAAGTGTCACACAGAATAAGCATCTGAATAAAAAATCTTTATTTTTCATAATTATTTTTTATGATATAAAATACAGGCCACCTCAAAACGTGTTTGTGGTAAGTTAAAGCATCATTTGTAAGATCTGTCTACAGGTCAGCATCAGTGTAAGGTTTTCGTGTTTCTCCTAATGAGTTTTGCTCTGTTGGAAATGCCATCTGCCTAACCGTATAAAGAATAATTAACAAGCTGCTCATGAATAATTAAGCCCTTTGCATTAAAGTCTTTTAGATTTCTGAACACAGTTGTTTCATGTAACATGTAAAGGACTAAAAACTAAAATTGGAACTAGTGAAAAAGAACCATGGTGCTACTGTCTTGTTTTGTTTTGGACATGGTACAATGAAAAATACCTTTTTTTTTAAATTTTATATTATACCATGGTAATAGCGCGCCGGTGTGTGTGTGTGTGTGTGTGTGTGTGTGTGTGTTTTAGAAATAGTGTCATGAAATGAATACTGTACTTATTTGGACATTGTATCATGGTAATACTTTCTTCTTTAATATGATACCATGGTAATAACAAACATTTATTTATTTTATTTTTTTATAATGGTACCATGATAATACTATTTTGTAGTTTGGACAAGTCTTGCCATATTCATTTGAACAATGTATCATTGTAATACCATGTTTGTTTATTTATTTGGGGGGGGGAAAGTCCATGATCATTCTTTTTTTTTTCTTTTTTTGAAGACAAGACTGTTAAAAAAAGAAGATGTTTTTTTTAAATTATATAATACCATGGTAATACCATATCTTTTGAATGGTGCCATGAAAAATAACTACAATTGTCATGATAATACCATATTCATCTGTTTTTTCTGCAACAATACCACAATTATTTTGTTTTACTTATTTTAATATTTTAGTTTAGTTTACTTTTGTTTTGACATGAAACCATTCATTACAACATGGTAATACCATGTTTTTAATATAATACCATGGTTATACCATGTTTTTTATGGTGCCATGAAAACAACTATTTGGACAATTGTCATGATAATACCACATTCATTTGGATATTGTAATCTTGTAATCATGTTTTTTTTCTGCAACAATACCATGATTTTTATTTTTGTTTTGTTTTGACATAAAACTATTCATTACAACATAGTAATGGTAATGGCTATATTTTTAATGTGATACCATGGTAATACCATATTTTCAGATGGTACTATGAAAATAACTTTTTCCCCATTATAATAAGTATTATTATAATACCATATTCAGTTGGGCATTGTATTATGGTAATACCTATATTACCATAATAATAATAATGCATTACATTTTTACACATATTATGACAATGCCAATATTATGGGACATTATAATAGAAATAAAGTCTATTAAAATCTACTGGATATACCATGGTAAGTGCCACATTTTTGTAAGGGGAAGGTAAAGCTGCTGGAATCTGCTTGTTGACCTTTGGAGTAACCTGGATGAACTTCCTCACAACTGATTGGCTGATGAGCCCTCACACTCCCCGCCCCTTTGTGAATTATGTTTTGTTTAGTAATACAGATTACATATTATCTGAGGAAAGCCTCATCTCTTACACCAAACACACAAACTCGTGCTGGTCTGTCTGAACCTCTGAAACACCATCGTGTTGTCCAGCGCATGAATGATTTGCTGAACTGCCAGTTGGTGGTCATTTAGGTGTAATTGTTTTTGCTTTTTGAAGCATGTTGGCTGAGGTTGTGGTGAGATGAGCCTGACCTCCAGCTCTCAACACACCTGGACTGATCTGTGTAATGGTGCTTTTAGTGTCTGGTGCAAGTGAAGCTTCATGCCACGTTGGGCAATATCTGCACGGCAGGGTGGACACATGAATTCTTGAAAGAGATGCTGCACCGTCTGCATGTGTGTGAGCAAAGACACATGAATGATTCACAGTCAACTAGATGAGACCATCTGACATGAACAGTTTCATGAGGTCTCCTGATCTGTGCTCTAATTGTTGCTTTTGCAGGCAAATTGTCTGCTTTAATGACAAAAACAGATCTTGAGATGGTCTCAAAAACCATCATGGGATTTGGGTTCATTCTGTAAATATGAATATGCATCGGACTCAGTGTGCAAGTTTTCTGTGTGTGATGATTTTTTAGGATGACAAATACGAAAAAAAATGCATACGAAAATTTCGGACTCAGTGTGCAAGGACCTTAATTCTTGAACAATTATTTAAAAAAATTATTTCAAAATTCTTAAATACTCCAAACTTGAATGTTATTGTATACTTTAAAAATGTGATCACCATTTTAAGAAATTGTAGTTTAGTATTGCTATTAAATATGGTATTGCTGTTTTGAATATGAGTATTTTATTTTCCCTTAAAGGGGTCATATGATGCTGCTAAAAAGAACATTATTTTGTGTATTTGGTGTAATGAAATGTTTATGCAGTTTAAGGATAAAAAAAACACATTATTTTCCACAAAAAGTACATTATTGTTTCTCCTCTATGCCCCACCTTTCTGAAACGCGTCGGTTTTTACAAAGCTCATTGTTCTGAAAAGCGAGGTGTGCTCTGATTTTGCCAGCTATCCAGTGCGTTGTGATTAGCCGAATACCTCAAGCGTGTGACGGAAATGTTACGCCTCTTATCATATTGTGATGCCCTGTCCGGCCGGAGCGACGAGACATAAACATTAAAACCCATTATAAACGAGGCATTTGTTGCAAGTTATTTCGTAACGAAAACTAAAACTAACAAACGCTGGATGAAAAACAATTTCGTAAACTGAAATAAAATAAAAACTTAAAAATAATTGAAAAACAAAACGAAACTAACAACAGTTATTGAAAAACTAACTGAAATGAAATAATAATGATCAAAAATAAATAATCGTTTTTTCGTAATCGTTACGTTCTCACCCCTTGGCGGAAAACTATACAGGCTGTGTGGAGGTTCAGGGAAATAGCCTACATGTAATGGCACATCAGGCACATGGGGATTTAATGCGAGTGCGGTTCGGGTCGCAACTCGCGGTCTTTATGTCAAATGGTTCTCGTCTGGTACAGAATTTAATTAGTGCTGCTGTCAGATAATGGGTTGTGTGTCTGTTAATTACTGCTGGTGCACGTTTACCAAACAAGACCCGTGCAGGCTTTAAAATGCAGGGCTGTTCCACCCTCAGTCCTGAAGTGCCGGTGTCCTGCAGAGTTTAGCTCCAACCCTAATTAAACACACTTGAAGCAGCTAATCAAGCTCTTACTAGGCATAGAAACTTCAGTCAGGTGTGTGTTGAGGCAAGTTTGGAGCTAAACTCTGCAGGACACCGCTCCTCCAGGATCGAGTTTGGACAGCACTGCTTTAAACTCTTTGCGTCTCTCCGTCATATAAAGGGTTAGTTCACCCAAAAATTAAAATTTAGTTTATCTGCTTACCCCCAGGCCATCCAAGATGTAGGTGTCTTTGTTTTTTCAGTAGAACACAAACAAAGATTTTTTTTACTCAAACCGTTGCAGTCTATCAGTCTTAGTAATTCATGCAATGGTAACATCTTGGAGTACAAAAAAAACATGCCCAGGCAATCCCCAAGTAACTCTGCCGGCTTGTGACAAAATGATTTCGCTAAGCCACGAAACATCTGCGAAGACGAGCGTATTTAAATATTTTATACCTCAATTACAACATATGTCCAACTTTCTTTGGGTGCGCCAGGCATGCCGTGCGTGAGGTGTTACCGCCTGGCGTAGTTTACGTTAAGGGTGTTGTCCGGCGGGAGAGCAAACGACAGACACCTTGGGTGTGGCGTCAGGCCCTCTGAGAGGGCTTTTATTAACAGAAAATAAACAAGTGTCCAGTAAAAAAGGGGAATTAGTGTCCAAAATAAACAGGGGATCTGTTGTCCTCGTCGTGCTGCTGGGTTCGTGAAGGGAAGGGCAGTGGTCAGGAAAGAAAAGGAAGGGTCCAGGTAAGGGGCGGATTCCGGCGGCCGCACGCGCTCCCCTCTCCGGTCCGGGGCGCAAGGGGCAGCGGCTTCTTTCAGCGGCTTCATCCTTCTCTCTGCCCACGGCGCTTGAAGGGACTAGATGGCCCGGCATCCTTGCCCGACGGCCGTGTAACAGGGTGCGGTTCTCGTCCGGACTGTGGGCCCGGCAGCTCATGACTCTGGCGGCACGAGAGTCCCTCTACACACCCCTCCTGGACCCACAAGGACACCAGCGTGCATTGCACGGGGAAGAGACCGGTCTCCCGAGGAGAGGCGCGCTCGCCATTTAAACAACGGCGGTGATGAGGCTCCATTCGGTTCAAGTGTGCCCCATCACACGCCGCCAGCCATGGCTATTTCAACGCCCCTCCTCTCTCACGCACCCACTCATGTCGGGAGCCTGGTGAAGGCGGCGATTAAGGAACTGGGTGATGCTGATAATTAGGGGGAGGCAGCCGAATCGTCACAGTGTGTTGATATCCAGCCTAAGAGTAATCAACCATAACTTCAGGCGAGCAGCCTCAGAAGTTGGGAATACGTGGAAAGTCCCCACTCCCGAATGAGTTCGCACGAGAGAAAGTAATCTTTTAGTTTTAAGCCGGTTCGAACAATCCGGATAAGCGCAAGTAAGTACCATTTTGATTAGCCATCGTACCTAAAATGACTGTGCACTGTGTAAACAATGAGTAACGTATACGCGAGAGAGATCACTTCCGGCACTTGCGTAAACTACGCCAGAGCGTGTACACACCTCACGCACCGGAAGTCGTGTGTGCGCCCAAAGACAGTTGGACATATTGGTGTATTAGAGGTAAAAAATTATATTAATACTGTTCGGTTTCTGGCACAAACCTATCGTTTCATGTCTTAGGACATCAATTTGTCGTCACGAGCCGCAGGGTTTAATTTGGATTTGTCTGTGCATGTTTTTTTACTCTCATAGATTTTGTTACCATTGCCATGCATTATACGATTGATAGACTGCAACGGTTGGAGTTAAATATCATCAAATGTGTTCTACTGAAGAACAAAGTCAACTACATCTTGGATGCCCTGGGGTAAGCAGATAAACCTAAAAATTTTCATTTTGGGTGAACTATCCTTTAATCTATTACATCAGGTAAGCAAGAGTATTTATTTTCTCATGTAACAAGCAATCAAACCAAAAATAAGCATTCTAAGTTGGTGCTTTGAAGAAAAAGACATGCAGCGCAACATGATAGTTAACAGAAAAAAAGATGAGAACACGCATCCTTTCTGAAAACAATACAAAACTTTTGCCTAGCATCTTGTGATCACTTTGCCAGGCTTTTGAACAAATGTGCATCATACACACGCTTATAATTCTTCAAAAATGAATAGAACATTCAAATACAAGCCTTTTATTGTTAAATGCGATTGCCGTTATTATTGAATTTCATTAGTCCCAATTATTTATGCACGTTTGTTCGCGGGAAAGTGAGCAAGACACAACAGTTACAATATCATGATTATGGTTAAATAAGAAAAGACATATAACCAATCAGGCTACATATTTTTCATACTAATTATCTCAACACACATCATTGGATATGACATTAAGCGAGACTTGTGTAGATTAATTTAGTAAAAAAAAGGCTTGCCTGCTTTTTTTGGCGTATATTTGTATACTTTTACTATTTAATCAATCTCAGCATGCGTAAATTGTGTCGCTATATCTTTGCCTCACTAAGGTTAAATTGTGCCTACGTCTTTCTTTGGCCTGCGCTCTGGAAGTGATCTGTTTTGTTAAATTTTAATTACTAAAACTGAAACTAAACTAAACTATATAAAAACTAAATAAAATGCGTTCACAAAATAAAAACTAAACTGAAATTATAGGAAATTTTAAAACGATATTAAACGATTAATACTGAGTAAATGACTATACACGTTCTTTTTACACGTTCCTTGCATCGTGCCCGCTTATTGTGATTGGAGAAATGACAAGCAACAAGCGCTACTCTACATTGTTCAAAACTCGCGTTTGAATCGTCAGTGCAAATTCTTTAAATATAAAAACTACTTACAGTCTGAGTCAGAACAGCCGGCATTGTAGTCTACTCTACCAGGACCAGAAAACAGTCCTCCATAAAATGCGCCGCACACATCTGAATATTTAGGTTGAAATGTTCTGGAACAGTGTTGAAAATACAAATTAACCACTGATTTCTAGTCGTGTCCTCTTTTGGAAGACCAAACAAAGTAGTTTCGCTTTCACAACGAAACACACAGCGGGCTAGAGTGTGGGATGGCCGTTGGACTTGAGAAAGCCTTCGCAGCGGCGCGGCTTGCGGCAACACATGTGATGCCCCCGGGCTGGACTCCGGCGATCCACAGCGCGAAGTTGATGTATTTCCTCAGCGACCAGCACGGATCAGCTCCAGGCATGACGAAGCAGATATCGTCCTCTTTTGGAAGGCCAACCAAAGTAGTTTCGCTTTCACAACGAAACACAGCGCCTTCACGACATGGCTGCAGCAACAATACTACAGCGAGAATATAAGTTACACCTTCTTTCTCTGCGTGAACATTTGGGCTGCGCTATGCAAATCTTCCCACATAGTGACGTAGACATGTGGGGGCGTGTTAGAATGAGCCGTTTTAGGTAGGTGTGGTTGACTCTTAACTTTTATAAAGAATATCTCTTTGGATTTGAGACTTTAGTCTTTGCAACTTTACAGACCTTCTTTATGCACCAAGAGCTTGTAACACTCCAAAGAGAAAGGAAAAATTGAAATCGCATCATATGACCCCTTTAAAAATGGAAGGAAAAACATAGAACCCATAAATATCATAAATCCATTTTTTTTGTGCCAATTTTAGGTCAAGGTGTAATGTATCTCCTTTTACCTGTTTTTTATGAAATATCTTACAGCACAGCTCTTTAAAAAAACTATCATCCTGTGATCATGTTATTTCATAAAGGATCTTAGGAGCTTTTCCAAACACTAGAGCACAGGATATCCACATTTTACAATTTTCTAATAGTTTTAAACAAAATTACATGCCATTACATGCAAAAATGTTCTTTGAGTGCTGCGTTAAATGCCTCGAGTGCTGTCAGTTTGCAATGAGAGGTTGAATTGTAAATCCATCTTGCTGTTGTTCTCCATTTGAGTAGCTGGAGGCTTTTCCCAGAGAGAGAGAGTGACACTGTGCTAATGTTTCTCTACCTTTTGATCTGATGCCCAAATAATGAGACTCTTATGAATAATAAATCCAGATCGTTCCGTCTGACCTTGCGGGGGAAATCGGTGGGCTGCGATCGGAGAGGTGGGAAGGGTTATCTATGTAAATTTACTTGGGGATTCAGTTCATCACTAATTATAAAACTGATAATAAGGACGACTGACTTGATTGAAAAGATGCCAATCAATAGTCGATTGGATCAATGCTCTAATTACACCAGCTGGATGACTCTACTTGCCTTTTATCAGTGGAAAACTGACACGCAGAGGGTCGAAAACAGGAGCAAAGATGGCCGTCATCAGAGAGGGCAACTTCAGAGGAAGAGCTTCACTTCAAATAGATTGGAAGGGGGCTTTTTCAAGGCACTTTGCCATGAATTTTTCATCTGCATCTGGCTTTGAGGCAGATGGGGGAAGGGGAAGGCCAGTTGCGGGGCAAATCGAAAGCTTCTACACAAACCTGGGCTCTCGGAGCCAAAAGACAGAGAAAACAAGAGGGGGAGGGAGCTGACGGAAGGAAAGAAAACAAGACTATTATTTACAGAAGAGGAACAAAGACCGATTTATACCCCAGCCTTGTTTGGATGCTCCCGGTCTCTTCTCTTTAAATAAACCGGGGCAGAGCAGGAGCTGTGATCTCTGGGACAGTGACAGCAAACCAAGAGGAGGATCCTGCTATTCTTGTCCTGTAGAGAGAAAGAAAGTGACTGCCAGATGCCCTCTGTGAGATGCTGTAAAAAGATAACAGTTCTGACATAATTTCCTTACCCTCATGTTGTCAAACCTGTATGACTTTCTATGACTTTGATAATCTTCCTTTAGTTTAAATATTTACAATGCCATGTTAAGTATTTGCACAAGAAGAACCAAATTAAGAAACCTCTGTACATAATGTATGTATTTATTTATATATTTAGTTAATTTATTATTTGTGAAATTATATGTTTTATTTCTGTATCATATTAGTTTGCTAAATGTAATAAGACACATAAATAAAGAATAAATGACTTGTGTAAAAACAAATCATCCTTTTTTAATCCTATTAACATTTTGTATTACTTTTTTTTTTTTCCCTTTATAAATTATTTTCCTGTATTTATTTTTAACTTATTTCATTTTTATTATTATTTATTTACATAATAGTTCCCAACACATAAACTAATCTTTGTAGATTATACTACAGAATAATATATGCAACATATTTTATAAATTCTTTGTTGTGAGAGAAACAGCACTAAAGAAACCTGATGTATATATAACTAAGAAAACTCTGCATGCTTAATTATTTTATTAATTCACTATTCAGTCATTCTTTTTTATTTTTGGTTGCATTTATTTGTGTTTAGTGTACTGTTTTTTTTATGTATTTATACATTCATTTACTTCCTTATGTACTTAATACATTTCTTTATTTTGATGTATTTATTATTTTATACATTTAGTATTTATTTTGATATTTATATATTGTATAAAATTACATTTATCTGTATCATATTAGTTTTGCTTAAGCTTTTCATCAACCTTGGCAGATTTAGCTATGAGACTCATATAAATTAATCTTATTAATTGAAACCTTAAGTATAATATCTTTATTGCAAGAGAAACCGCACTAAATTAACCTTCATTGATGAATAAAACCGAAGGAAACATTTATTTAAATCCCATTCTTATTGTAGTTAATTATTTGAATTTGTATACATTTTTTATATTTCTTGATTATTTCCTGTTCACTATAAAACATTTTTTTTCTGTGTTTAGTTTTAATGATGGTTATTTAAAAAATGCGGAGGAGCTGCAGACAGTAGAAGCGAGATTCTCTGAACTATGACACTGACATGCGATTATAAGACGTTACTCAGCCGACTGAGTCAGAGACTGTCTCATACCGTCTCTATTTTCATGATGCATCTCTGAATTGACACTAGGGAGGACAGAATAGGATATGACCAGAACTGACCTTTTTACGTCTGACGGATTTTGCCCTTCTAAATAATCTCTTGCTCATAGTTCTCATTAATGCAACCAAATATCTGATGAAATGCTAGAATTCCCCTCCAAAAAAAAGCATTTTAGCATGATAAAGGAGCAAAAAGCCCTGCGTTCGACCTCAAATGCTGCAGACAAAGGCACTGAATGTAATTCTGAGCTAGAGTCGATAATCATAAGTAATTTATGACCAATGAGAATTCAGCGTCGCATTAGTTTTCTTGAACCTTGCATCAACCTCGTCTCATTTAGCTATATTAAGTACAAAACTCATTTAAACTATCCATTGTCAATAACCTGGGTCACAGCCTGCAAAAGTTCAGATCCAGATATAATGGTGCTCTCTCCTGTTTCTCATGTTAAATTTGGGCTAAATCTAAAAGAGTGGTCTCAGAGTCTGAGATCCCACAGTGGGCCTTCTTCTGACTGGCTGCACTTTTAATGAGAGATTTCCCAGTCCCGCCGAATCCTCCGGGCGATGCTTTCACTCTGACGCTAATGTGCCCTGACTGCTGCGGGCTTGTTAATACAACCAGCATTACCAGGAAGGAGCAGAGGAAGAATAAGAAATTAAACACTTATTAAAAAGCGGCGCTTGATGTGAAGCTGCTTTTATTGCTGGTGATTTATATTGCTCCCATATGAACTACGGCTAAAGTAGTTTTTACGAGACCTGACTCATATTTATTGTTGAAAGCTAAACAACAAATGTGCAACACCACATTTCGGAAACGTATTTGTTTTCTGGTTCACAAAGTTGCTCAGTAACTTTTGCTTTTCTTTCTGAGATGCACAGTAATTGCTGCAGTTTCTCATTTTTGATTTGACTCAACCTCCTGAGAGACTTTTAATGAGTAGTTATCCAGAATCTTCCTAGCCTAGCGAACTGGAGCATGTTCAGTTGTTCACGAGTGCTTTTGACTGTTTATTGACTTGTTTTAAAATCATTACGCATGATGCATAACACCACAATGTCCTATTGAAGTCATTTTGTGGCACAGAGTCCCTAAAGCGAATGTTTTTAGTGCATTGAAATGTCTGTTTTGGTGTCATAGCCATGCTTTAGCAGTTAGCACACATGCCAGTTTGAAACCAAAAAGTGACTTTTCCAGCCCTCTCACTGTTATCTCTTCATTTGTGTATCTACATAACTACATCTGTACATGGTTTCTAAGAAAACGTGTGAGTTTTTGCCTGAGATAAACTGCTTTAGCCAGGATGCTAAGATTTTGTGGGTGTTTGCTAAGTATTGGTAGCTGGTATTCTTTTTGGGTGAACTCACTTTAAATATGAGAAATAGTAATAGCAATGCAAGTCCTACTAAAATGTCTCTTTGAAAAGAAAACTTTTTATTGGCACTGTTGTTTTTCTTGTTATTTCAGACTTTAAAAATGCAAATCTAAAGAGTGGGCTCTAAGAGGCAGATTATTCAGACGTCATAAGTGAACATGCTCAACTGAAATGCAAAGTCCTCTTTGGTGTATGCGTGGGTGATTCAAATGGTATCTGCACAGCGTATAGTGGAATAGCTAGAGTCACTAAATGGCACCTGGATAACCTGTGCTAAAGCCTTTAAATTCTGCAGCAGAATATGAGACACTTCATACCTACATTTTAAATGAAGGTATACATGATTAGAAGATGAAAAAGACCATTTCAACAGTTACTATCACTCTGCAAGATGCACTTTTTGTACACTGAAACATAACATTGTTGAGAAGACAATCCCAGAATGCATTGGGTTTGAAAAAAACGTCTAAGATTCCAAGTTGGATGAGCTTAGAGACATGCTGATTATAGATATAAATATAAGCTGCAAGCAGCAATTAAGGGGCCAAGCACATCAGAGATAAAATGAAGAGCTAAGGTGCTGTCTTTAATTTCTCAGAAAAGACCAGGGTTCTTCCTGGAGAGCTACCTTCCCTAGCGATTAAGTTCCAACCCTGCTTCATCACACCTGTCTGTAACTAAGTAGCCTTGAACACCTTGGTTAGCTGGTTCAGGTTTGTTTGATTACAAAATTTTACTACAAAACTCAAAATGATATTTTGATCTTTTTGAACAAGATTTTTGGCCAATCTTGTCAGAAGTTATGAGCAGAAATGTCATCTTTTTAAATATTTTTAATGTCCCAAATGACTCATGTGCCTTCAGGTCATGCTTGTTATAACACATTCCATGTTTGTCAGATCCTAAGCGTTGCGAAATTCATCAAATTCATCAAATTCGTTAACATACTTTACAAAGATGGTTTGGTATATCAAAAAGCTTTTCATATATTTATGCTAGAATGCTCAGAAGATGATGAGACAAACCGTCTAGGACAAATTCGAAAAAGTAGATTTTTCGCAAAATTCAAAACTGTGAAAAATATTGACACGTAGAAATTAATATTTTGATATGCATTCGACCCGAATCAGAGAAAAAAAGATTTTTGCTTCTAGACCTTAGTTCAAAGGTTATTAGCTGAAATATGAGATTTCTATGGAACCCAGCACATGACATGCAAGAAAAAAAAAAAAAAATCATGCGCACGATTTACTAATCCGTTCCCTCGATTTGCTAAATCGTGCAAACATTTACTATTTTCGTTCCCTCGATTTGCTAAATTGTGCGCACAATTTACTAATTCATTCCCTCGATTTGCTAAATCGTGCACACAATTTATAAATGGAGGGAACAAAATAGTAAATCATGCACACAATTTACTAATTCGTTCTCTCGATTTATAAATCGTGTGCACGATTTAGCAAATCGAGGGAACGAAATAGTAAATCGTGCACACGATTTAGCCTACTATTTTCTTTCCTGTATGCCATGTGCGGTGCTCCGTAGATTTCTGCTATATTAGCAGAAATGTGAAATTTGGCCTATTGGTGGCGCTAGAGAGTTTGAGACAGAGACTCCAAATTTGCTATGGTAAATTTTGGGACCGTCTTCTATCCATGTGCCAAATTTCATAATTTTCCCGCGAGCAGTTATATGGGCTGCCATAGACTCCCAGAGCCGAAGAAGAAAACTAACAGATAAAGTAGAGTTTAACTAAAAACTATTCGTATTTTATGCATCATTTATGTATTTTTATGCTCTTTTGTGTATATTGTTGTTAGCTTAGCAACATGCTAACATCAAACTCTGTTGAAATCAATTATTAGTCAAGTCTCAATTAGTTCCAAATCAGTCGTAAATTGTGTGTGTGTTTTTTTCTTCTCCCCAGGATGCTGACTTAGACTCTTTTCTCTCTTCTCTTCTTCCTGTCTCAGAGGTCTGCCCTGCATTAAGTCCAACTGATCAGGCAGAAATCAGGCTCATTAAATCTCCCAGCTGTCTCTGCGATGGGCCGTTTCTAATCCCAGCCTCTGCACACTGCTCACACATCAGTGTGTACACGTCTAGATTGGGCGTTTCATTGAAGGTCTCTGCAGTGCTTGTCAGATGCACCACATGCGTATGCACATGATATCTGGTTTGAGAAATTAGGATGGGTTTGTCACACAGTTTATTTATATATTTGTTTCCTCTGACATTTCAAATGAGTTTATTGAAGGAGTTTATTTCTTTAATAAACAGCTCCAAGGTTTCAGAGGAAGGATTTGTGTGATTAGTGAGCATTAGCCTCACATATTTAGCATTTCTGCATGTTTTGTAACAGGCGAATTGTTATTTTTGTGGCCATGGCAAGCTGTAAAGGGCAAAGGGTTGCTTATAAAACTTTCTGCCTGCCAAATTTTAGTGTATAATCCCAAAAGAGGATTGAGATGGCTAATTGTGTAATAGCAAAATTAAAATACACTGAAATATGGCTTCAAATATGATGGTCAAAATTCATTAACATCTAATCTCTTACACAAACGTTTAGGTGAAGAATGAGGTTAGGTGATGCTTTTTTAGGCATTTCTCCTCCAAAATCTGGAGCATTTTACCAATTCAAATGACTGTAGATAAACTCCAAAGATTAAAAGTTTTAAAAGGCAACTAAAGACATATCCTTTTAAATTATTTTTAAAAATCATTATTTCATTCGTTTTTAATACATTGTAAGGTTCTGTTTTTTTCCTATTTCCTTTTTTATTTAGTTAAATGTATTGATAGAATATAAAAATAAGTAAATTATTGTTTATTATTATTATTTTATTAGTAGTATTAATAGTAGTAATTAGTAATTGAACGTAGGAGACAGGACTCACTTGTAGAAAAGTGTATGACCTTGACACAGTCTCTCTGATTTGATAGCTTAATAATAATAATAAAAGTAGGAGACAGGAATCTCACGTATCATTATGTTAATTATATATTAAATTGATTTTTTTAAATCTTATAATAATTTTAGTATTATTGTTATTAATTTTTTATTATTGTTATTATTATTATTCAATTGATCACAAGCTATTATATTGTTATTGTTATTCTTATTATTATTATTATAAATTGCTCACACTATTATTATATTATATTATTATTATATTGAGATATATAAGAAGTATTTGTGTAAAATTAAAATGTAATTAAGGTTGTTAGAGACTCAGTTATAGACTAAATATATGTGAATAGGTGAATATTATGTTATAGTTTGAATTATAAGTTATGGGTGAATATAATCTCTATAATATTTTTCTGCCCATAGTGCGAGTGCAGTAGACGGGGCCCGTGACAGGAGGAGCCACGCCGTGACACAACCCCTCACAGGAGGAGAAACTCTCCGTTGAGCTCCTGGACGGGCAGACCCACGGGAGCCAGCACTCGGCTAACACCAGCAAATAGGATGAAATTATTGTGTAATGACGTGTGGGCTTTGGTGCAGTCTGCATATTACACCACAGGACCAAAGGCCAGATTGAGAGAAACAGAAAGTCTGCAGAGAACCCTGCTCTGTGCTCTTTTGGCAGAACAGCTGTTTTAGAAAAATTGGGGTTTAGGAAATGTGCCTTTGAAGTAGGAGGCACATACATATGTATCAGAGTTTAACATTTATATATACTTCTTTTGACCCTTAAGTCTTTAAAGAGCAAGGTCAAGGACGAGGACAGCAAGAATTGCATTTATTAATACATTTTTGTTTTTAGTAAAACAAAAAATACAGTGGCTATTTCAGAACCATTTTTTTTTTGCGCTTGACCAGACTTTACTGAATACTAAAAGACACATGTTTTGTCTTTCTGCCATGCACTGAGAAAGAAAAAAGGAAAGAATGACAGAAAAATCTATCTGTGTGAAATTGCTTTGCCTGCTCTGGGAGGCTGCGTTTTGAAAGGGCCCGTGTGTTGATGATAATTGCAGAGTGTGCGCCTGATTATTCCTGCCACATGCTTTCTGTTAACTGACAGAATAATTACACACTGGGCTTAATGGCTCTCCCGAAGAGAAAGAGTGAGAGAGGACTGAATGATTGCTCTGGATGCGTGAGGAATTCTGATCGTGTCGGACGAGCGAGTTGCTGAGGAATCTGAAACATCTTGTGAGTGCAGTCTCTTATGGGTTGTGTGTACAACCTCCCCAGATAAAGGAGGAAACTTATTGGCTGGATATGAAGTCAGTTACTGGTGAGCATATATAAGATGGAAGATGTTGCTGTGGAGTCTGGAGTCAGGATCCTGGATGTCGTTGAGGATGTAGGAAATACGAGGAGAAAATGACATGGATTTTCTTGTCAGAGGAAGACATGAGGCTAAAACCAGGGAATGACTTGGAATCAGGGCGTCTTTGTTTTGTTTTTTTCTGAATTAAAATTAGCTTTGATATTTCTGATGGCATGTAGTCAAAAATATCAGGGTGGTATAACCTGTACTTTGCAACAAGTACTTTATAATTTTATTATTATTATTTCGTATTTTTTAATTATAAAACATACATTTTTGCAAAACATTTGTATGCCAAAGTCATGTGGTACAACCAAGTTCCAGAAAAATGCAGGGACAAAAACTGGGAAGTAGAGTGAAATTCTTGATAACTTTATTTAGTATTTTGGTATAATCTTTTATTTGTATTTCTTAGAAAAAAACAATGAAGCAATGGAAGCCTGTTTCTGCCACTGTATAAAAAATAAAAAAGGTAATTGTGACTTTTTATCTCAAAATTCTGACTTTTTTCTCAGAATTGTGAGATATAAACGTGCAATTATGACTTTTTTTCTCAGAATTATGAGATATAAACTAGCAATTTAGAGTAACAAAGCCAGAATTGCGAGATATATATAGGCAGTTCTGACTTTTTTTCAGAATGGCATGCTTGTATCTCGCAATTCTGACTTTTTTCTCGCAATTGTGAGTTTATATCTCACAATTCTGACTTTACTCGCAATTGTGTGTTCTAAACTCAGAAGTTTAAACTCAATGTGATTTTCTGAATTTATAACCTGAAATTGCAAGTTTATTTCGCAATTCTGAGAAAAAAAGGCAAAATTGTCTTTTTATCTCTCGCAATTCTGATTTCATTTCTCAGTTTATATCTCACAATTCTGAGAAACAAAGTCAGAATAGTGAGATGTAAACTCGGTTCCAAGAAAAAGAAGTCAGAATTGTGAGAATTTTTATATTAATTTTTTTTATTCAATGGCAGAAACAGGCTTCCATATGAAGCAGTTTTGTTACTGTATAATAAATTATGGAGCGTTTAATTTTCCTCAAAATATGGTCTGACCAACAAAATCAAATGGTGCGACTGACTGTGTCGTCATGTAGTGTGACCAACTAAGCAAAAAGGTGCAATCAACAACGTGATATGGTGCGACCAAATATGTCATGTGGTGCAACTAACAAAGTGATATTATGCAACCAACGTGTCATTTGGTGTGACCAACAATGTCAACAAAGTCATATGGTCCGATCAAATATGTCAAGTGGTACAACCAACTTTGAAACAGTCAAGGGAAAGAAACAAGGAAAATGGGCAAGTTTAGACAGGACCAGAACTGTCCGTGGAGCCAAGAGCTTTAAATGGCAGTGCTACAAAACCAAGAGTTCACTTTCAGTTCAGAGAACACGTCGAGGAAAGCCAGTTTGACACACTGTAAAAGAACATAGTGCTGAAAGCAGCTACTAATGGTGAAGCCACTCCTGTAGCAGCTGCATGTTATTTTCTGTTTAATAGCTGGGAAACCTTAAAACAGCTACATACTGTCAACACAAAATTAGTTCAGCCTGTCACAAATGTTTACATCTCTTTTTGGCAATTTGAGTGTGACACAATGGCCTAAAACCTGTTTTAAGTTACCTTGCAAACTTTAGTGATACTTCATAAAGACACTACTAAAATGAATGCTGTTCTCGAATTGTAGGTTCCATCATTATGCTACCTAAAATATCTAAGACATTGAAAGAAAGATTGCAATGTGTCCTTTGTGGATGCTCAAACTTGCTTTTAAAAAGCTATTTATTAAATTTTGAGTTAGGATATAATATGCAACTGACTGCAATTGGCCCTTGCGTCCAAATATACCTACTTCCATACTATATAGTAGCCAAAACAACAACAACAACAACAGTGGATTAAATGAAAAATGTCAAAATTTGTAGTGATGTTTAAACAGTAGGAGCAAAGTAGTTGTATGACCTACTATTTCTGCTGAGATTGCAAAGTGCACATCTGATGAACACTTAACTTTCCCATGAGGCCACAGAATAGGATTTGTAAATGGGAGTGAAATGATGCAGCTGGTCACATGACAGACCCAGCATGATGTAGTACGTCCACATTTCACTCATACTACACCGATTCAAACTATATAGAACATACTTTTTAAAGGCTGAAAAAGTCGTTCCTCATTAAATGTTGTACCTACTCAGACAGTTTGCAGTTTCGGATACAGTTTACATGTATAGGTCTAAGATACCTTCTCAGAATCTTCTGTTTAACTCCTTAAAGAGATAGCCCACAACAGGATGAAAATTCTGACATCATTTAATACCCGTATGTCATTTCAGACCTGTATGACTTACTTTCTTCTGTGGAATATAAAAGTCATATAGTGCAACTGACTAGATGTAATATGGTACGACCAACCATGTCATGTGGTGCGACCAACAAAGCAAAATTTTGCAGTCAATGTGGTGAGACCAAATACTGTATGTCAAGTGGTGCAACCAACAAAGCAATGTGAAGTGGCCAACAAAGTCATATGGTGCAACCAACTTTGGCACCCATTGTATGGAAAAAATACAATGGAAGTCAATGGGAACCAAAACTTGTTACCAACATTCTTCAAAATTGACTTCCACTGTATGGACAAAATTTATAGTGCAAGTCAATGAGAAGTCTACTTAAAAAAATCTTCTTTTGTATTCCCCAGAAGAAAATAATAAAATACGTTTGGAACGACATGAGGGCAAGTAAATGATGACAACGTTTATTTGGGTTTTGGGTGAACTATCCCTTTAAATACCCTACCAGGCACATTTAGATGTACATTATACCCAGCACATTATGGGTGCTGCTAGTCATGTGACACAGATAAGCCAATCACTTGTCTCGTAGCACTTTTTTTTTGTACTAAACTTCTACACCTATACTTAACCTCCAACAACCCGCCCATGGACCGACCACCTAATGAATATTGTACACAAAGTGTCCAGAGCTAGTAAAATCCAGCAGTCCAGTCTCATTTGATAGCAGCTAAGGAACTTATTTTTGAATGAAAGTACATTCTGACTGGTTTTACACACTATTTTATTCATTGTTTTTTGTCCAAGCTCTTGCAGAGACTGTTACACCATTACTTGAATGGACCACTTTGCTACACAGCATACTATAATTGTGGTATGATCGATTTCAGATACACGCTCCTGTACGTCGAGTGCAAATACTGGTTCTGGTTTGTTATTGTGTATATATCGGTCAGACGGTCTCCTCCTAAGTGGGTTCTTAGCCAGAATAAGCTGCAATATGTACCAGACTTGGCTCTGATAGTCAAAAGTCTGGCTTGCAAGATGGTTCCTACTAGCGACTGCCTCACCAGACATAATATAGCCATAAAACAATTCACATCCTTGCTCTTGACATTTAGCTGTAAGTTCACCTCTGGCTCTCCAGCTCTACCACACACTACAGAGAGGGGAAACAACAGGCTGCCAAAACATGCAAACGACTTGAGCACAGCTCATCATCCTCGCTATGGGCCCTGGTTAGGGTGCAGGGTACCTGCAGCTCTGTCAGTATTGAGCGACTGGAAGTGCCTCAGGCACAATTCATCAAACACAGTCTGTGAGGGGCTCAGAGAGCAGCGTGAATAAAGCATATTTCCTCTGTCTAACCTCTGACAGAAGAGAAGAGCTCTGTTGCAGCATTAGGCTCTGTAATATAATGGCATTTAAACATAAGTTATCCATTTAAGAGGATATTATTCTGAATAATTATTAGATGGTGGGCTGAAATAATTGTGAAATTATACTAGGGAGCTTGTTTTTACTTTAACATGCTGCAGTGATTTGAATATATAGTTATAAGTGTAAATATAGATTCAAATATATACAAATAGACACAGATATAAACACACATATATACATGTATAATATACATATCATCACTCACAATTTGTATTTATTTAATTATTAATTTAATTTCAAAACACCCCCCCCCCGGACTGTTTACAAATCGCACCCTGTATATACAGTGGGTACGGAAGTATTCAGACCCCCTTACATTTTTCATTCTTTGTTATATTGCAGCCATTTGCTAAAATCATTTTTTTTTTTTTTTTCCTCATTAATGTACACACAGCTCACCATATTGACAGAAAAACACAGAAGTGTTGACATTTTTGCAGATTTAATAAAAAAGAAAAACTGAAATATCACATGGTCCTAAGTATTCAGACCCTTTGCTCAGTATTTAGTAGAAGCACCCTTTTGATCTAATACAGCCATGAGTCTTTTTCGGAAAGATGCAACAAGTTTTTCACACACGGATTTGGGGATCCTCTGCCATTCCTCCTTGCAGATCCTCTCCGGTTCTGTCAGGTTGGATGGTAAACGTTGGTGGGCAGCCATTTTTAGGTCTCTCCAGAGATGCTCAATTGGGTTTAAGTCAGGGCTCTGGCTGGGCCATCAAGAACAGTCACAGAGTTGTTGTGAAGTCAATCCTTCATTATTTTAGCTGTGTGCTTAGGGTCATTCTTGTTGGAAGGTAAACCTTCGGCCAGTCTGAGGTCCTGAGCACTCTGGAAGGTTTTCGTCCAGGATATCCCTGTACTTGGCTGCATTCATATTTCCCTCGATTGCAAACAGTCGTCCTGTCCCTACAGCTGAAAAACACCCCACAGCATGATGCTGCCACCACCAAACTTCACTGTTGGGACTGTATTGGACAGTGGAGCAGTGCCTGGTTTTCTCCACACATACTGATTAGAATTAAGGCCAAAAAGTTCTATCTGGTCTCATCAGACCAGAGAATCTTAATTCTCACCATCTTGGAGTCCTTCAGGTGTTTTTAGCAAACTCCATGCGGGCTTTCATGTGTCCTGCACTGAGGAGAGGCTTCCGTCGGGCCACTTTGCCATAAAACCCCGACTGGTGGAGGGCTGCAATGAAGGTTGACTTTCTACAACTTTCTCCCAACACCCGACTGCATCTCTGGAGCTCAGCCAAAGTGATCTTTGGGTTCTTCTTTACCTCTCTCACCAAGGTCTTCTCCCCCGATAGCTCAGTTTGGCCGGACGGCAGCTCTAGGAAGGGTTCTGGTCGTCCCCAAACGTCTTCCATTTAAGGATTATGGAGACCACTGTGCTCTTAGGAACCTTAAGTGCAGCAGAAATTTTTTTGTAACATTGGCCAGATCTGTGCCTTGCCACAATTATGTCTCTGAGCTCTTCAGGCAGTTCCATTGACCTCATGATTCTCATTTGCTCTAACATGCACTGTGAGCTGTAAGATCTTACATAGACAGGTGTGTGGCTTTCCCATTCAAGTCCAATCAGTATAATCAAACACAGCTGAACTCAAAAGAAGGTGTAGAACCATCTCAAGGATGATCAGAAGAAAGGGACAGCACCTGAGTTAAATATATGAGTGTCCCAGCAAAGGGTCTGAATACCTTAGGAAAATTTGGGATATTTCAGTTTTCTTTTTTATTAAATCTGCAAAAATTTCAACAATTCTTTGTTTTTCTGTCAATTTGGGGTGCTGTGTGTACTTTAATGAGGGAAAAAAATTAACTTAAATGATTTTAGAAATGGCTGCAATATAACAAAGAGTGAAAAATTTAAGGGGTCTGAATACTTCGTTTTTTTTTACCCACTGTATATACTACACTTTGATGTGACACTCATATATTTAACTCAGGTGCTGTCAATTTCTTCTGATCATCTTGAGATGGTTCTACACCTTCATTTGAGTAAAGCTGTGTTTGATTATACTGACTGGACTTGATTAAGAAAGCCACACACCTGTCTATATAAGACCTTACAGCTCACAGTGCATGTCAGAGCAAATGAGATTTATGAGGTCAAAGGAACTGCCTGAAGATTTCAGAGACAGAATTGTGGCAAGGCACATATCTGGCCAAGGTTACAAAAAAAATTTCTGCTGCAATTAAGGTTCCTAAGAGCACAGTGGCCTCCATAATCATTAAATGGAAGACGTTTGGGACGACAAGAACCCTTACTAGAGCTGGCCGTCCGACCAAACTGAGCTATAGGGGGAGAAGAGCATTGGTGAGAGAGGTAAAGAAGAACCCAAAAGATCACTGTGGCTGAGCTCCAGAGATGCAGTCGGGGAGATGGGAGAAAGTTGTAGAAAGTCAATCACTGCAGCCCTCCACCAGTCGGGACTTTATAGCAGAGTGGCCCGACGGAAGCCTCTCCTCACTGCAAGACACATGAAAGCCCGCATGGAGGAATCCAAGATGGTGAGAAATAAGAATCTCTGGTCTGATGAGACCAAGATAGAACTTGGCCTTAATTCTAAGCGGTATGTGTGGAGAAAAAAAGGGCACTGCTCATCACCTGTCCAATACAGTCCCAAAAGTGAAGCATGGTGGTGGCAGCATCATGCGGTGGGGGGGTTTTTCAGCTGCAGGGACAGGACGAATGGTTTCAATCGAGGGAAAGATGAATGCGGCCAAAGTACAGGGATATCCTGGACGAAAACTTTTCCAGAGTGCTCAGGACCTCAGACTGGCCGAAGGTTTACCTTCCAACAAGAAAATGACCCTAAGCACACAGCTAAAATAACGAAGGAGTGGCTTCACAACAACTCTGTGTCTGTTCTTGAATGGTCCAGCCAGAGCCCTGAATTAAACCCAATTGAACATCTCTGGAGAGACCTAAAAAAGGCTGTCCACCAACGTTTACCATCCAACTGACAGAACTGGAGAGGATCTGCAAGGAGGAATGGCCCCCAAATCCAGAGGATCCCCAAATCCAGGTGTGAAAAAACTTCTTTCCCAAAAAGACTCATGGCTGTAATAGATCAAAAAGGTGCTTCTACTAAATACCGAGCAAAGGGTCTGAATACTTAGGACCATGTGATTATTTCAGTTTTTCTTTTTCAATAAATCTGCAAAAATGTCAACAATTCTGTGTTTTTCTGTAAATATGGGGGGCTGTGGGTGCATTAATGAGGGAAAAAAAATTAATAAATGATTTTAGCAAATGGCTGCAAAATAAAAAAGAGTGAAAAATTTAAGGGGGTCTGAATACTTTCAGACCCATGTAATATTCGTGCGGTCAAAAGATTATTCACGATTAATGAATTCAACAAAAGTTGTTTTTTGGCATAATAAAGGTGAGACGTATTTTGTAGTATAATACACACACATTACAGTATAATATTGAAAATATTTAAATGTCTGTATTTATATAATATATTTTTATTATAAATAAATATATTTAATATACAAACATAACACATTTTTCTGAAATATATACATGCATTTGTGTGTATTAATATATACATAATAAATACACAGAAGGCATACAAAACTATTTGGATAGTGATTAATCGCGCTTAACGTTTGACAGCACTAATGTATATAGATATATATATATATATATATAATATATATATATATATCTATATATTTATTTATATTAGTATATTACATATTTTAGACATTCAAATTTAATAATATTTCCTGATTCATAATCTACGATAATATGATAGGGCCAACAGGATTAGCCACTTATTCAAATAAATATTGAAATCTGAATATGAAGTTCAAGATAAATTAGACTAGATAGAGATAGACAGCATACATTTGATTTACATTCATATATCACAACTTGATTTATGATTCAGAGTTTAAAAATGATTGGGATTCCATTTAGATTTGCAGACTTAAACAATTCGAAGTTAATTCATATACATTATCAGGACCGGTATTAAACTGTATATATTAAACTAAATCTGTATATTCAGATTTGTATCTATATATTTAGACTTATATATATATTCAGATTTCATATAATTATTTCATGATTTCATAAATAATATAATATAATGTACATATAATTATGATGTATAATGTGTGCGTATACATTTTCTATAGCCATTCCAGTGCAATTCATCGTTGTTTGCATCCGATGTGCAGAATCTGATCCGATTTGTAGAATTTACATCAATTTTAAGTGAACCGTATCAACATAAACCACAATCTCTGCATTTTTTGTCGCCTTTTAAAATGTGTTTTTCTCCTCCATCAGTTTGTTACAAAGGCTATTACAACATTCTTGAGTGTTGGAAGCGCTCCACTCTACAAGCATGTGTTTGCTCACAGTATTTACTCTAGAGACC
>JADLZN010003949.1:190000-262500 GCA_018155175.1 Sinocyclocheilus anophthalmus | reverse complement strand
GTTATTAGGTTGTTTTGGTTGGTTGTTGGCTGTTCTGGGTGGGTATTAGGTTGTTTTGGGTAGTTGTTGGCTGTTCTGGGTAGTTATTAGGTTGTTTTGGGTGGTTAATAGGTTGTTGGCTGTTTTGGGTGGTTATTAGGTTGTTTTGGGTGGTTGTTGGCTGTTCTGGGTAGTTATTAGGTTGTTTTGGGTGGTTGTTAGGTTGTTTACTGTTTTGGGTGGTTATTAGGTTGTTTTGGGTGGTTGTTGGCTGTTCTGGGTAGTTATTAGGTTGTTTTGGGTGGTTGTTAGGTTGTTTTGGGTGGTTGTTAGGTTGTTTACTGTTTTGGGTGGTTATTAGGTTGTTTTGGGTGGCTGTTGGCTGTTTTGGGTGGTTATTAGGTTGTTTACTGTTTTGGGTGGTTATTAGGTTGTTTTGGGTGGTTGTTAGGTTGTTTTGGGTGGTTGTTAGGTTGTTTTGGGTGGTTGTTAGGTTGTTTACTGTTTTGGGTGGTTATTAGGTTGTTTTGGGTGGTTGTTGGCTGTTTTGGGTGGTTATTAGATTGTTGTAAGTGGTTGTTAGGTTGTTGGCTGTTCTGGGTGGTTATTAGGATGTCCTGGGTGGTTATTGGGTTGTTTTGTGGGGTTGTTGGTTGTCCTGGGTGGTTATTGGGTTGTTTTGGGTGGTTGTTCTCTGTGGTTGTTAGGTTGTTTTGGATGGTTGTTGGCTGTTCTGGGTGGTTATTAGGTTGTTTTGGTTGGTTGTTGGCTGTTCTGGGTGGGTATTAGGTTGTTTTGGGTAGTTGTTGGCTGTTCTGGGTAGTTATTAGGTTGTTTTGGGTGGTTGTTAGGTTGTTTACTGTTTTGGGTGGTTATTAGGTTGTTTTGGGTGGTTGTTAGGTTGTTTACTGTTTTAGGTGGTTATTAGTTTGTTTGGGTGGTTGTTGGCTGTTTCTCTGTGGTTATTAGGTTGTTTTAGGTGGTTGTCAGTTTTGTTTTGGGTGGTTGTTAGGTGTTTTTGGGTGGGGATTAGGTTTTTGTTATGTGGGTGTTATTAGGTTGTTTTGGGTGGTGGTTGGTGGTTCTGTGGTTGTGGTGGTTCTGGTTAGTATTAGTTGTTGGGTGGGTTAGGTTGTTTACGGTTTGGGTGGTTATAAGGTTGTTTTGTTGGGTGGTTGTGGATGTTTTGGGTGGTTATGAGATGGTGTAAGGTGGTGTGAGTTGTGGGCTGTTCTGGGTGGTTTTTAGGTATTTTTTCCTAATTAAAAGTTCTTCTTTTACAAAATGTAAAAGTCCTTTTACACCAAAAGTGACATGGATGAGCCTCAGGCTGAGGGTAATGTAAATTCACATCTGTACAGTAGGAGGGCGCAGCTCAAACAAATTGCATAAAGAATATGACACAGGTGAAGAAAGTCTTTCGTAATAACAAAAATTTTAAACCAAAATGTGTCATTTTGATCTTAGCATGGTTTTAAATGTGGATCATTCACAAGGTCAGTAGCAAAGACATTGGTTGATAAAATGGGATTAAATAAATACATTATTTTAACATTTTTTTAAACCTTATTTAACATCTAATTATTGCAGGTTTAGAAATATTCTGAGATTGCATTTGACTGTTTTTATTCATTTTGAGGAATGAAAACAAAATGAGTAAATAATGTTCATATTTAGATAGAACTACCCAGGAACATGTTTACACAGCGTACACAACGCCTCTGCACTTACTCCCGATTTCTCTCAACATGGCAACACGGAGAGTTGTCAGTCAAGACATGGGAAACAAAGTAACTAGCGTACTTACGCCCGGCTCACACTGTGCGATTTTTGGCCACGATTTGAGGGTGGCTTATTGCGATATACTGGATGGGAAGTGCCCTTTAATGTTCCGTTCATTATCTGAAAACAGGCTTGACTAATCGATTCTTGGGATTTAAGAATCGATATCGTTCCGTAAAAATGAGAATCGATTAATATCGAGATATCGATATTTTTTACCCAGCCCTACAACATAGACCAAAGACATCTAAACAAGCAAAAGTTTAGCAGCAGCCGCCTCACGGCAGACTGCTGCATAAACATAAGCAAAACCACAATGGAAAATCCCTGGCCTTGTGTTCTCTCGCCTTTCACTGTTTGCCAGGTCTGCTAAACAAAACCAGCCCAATTTTTAACCAAATACTAGCCCAAAACTAGCCTACTTGTGCTTTTTCCGCAGTTGAAATAACATACAGGGGAGATCGCTTTTACCAAAAAAAAACCCTGTGGAAAAAAAAAAACATAGACTTGGCAACACTGACTGTCATCCCTCCTTCTTTTAACCTTTCTAGTTGGTTGTTAGGATGTTCTGGGTGGTTGTGAGGATCTTCTCTTCAGTTATAGGATCTTCTGGCTGGTTGCTTTGTAGTTTCTATAATATTCTGGTCCCTAGACAACTCAAATCCTTCCTTCAATATCCAGGATGTTTTTTTTCCTTTTATCGCCAAGAAGTCACAATCATAAGTATGATTGTTTTGAAAACTTGCCCTCCTCCTCTCAACAAGCTACATGATTAGCAGTGCCTTTAGGTGATATAGTGTACATGCCAATGTTCAGGGTTAGCAGACAGATATAGAAATCAGTTGCAGGTTATTGTTTTATCCATTTTGATGCACAAAACCCCTTCCTTAAACTAATAATGGTACAATCCACTGTAGAGACAGAAGGTGTGGATGTGTTGACACAGGTGGGCCCTGATGTCTCCATCTCTACAGAAGCTCTTGCGACGCACATACACTGTGCTGCTAATAATAGTTGAGATGTTGCCAAGGCAAGAGAAATGGAAGTGCCAATCCATGTTTTATTCATCGTCTTCACCTTTCCCCAAATGGTTTCATCAGAAGAGGCTGTAAGAGTGATCACCGGCGGGCTGGGGGTCTGTCCTCTCTCGTGTATTCATTTCTTTATGTGTGTTCAGAGATGCTGAGACGCTCAGCCAATCTTAAAAACAAACCACCAGATTTATAGAAGCCATGTCTCTGTCAGTCAGAGGAAAATGCTTTGGATATTTTTAACATAGTGTCTTTCTCTCTGCTTTTAGAAGCAACACGGTGCTCCATGTTCTGTGCTGGAGGCATCTGAATGAGCTCAGTTTGAACCACCTGACGGTGCTTTCACAGTTCCACTCCTCACTGCACACGGCCGAGCACAGGTTAAAAAGCCACATTCACCTCTTCTCACCATGTTTTCACCAAAAAACGTGCATTAAATCTACAGTGTACAAGACTATCTAAAACTGTTTGACTAAGATACCTTCACACTTTGTCAAACCTCATCCATACCACAAGGATGTCGCTAATGTTTTTATACTTACACTGCAAAAAAATCATATAAATCATTATTTTTGGCTTTTTTTCATAAAAAAAAGATATTTAAAAATATAAAAAATATGTAATTTAGCATAAATAACAAACCTCAAAATAATGTAAATGTAAAAATATAGGAAATGAACTACACAATTAAATACCCAATTTCACCCAAAATATATCCAATATGTTGATAAATTAAAAAAGCTTTAATATAGGCTGATAACCGATATTCATATTATGACAGAGGAACTGTTTTTTTGTTGTTTTTAATGATGTTTCATTTATTTTGTTTATTTATGTGTTTTATTTTGTTTTGTGCTCTTTCGTTTAATTTTGTTGTTGTTGTTTAACAGTTTTTTTTGCTGTCTTTTTTTGTGTGTGTGTGTGTGTGTACTTGCTGTTTTCTATTTGTTTGTGCTGTTGTTGGTTATTGTGCCGTGGTGCGGTGTGTGTTTCGTTTTGTTTTGTGCTTTTTCATTTTGGGTTTTTTGTGTTGTACTGTGCTGCTTATTTTTAATGTGGATTTTTTTGTGCTGTGTGAGTTGTTTTGTGTTGTTTGTTTTGGGCGTTTTATCTAGTTTTTTGTGCTGTGTGTGTTGTTTTGCTTTCTGTTTTGTATTGTTTTGTTGTGCTGTTTTGTTTATATTTGCTTTTTGTTTGTTTTGTTGTGCTGTTTCTTTTTTTGTTTTTGTTTGTTTGTTTGTTTTGTTGTGCTGTGCTTTGTTTTGCTTTGACACAATAGTATTGAATTTTAATACCAGCCATTACATGAAGATAATTATCAGCTTATCGGACAGATCTGTATTACAAAATGGACTAATTAAAGCTTATTTCAGTTCTCCATTAAGTAAAGATGCACACAAACAGGCAGATGGACAGGCAAACGTCAGGTAAAGCCACAGAGGCTCCAGTGAAGCGGGTTTTGGCATCTTTTAGATGACAGCGGAGTGTTTGCCCATGTGTGTAACTGTGTCATTTTCCTGCTTTTCTTGGCTGTGGAAAGGCTTCTGCTGTCACATCCCATGAGCTTTTGCCAACGCACTTTTTCACACGCTCTGCGAAGTCTGCAGTCTTTCTGCGCACACACACACACACACACCACACACACACACACACACACACACACACACGGAGCTCTCAGACTGGTCTAAATGGAGATGTGTCATCTCCTTCAGTCATTCGTAGCTAAAGCGTATCCCACCGAGACCCAGGGCTGCTCTGACCGTATCGATCACACCTTTCCACCTATCCATCCTCTTTCCTGCTAATACACACTTTTTTCTTCTATGCATTTGTAGTCTCTGCCTATTTCTCTCTTTTCTACTTTTTTTACATGATCTTCTTGGTTAACCATATAAACATGCATCCCTAGGACTTCTGTGTTTGCACAGTATTTACATGCATGTGTGTGTTTGTGCAGCGTGTGTGTATCCATGTGCATGTGGAGGTGAACAGAAAGCTCAGTCATGGTGCCATCTGTGCCCAGTCAGTGTGGTGGCATTTCTCCATGTGCAGCACTCTATAGATAGTCATATAGTGGACCAGATTACATAAAGAGATCCGCTCACTAACATATCTAGATGTTTCAAAACATGTAATATTCTTAGTCTAAACTTAATGTGTATATGAATTTAATGCACATATGTATGCATATATACCGTAGTTCATACAATACAAAGCAAAAAACAGCAAGTTACGTTACATTGTCGTCTCCACTCAGATGCAGTACTATAATGGTGGTGTGGTAAATTTGTTGGTGGATCCGATATTACAAAACCAATATCCGATTGTGGAATAATTTGTAAATATCGGGAAGAATATAGGTAAATCCGATTATCGGTCAATCTATATAGCTAAGCGTATATTTATATACTGCTGGTTGGTGTAATATGAATTAATGTTCTTTTAGTTTTCTTATGTCCATGTTTTAATAGTTGCCGTTTAGCAATTTTGTTGTTTTTGTCATTTTGATTAGATTTTTATATGTTGTTTTTCGTTTTTCTCTCGGTATTAATTTCAGTTTTTAGTTTTAGTTTTTTGTTTCCCTTTTATAGTCTTTCGCCCCCCGATTTCACACGAGTAGTGAATGTGACATGAATGCACATGGTATCTGCCTCGTTTTCTTTTGTCTTCTACAAGGTGGCCGTTTCATACTACCCTTTTATGGTGTAGTTCATGTTTATTTAAATCATGATGCAGTGTTCATAGTTATCTATAATATATATATATATATAGATTACTATATATATACACTTATACGCATAAAAGTTTTAAGCACATGCCATCCCAAATTTGTATAAGATATTCTTGTTTCCGTCTATCCAACGTTTTTTTAATTATACTTAATAAAATTGAAAGAATACATTCAATAATTTGCATTTCTTGTCAACTTTCAACTGAATTAATTCTAACGCATTGTGGATTGAACGACTGCTCTGCCCTACCAAAGAAATATGCAATGCAGCTTACACTATAGCTCATTTTTATTTTATCACTACAACCGAGCCGGCACATGTGGAACAAATTGTGGTAACAACCAGCCCGGGTATTACACAAAGAGTGTGTATGATGCCTGTAAAAATACTATTAGGAGGACATCTCCCTAGGTATTGGGACAGAGCTGTGTTAGTTACTGATGTAAAGAAGTCATATTTGCACAATATTAAAGTCAAATCGTTTGAATCTGCATGCATTTCCATAATTAGAACGTCAGCTGACTGTGTAATTGCCGTGTGTAATGGCTCTGTAGACTGAATCGATGCAGACGTGAGGAATCTCTGTCACTATTGACCTTTGTGTGCACTGAGGAACCAAAGTGCCAATGACATTTTAGGGCTGAGCGTCTCAATGGAGATCCGTTCCCTCCTGCTGTCTGCAAGCCAATTTCAGCTGCTCGCGGAAGAGCTAGCATGCAACACTCACAAGAATTCAAATGCGTTTGGCAGAATGGTTTGAATGTTTTATGAGTAACTTCGTTTGTTCATGCATGTAAAGAATGATTATTTATTTAGTTGATAGCTTTGTATTAAGATTTGGGCGTTCTGCCAGGTTTTCTGAGTGTCCTCAGGGTCCAGCCATCTGCTAGCAGTGCCAATCCAGCACATACTCACACCTCAGCCCTGATCTACAACACTGCCCTCAGCGGGCAACAACAGCCACACCAACTGTTGATGTCCGCAGTCTCTGTACGCACAGAGTGTTTAATTTAGTTGTAGATACAGACAGACTTGGGAAAAAAGCCATGTATTGTGTTTGCTGTACTTTTATTTTGTATATTTTTAATTTGTTTTATTTTTATTGTATATTTTCTTCTGTTTGCTTTAAGGATTTGCACTTTGTTTTGTTTTACTTTTTGTTTTGTTTGTGTGTGTGTGTTTTGTTTTTATTATATATTTTGTTTTGTTTTATTGTTTGTTTTTGTTTTACATTTTATTCTCGCTCGCTAATGCATCTTACTGTTTCAAAACATTATTAGACTACTTGTCTACATGGAATATATATGGATAAAGTGCACTAAATGTGTTTATATGAATGTGAATGCACATAAATAGGCATATATAGTTCATACATATAAGGTTTATATAAATATATAACATTTAAATTAAATGTTAATATTTTCCATTATGGATACATATTTTGACGTATGTGTATTTTGTGGTTTGTTTTTTTTTCTGGTTTTTGTCTGTTCATTGCTATATTTGTTGGTTTTTGTTTTATTTTATAATTTGGTTTTTGTTGTTGTTTTTATCCAATATTTGGTTGCTTATGCCATTTAGTGTGTGTTGTTTGTGTTTTGGGTTTTATTTTGTTATTATTTTTTGCATTTTGTGTTTTATTTGTAGGAGATATTCTTTTGTTTCGTTTTTGTTTGGTGTTATATTTTGTTTTGTAATTTTGTTTTTGTGTGGTATTGCTTGTTTTATTGTATATTAGTTTTGTTGGTTTGATACATATTATTTTATTGTATCTTTTTATTAAAAAGGGAATTATTTAATGATAATAATAATAATAACAATAATGATAACAATAATAATAATTAGTATCATCACATTGTATTTCACTATATTTCATTTCACATTACATTTGCTTTACTTTTTCAGTTAAATTGGTGATTTATAAAATTCACAGTAAAGTGAAAGTTCTACATAAAGCGGGATGTCTCGGTTTCCTGAAGAACATCATGTGTGGAATCACAGTTTCCTTTTCCTGAGTTGAAACTGTGTCACTGTCTTTACTGGCAGCGCAGCACTTGTTTTGGAGTTTTACCCCACAACAACTGGTACAGAACAGTAGAATCACATTTCTATAGCAATTTTTTCCAAATTAAATAGTTCCAACACATACTTATGACAAATATGTTTATAATGATGGATATCCATGTGTGATTATTAACACTCCAGTCATTTCAATGACTTTAAAAAGCAGTTTGCCCTATTGTGTTAGATGTTTATTGTAAAAGCCAACATGTTTGTTTGAAAAGTTGTGAAATTAAACAGTTTGTTCATGATTTGTTATGGTTAAATGTACATCTGTGCCTTTACTAATATAAAACTGTCTTCTTTGAAAAGACATGTTTACTTATTCATAAGCAGCTCACATGGCTTATATTCACACTTGATAATTACACTTCAACGCTGTGAATAGGCTGTATTGATGCAGTCTAACACGCTTTGTTGCTCAGGACTCCTCATTCCTGACCACCTCAGAGACTCCGCCCACTGTCAACCTGGTGATTCCTCTCACTGGCTCAGAGGCGAGTGGTGGTTAGCAGCCTCCACCAATCAGTGAACAGCTCTATTTGATTCCTTATTTCCCCTGAAAGTCTATATGCCGTGTTTGATATTTTTTTCACGTACTGCAGAAAAGTCAAGAAATAAAGGATTTGCAACTTGTTGCACTTATGACAAGACCAGAATAGCAAGAATTAACACCATTGTATAAGCTCATTATGACACTAAATTCCTTTTTACTGACCCATATGCAATATTCAAGCATATTTCACTCTAAGTCATGCCTGATGGATTTGGAGCTGGTTTATAAAAGCTCCAGTCCTCAGGATAACAAGATTTCCTATAGCAGTTATTGGATTACAAAATATCTTAGTATGTTAGAAAATCCATCTCGCCCTCATAGCTGAAGCCCAGCACACACACACACACACACACACACAGTTCATAGCCTGGAGAGGCTCTAAAGCGGTTTTATTGCCCTTTAATAATTGCTATACAGCGTTATTATCTTAATGCAGCCGTTTTTATTGGCTGAAGGGGACAGGGAATGGTTTACTAGCTCTCTCTGGAGCACTCATAGCTGCAGTATCCATCTCCATCTGTCTGTCATTCCCTCCCTCCTCTCATCCCTCTCCTCTGTCTGAGTGATGATTTCTAACCAGCTGGAAGTGGTTACGGCTTTATGGTTTAAATTCCCAGGTATGGCCTGTCACATGACTATATTTTTGTGCAATCGAATCATTCTGTGCTTTACTTTATATGCAATGATACAGCATTTCTGTACTAAGACATAAAAAATATATTCGAAATGCATTGTGTTTTAAACTAAGAAAATTTAAATTATGCTTGAGATGGAAACGGCTTTAAAGGATGGTTGTTATGTGTTTCTTGTTTCTTGTTATGCATCTGAGCTTCCATGAAAACCAATGAGGTTCATTCTCATGTGTTATGCAGCACGTTTTAGCTTCCACAAGAACCAGTGAGGTTCACTCTCATGTTACAAAGCACATTTGAACTTCCATAAGGACAAAATGAGGTTCAGTGAGGCTCATTGTCATGTTGCACAGTACATTTGAGCTTCTATAGGAACGTGTTAGGTACATTTTTGTGCATTACACAGCAAGTTTGAGCTTCTGTAAAAACCATTGAGGTTCATTCATGTTACAAAAGCCTTACAGGTTGGGAATGACATGAGGGTGAGTAAATGATGACAGTCTTCATTTTTGAGTGAACTATCCCTTTAAAAGTAACGTCCAACCACCTAGCAACATCCTAACATCTCAGTGACCATCTAGCATCGCTCAAGCAACTACCAGTACACCATAGCATTCTTAGTAACCATCCAGAATATCTTAGCAACACCCTAGCAACCACATTGTACCTTAGCAACAGCATACCAACCAACTAACAATGCCCTAGTAATGACCAAGCAACCATTCATAACACCATGAAACCCTCAGCAATTTTCCAGAACATCCTAGCCACAGCTTTTCTACTATACAGAACACTAAAGCAACATTATAAAAACCACTCACATTACCTCACAAATACTGCAGAACACCCTAGCAACATCTTAGCAACCACCCAGAGCACCAACTGAAGAAAATGTAAAATGTAGTTCTCATTATTATTGTTACCATGAAGTATGTGTTTACTAGTGAATTCTCTTAATTAGCAGCTCCGTGCAGAGAAACGCCCTTCAAATTAGCAGTGCTTTCTTTCTTTTTATATCATTATTGTTGTGATTTGCATAAAATTAACAAGCCCCCACAAGTGCAGCGGGTGAATGGGGAAGTCTGCCAGCGGGACAGTGTGAGGGTGGGTTTGGGTGCCGGGTGTTAATTGCGTGTGAGTTCTGGCTCTGATATAACACAGACGATCGTATGGAGACTTCAGGCCTTCACTGCTGTCTGAGAGATCACTGACTTATGTGTTTCATCATTAGTGCAGTTGGGGCAGGAACATGAGAGAGAAGGGACACATGGGAATTTCCGAATTTTAAGATGTCTGACAGGATTCCTGACGATGAGAGAAGAAATAGAATTTTATATAGGAATGCAGTGCATTAGAAAATGTGTTAACAGAAGCCATGCTAAATAAGAAAAAGAAAAAAAAATGTGTGCGTGTGTGTGTATACAGTATATTGCATTTTATCAAGATAATACATAAAAATTTGTATAATAAGTAGATGTATATGTAATAAATAGTATATATAAAGCTTATTAATTTTAGTACATTTTAATTTATTTCTTTGATAATACATAATACATATTGCATAGTAGGGTTAGTAATAACATTTTAATTAAAATTATATTATACTTTTGATATATATATCCTTCAGTTTATTTGAGCTCAAATCAAATGTTTTACTTGAGCTTTCCTTTTATATAATGATACAATTTAGAGAAATAAAAAACAATTATTCAAAAATATTTTTAAATAATTAATTTCACACAACACACACACCACACCTAACATCAATATATATAATTTTATCAAGATAACGCTGAATAAATCCATAATAAATTGGTATAATAAGTATGTGTATTTTATAAATATAATTACTTAACTTGCTACTATAAGGACATTATAAAAAAATTTAATATATTTTTCTAAATAATGATATCATTATACTATAATTATAACTTATATTAGAAGACATATAATTTGATTATTTATGATATTATTTCTTAAAACATTGTGTGGTTTTTTTTTTTTTTTTTACATTGTGCCACAATTTTAGTCTGTAATGTTTATGTATGTATTTTGCAGCATTTGAACGGGGATGAATCGATACTCGTGGCTCTACCCACAGAGCGCTGAGAATTATGGGGGAAGGGAGATCCGTTATTCAGAAGTGAGGGCCTGAAAGTGCAAAACGTTTTTTTTTTCCAGAAACCTTTTTTTCAGTTGGTTGCTGAAATAAAGAGGCTTGTTGCGCTGTAATAACATTTTTTTTCCTCTCACATATAGTGTAAAACAAACCGCTGCGCTTCAGTCGCTATGTAATTATCTCTTTGGCAACTGCTGTCGCTGTGATTGCCGGCGAGGGCCAGGAGACCAGGGAAGGGCAGGTGTGCGTGTGTGCACACCCGCTTCACAAATTATTTCAAGCTCTACAGACCTCTCACAAATCAAAACCAGCATTTCATTAAAAATAAAATTGTTGCTGATGGATTCATGGCTTGATGAGAAATTCAGTTATGGCACCGTGCGTCCTCCATAGAGACCAATAATCGTACATCACCCTGCTGAGAACCGACCAGATGCTTTAAATGCACATCTGTATTTAATCAGCCGCACCTCATGCACTTTTAAAACTGTCATTGTTTTGTTTTTTTAAATAGCTTGCTAAAAAAAAATTAATTTGCTGAAAATGTACTTACCCTCAGGCTATCCAAGATGAAGATGAGTTTGTTTCTTCATGTGAACAGGTTTGGAGAAATTACATTGCGTCACTTGCTCACCAGTGGATCCTCTGCAGTGAATGGGTGCCGTCAGAATAAGAGTCCAAACAGCTGATAAAACCACAATAATCCACACCACTCCAATCCATCAATTAACATCTTGTGAAGCGAAAAGTTGCATGTTCGTAAGAAGCATGTTGTTTTTTACTTTAAACATCAATTCTGGCCAAGATACAAGTCCATAATCCACAAATAACCCTTCCTCCAGTGAAGAAGTCCATCATCTGTTGTCATCTCTCATCAAAATCTACAGACACATTTGTTTAGAACTGTTTTGCACTGTTTTGGCTTGTAAACGGTGTTTGATCTGTGCAGATTTCTCTCCTGATTCAGACGAGACAACGTTTTCCACTGCAGTAAGCAATGTTATGGATATTTTAGCTGCAAGCAACAGTTTGAAAATGAAACGCTTATAATGGATTTGTTTCTAATAAACATGCATCGTTTCACTTCACAAGATGTTAATTGATAGACTGGATTCGTGTGGATTACTTGTGGATTATTGTGATCAGGGTGTTTATAAGATGTTAAGACTCTCATACTGATGGCACCCCATTTACGCAGAGGATCTCTAGAGTTGGGCGATATGCTCAATTGTCATATCATCCTGTCGTCAGCCTGTGAGATCGCCGATACACGATATTATCCTGCTAAATTATTGAATTATTTATTTACTTAGTTTCATTACCAGAAAGTGAACCAACTCCAGTGCAACGTTAAAAGAAGCCAAATGTTTTTAGTATGACTGAATTTGAATTTTAACATGATAACAATTTAATAGAAACATTGTAAGTTACTAATGCTTACATTTCCTCAGTTATTCAAAAAGCAGCTACAGAAAACAACCAAAGAACATTGACTTTATGCACTTCAAAAACACTCCCGTTATAATCAGTGAAGCTATCTACACTGTATGAATAAATCTCTTATACTTACATTGCACGTACATCTACACTTTGTTGTTTATTCGCGAGAGAGCTGAATTTAGTCAGCGCGCATGCGCAATGAACAACAACACTCTGCTGATTCAGTGATGACTCATCTGAACACCTCTGATTGGCCGTTGCGTTCATAAACTCAACATAATCGTGTGTGACTGGTTAACGCGCACCACTGTAAAAACGTGTATAAAGAAATATGATGGAACAAATAAGATGTAATATTAATTAAATCGTTTTACTAGCCTAATAATAATAATCATCTTGCTATCGTCAAAGGCATCAGCCACAGGCGATATCTCTGACTATCATCGATACACGATACTATCGTCTATCGGCACAACCCTAATCCATTGCTGAGCTAGTGATATAATGCTAAATTCCTCCAAATCTGTTTCGATGAACAAATAAACGCACCTACATCTTGAATGGCGTGAGAGTGAATCAATTATAATTTTTGTGTCAACTGTTTCTTTAAGCAACACTGGTTTTATGAAAGTAGTCTCATCTAAACTTACCACTTAATATTATACGTATCAAAGTAAAATATGTCGGTATTTTAGCTCAGTAGGTGTTGAATCTTAATTGTCTCAGCATAAAGCCATGCCGCATTGGCTGAACAGATGCTCCCATGCCTTCTGAAATTCTGCCGTCATTTCCAAACCGATCCAGACAGCCCGACAAACGCAGAAACACAGACATCTGCTGTGTGTGAAGTAGCCAGCAGGGTGAGGCTTGAAGGCGAATGTAGTCAGCCAGCAGATATCAAGTCTGCGTCCACATGGTCCTGTGAAGCACCAGTCAGGATTTACACTGCATATAAACTCATCATTTCAGTTTGAAATAGAGATACAGTGGGACAGAAATGCAGTCAGGGGGTTGGTTTGAGGGGTTTGAGATAGTGGAGGTGGGAGCGATAGTGACTCAGCTACTGGAACAGATGTCAGGCTATGAACAGGTGCTGGTCGTGTGATACAGTGCACAGGCTCAGATGTTCCTCTGTGTGACGTACACCTGCAGTCACTTTTACAACTAAATTAACCATTTTTCATAGCTACAATCCTCCATGCTTGTTTTTTCCCCAGTGTTTTATATGCTCAGTTGTGTAACGGAACATGCTGCAGGCCAATCAGAAGATGTTTGATGTATGAGGTCTGGGATTTTAGACCAATGAGATTTCAGAGTGGGCGGGGCTACCCAACCATGCCACAAAAATAGAAACTGATCAACAAAATTAGTTGTAAATTATTTATTTACTATTATATAATTTATTAATTATTTTGAATAGGTTTTATATTTTATTTGCAGTTCATTTGAATTTTAGTTAGTTTATGTGCTTTTGCCATTTTTATTATTTTTTATATTTCTATTTAGCTTGAGTGTTCTTTTTCAGTTTTAATTTTATTACTTTTGGCCAAGGCAACATTTCTATTTTTCGTTTACATTTTATTTTATTTCAGCTTTATTTCAGTTAACGAAAACAGTTTTTAATAGTTTTAGTTACAATACCAACACTGTTCTTATCCAGAGCAACTAACAAGCAAACCTTACTCAAAACCAAACCAAAACAAAAAAAATTATCTTGATTTGTTTATAAATAAAAAGTAAATAGACAATTGTGTGGCTTTGAAGTGTTTGAAACATTACGTCTACATTTATGGCATTTAGCACACACTCTTATCCAGAGAAATTTACAAATAAAATTCTTAAAATATTTTCTTGGTTTGTTTATAAGGTCTATTTAGATAATCTTTGTAGATTTGAGGTGTTTGAAACTTCACGTTTACAATTAAGGCACTTAGCAGAGGCCTTTTTCCAAAGCAAAAGTGCTTTAGCTTTACATGTGACTTTACTTAAAAGGTCTCAAATCATCATATGCTTCTTCTGTAGAGCTCAACCTGTGAATCTGACATTGCTGAGATGTTTCGAATGGTTCCCTTAGAATTCAGTATAATGCCGTTCCAGTGAGCTTTAGAGACTATTTCTATTGAACGTCAGCAGAAATGCCATGGCCAATACCTTGGTGTCTTGTATATATGTTTTATTATGTATGCATACACTGTACTCTTATACAGTATATGCATTCAGTTCACGGATATATACAAGCATATACTCTTGCTCCTCTGTGCAGCATATGTTTAATGCACACCCACTTGCTCGACTAATGAGGTGGACCCAGTCAGGGCATGGAGGGGGTTGGATCTTGTCTTTGTTAGACCTCGTCTCCACCGTCCCCCACTTCTGTACTCACCGTCCCATGGGAGGCCTCTAGAACTCGCTAACTGAATCAAGTACACATGGTGCCTCCTCCCCACACCCTTCCAGAGCCGTCCAGTCCGGCTTTGATGCTTTTGTTGGGTGTCAGCACCACGGCCAGCTCCCAGAAACACTGCAACTGGTTGCCTGCCTTCACTGAAGAGAGGCATTCTGGTCATTATACGGGCGATAACCATGTGTGTGTGCATTTGTGGGAGTTATATCAGGAGATATGTGTGTGGGAAGATGGTAATGAACTATAAAGCGAGAAGCTGCATAACTACGTGTCATTGCCACCCACGTTCGGTGTTGTTAGGGATATCTGAGCGCCTGACCAACCAGACTGTGATAAATGATTTTGCGGCATGGCAGCTTGTTTTTTTGACAGCGCTGGTGCCGAAGGTCAATTGTGTGTGTTTGGGGAGAAGCGCTCAGGTGGAGGAGGACGGATGCATTAGGACCGATCAAATCTTAAGTAAAGGGAGTCTGTGTGTGTGTGTGTGTGTGTGTGTGTGTGTGACTATGCATAGCTTAGCGTGCTCTGTCTCACCTCACTCATTACCCCAGCGATCGCAGAGTCGTGTTCCTGGCCATGGGCGGAGATGAGCACGCCAGACCTTTAAATTGTAGGGAGAGAGATAGAATGGATTCTTGAATGGCTGTGATTAGATTTGCTGGGTTTAATGAAAAAGACGTTGCAATGCAAACATCTGAACAGTAATTAGCAGAATGCATATTTTCTGTTACAGCAATTTAGTCTTCATTGTCATCATTATTTCTTATTTTAAGATATTAATTCTATTCGGACCACCGTTGAATTTTGTATCTTTCTTGTATCTTTCTTTAATAGTGCATAAAATAAAAAAATAGGGGTCGTATCACATTTCTGTATTGTACAGTATATAACATGAAGAAAGAGTTTTAGGAAGTTGCAAACAATAAACAAAGTCTTGTTGTTAATAGTTCTTCTGTCTGTCATCTGATGTTTAGCAACAGTTTAGCAACTAATTTTATGTTTTCATATTTGGATGACTAATGTGGAAACTAAACTTATTTGAAGAAACAATTAACAAACAAAACAAACAAACAGTCAAAAACAAGACAAGGTAAAACAACAAAAACAGAGCAAAACAAAGACAAAAACAAACCAAAGCGAAACAATCAGAAAGCAAAACACAAGGAAAAACAAAACAACTAAATAAAAACCAAAGCAAAGCAAAACAATAAAATAAAATAAACAAATCAAAGCATTTTAGTTTAAGTTGTAATTCTGTCATGTGCTATTTTAAATATTTATGTTTATCTTTAATTTCTATTCATTTCAGTTTTAGTTTGAGCAATTTTAGTACTTAAACTTATTTTATTACAGTATTTAATTTAATTTAATTTTGTTTTATTTTTCACAAAACAACACAATTTAATAAGATAAAACACAAACAAAGCAGATACAGTGAATACAGGTAAAGTGGGACACGTTCAGATCATTTGTTGTTAGTATTGTTTCAATATAATACGAGGCCAAATAGCTTAGCCACTTACACAAAAACATTTAAACAGATAAATGTGTACATTTTATGTTGTATAAAAAATGTAATACAAAAATGTAAGTGTTGCATCAGTTTGCCAACTTTACCTATAGTCACCCTACTTTTACTACTGTATTTCCAAACTAAACTAATTAAGAATTCACACACAGGAAGTGCTCATCCTGTCTGTCTGTAGCTCCGCCCCTCTATGCCATGGATCTGTGTCAGATCAGACGAGATGCCCAAATGTAATGTAATGTAATTGTGCGGAACATCTGGATTAGTCCTGCTGATGTGTATCCGCTGCTAATGACATTAGTTTGGAGTCTGGTGAGCCATTTCCAGCTCACGGCAGCTCTCAAACAGTCTACAGGAGCGGGGAGCGCCGGCTGATGGAGACCATCCATTGGCCTTTTTTCAGCTGGACCGGGCAGCATCTCTTCTCCCAGGAAGCAATTCTTCCTCGAGCCCTCATGTGTCAATTAAAACACCATGACCTAAGCCTTTAAAAGGCTTTTATTTCAAGGTTATCCTGGGTCGACCTCTCTGAGTGCTTGTTGTTTTCTCTCTCTTACTCTTGCTTTGAATCAGTCATGCAAGTAATAACATGGATTAGAATTCCTCTGACATGCATTTGTGTTGCAATGAAGGTACGTTTACAGTTCTTGATTGCTTAAAAGGTCATGAAACATTACAAAAAACATCCAAGAACATGCCTTCAGAGATGTGCATTTAGCATTTTTATTAGAATAATTATTGTGTGTGTATATATAATGTGTGTGTGTGTGTGTGTATATATATACATTAGTGCTGCCAAAAGATTAATCGCATCCAAAATAAGTTTTTGTTTACATATGTGTGTGTGCTGTGTATATATAAATACACACACATACAATATATATTTTGAAAAAATATGGTTATGAATAATAGATTTATATATATATAAATTATATTAACTGTAAATACATGTAAATATTTTCAAAATAAATACTGAATGTGTGTGTATTTATATAAACATAATAAATAAACACAGTACACATACATATATTATGTAAACAAAAACTATTATTTTGAATGCGATTAATCGTTTGACAGCACTAATATATATATATAATATATTATATATTTTTTTTTTTTTTTTTTTTTTTGGTGTACAAAAGCCAAAATGCATTTCAATTATTTTATTTTATTTGATTTTACTTTTTTAATTTTCTTTATTTTACTTATTTTCATTTTTTGAAGCAAAACAACAGCAAAAAAAAATAAATAAGCAAAAAGCAAAGCAAGACACAACAAGGCAAATCAAAACATGAAAGTAAAAAACAAGGCAAAGCACAACAAGGCAAGTCAAAATCAAAGTAAAATACAAAGCAATGCAAAACACAACCAATGGAATGAAATTGAATTTTCACAAAAGAATGGAAAAATAAAGATCTAATGCATAGGATTAGTTGCTGTAGATGATCTTTTTCTCCCTTATATGACATTATGTCTTGTAAGGGGCAAAATATAGAGGCCATATCAATATCCAGTTTGGATGCGATTAATTCTAATTGGTCAAGGACCCTAATTCATTTTATGACTAGTAGCTTATGATTCCATTATAATGTTGAAATTCAGAGAAGTAATGAATTTACATTTACATTATTATATGAAATCACCTACTACAGTCAGCCATTGAATACTATGGGCCTAATTTTTTTTTAATTTTCTTTCATGTATACCTTTTTTATTATACAGCTGTAATATTTTCTTCATTCTATTTATTTTTATTGATTTATTTTCATTTAACTTTTTGATACATAATACCCTGTTGGGGCAACTTAGTGGCTGCACTTAGTTCTGCGCTATGTTCCACCGCTTTAAGACAAATGGATTTGTTGTGTTTTCATATTCAAGAGATTATAAACTAGATGCAACTTTTTGGGGTTTGCATGGAATGTTCTTCGACTTTCATGCATAATAAATTTGTTTATGAATAAAGATTGATCTGTTGAAAGCAGTTATTTTGAGTTAGATGCCAAAAGCTCTCCTCCTATTCAAATTTGAAGGGGTGCATACAACATATTTGCCCACCCGCAACTATAGTTGCCGCACATTCAAATACGATTTTAAAGAAGAAAAACTAAAAACCTGGGCACAAATGGGTTAAATAGGAAATTACAGAATATTTACTTAGGCTACATCTTTACAGCTGATCTATTTGCACTGGATTAGTATTACCTGAGGTAATTCTTCCGGACCTTTTTACAGAAGGTAAAAGTAGCCATAATCTTTACTGACATCGTCCGTAATGATTACAGAGATGGCACATTCGGACGGGACTAAAATCACTGAGAAGCTCTGGTAAAAATGACTGTACTCCACCTCTCCATGTAAAACTAATCCAGTCCGAATAGAGCTTTGTCTAGATCTTCAGTGTCTGAATGAAGGACTTTCAACCTTAGATGATCAGACCTGAGCTTCACCCAGAAGACCTCCCCTCAAAACCCAGATCACACCCGTCTGAGACACTTCCTGTTTCTCTTTCCTCCACCTTTCTTTTTACATCCGTTTCTCCTGTCAAACCTGAAATGCTTGTGTATCTAAAATGTTAGGAACGTCTCTTTTCCGAACCCTCACTCACATCTACAGGTATCTTTTCTTTCGCTTGGCAATATACAGTAGCCTATGACAAGTTCTTTAAAAATTGAACAAATTCAGTTTCAGTAGGCCTATAGATTTTTGCTCATGAGCTGTCAAAACCCGCCAGATTGAAGCGGATCAATATTCACACTGAGTACAAATTTCTAATTCATCAAGTCTGCTTATATACTATTGATTTTGTTTCCTCTGGATGCCTTGAAAAGAATCTGATTACCCTTTACCAGCAGTCTAAAACAATGACGGACTATTGTAAGAAAACGACTCTTTAACTTTCAGATGTCTTTTTGGAGAGAAATATGGTAAATGTGGACATTTACTGTAAATATAGAGGGACTATTCCCATAATTTCTTTAAAAACATATTAAATTATTAAAAACAATCCAATATAGTTTGTAATCAATGGAACTGTGTAAGACCACATGTAACAGAATAGTCAAAACTAGGCTCTTGTTGCTATTCCAGCTGAATTCCTTTCAATTATTTTGTCATTGGAGGAACTCAGTTATAGGGCAATAAATATACAGTAAGCACATACATAGCAGGATAAAGCACTTTATGAGATCCCTGCTTGTTTAAAAGGTCATATTTCCCCAGTCATCTCCTGACTAATGCTTGAAAACATTTTTTTCTTTTGTAGTGAACTCGATTTCAACGTCTGACCTGGTTTCTGAAGTTCTTTTATCTGTGTTAGCGAAGAAACCTTGTTGTTCAGTATGTTCTGCACTTTGATAACATGTAGGTTTACATTATTGAAGCCAATGTAAGACACAGCTACTATACAATTCATTTTAACCATGAATAAAGCGACTTGCTGGGCATTTCTTAAAAAGCATGACGGGAAATAAGCCAAATCTCATGGATGAAACATTTTTGTCTTTTGATTCTGCTGTTAGTCAGATAGCAAAATCAATAAACTCATAAATCACTAGTATTATTATTATTATTGCTTTATGTGTACATATTGTTATAATATGATTAAAAATAAAAAATTATTATAATATTCAAGTAGTATAGTATTATATGTATCATTTTATTGTATATAATATAATATAAATTACAAAATAAATACAAATGAAAACACTTACACGTTGTTTTAAATATAAGCAGTTTACACCAGTCTCTCTCAGTTCAGTACCAGTGTTATGTCAGTCTTAAGGCTCATAACTCCACCTTCCTGTATGAAAACACTGTTTTATGTATTGGCTGGTTTTATTCCCATCAGGAGATGCCCCAGGTTCACTTATAAAATAATGTATGCAGTCTTGCTCCAGCAGCACAGGAATGTCATGAATAAACAGGATCTCATGTGCAAGTTTGAGCTTCTCCGTTATACAGGATGGCGGTGCACTGGGAAAGGTCTTCCGGTTTTAGGGCCATGATTGGGTCACGCAGCAGAGTGGGCCCACAGTGACACCCAGTGGAGGACAGAGTCTGTGTTTATACAATTTTGTGTGTGTGTGTGTGTGTGTGTGTGTGTGTGCATGTATATGTTGGGTGTTTTTCTGATTTAGAGTCCCTTTATATATTTATTTATAGTGTATAATCGTTTTGTTTTAGTGTATATTTGTTTTGTGCTTTTTTTGTTTTAGTGTATATTTATCATGTGCTTTTTTATTTTAGTGCATTTTTGTTTTGTGCTTTTTGTTTTCGTGTACATTTGTTTTTTGCTTTTTTTTGTTTTAGTGCATTTTTGTTTTGTGATTTTTTTTGTTTTAGTACAATTTTTGTTTTAGTGCACTTTTGTTTTGTGCTTTTTTGTTTTAGTGTATATTTATGTGCTTTTTTTTGTTTTAGTGCCTTTTTGTTTGTTTGTTTTGTGATATGTTTTGTTTCAGTTTTAGTGCCTTTTTGCTTTTTGTATTGCATTTTTGTTTTAGTTGTAGTGATGTTTTTTATGCCATTTTGTTTTTGTGCATTTTTGTATGATTTATTTATTTATTTATTTATTTTTTATGCCTTTTTTTATTCATCTTATAGTATAAAGAGAACAGAAACAATTCAGAACTAAGGGGGAGGAGGAGCTTTGGTAAATGTTGCAAGCTGAATTTGACCTTCCCGTGTTTGCCCATGGAAAAATGTGACTAGGGTATTTTGAGTGGTTGCCAGGGTGTTGCTAGCTGGTTGCAAGGGTTTTTTGAATGGTTGCTAGGGTATTCTGGATGATTTCCAGTGCATTTTTATATGATTGCTAGGGTGTTCTGGAGAGTGTCTAAGTGGTTATTTACTGGCTCAAGGCAAATGTGTTCACATTATGGTATATACATTTTTTTGCCGCCAGACAAAAACTTTTGGTTGTCTGGGTTTTGCTAGATGGTTGCTGGGGTGTTCTGGGTGGTTACTGGGGAATTGCTATATGATTGCTAATGTGTTTTGAATAGTTTCCAGGGTGTTTCTGTTTGGCTGATAAGGTGTTTTGGGTGGTGGTTGTTTACTGGCCCAAATTGGCTCACATTATGATTGATATTTCGTTTTCGCCCATTCTATCATCCAACAGACAAAAATTCTGAATGGTTATCAGGGCTTTGCTAGATGGTTGCTGGGGTGTTTTGGGTGATTGCCAGGGTGTTTCTATATGGTTGAGGGTGTTCTTGGTGGTTCACTTGCCCAAGTCAAAAATGTTCACACTATGTTATGTTTTTTCTATCAATATTATTATGACAAAATTTTTGTATGGTTCTCAGTGTTGATAAATGGTTGAAAGGGTGTTCTGGGTGGCTGCTAGGTAGTTGTTTACTAGCCCAAGTTAAAAATGTTCACACTATGCTCACACTCATTTCACCCATTTTAGCATTCGCCAGTCAAAACATTTAACTTTAATCATTTACAAAGATTACAATTTTTCTGCCTGATTGTCATTTTTATTTCCTAAATATGCCTTTTTAAATCCAGCAATACTCTGGATATGTTGAGCCATGGTGCTCATATGGGAAATACAGCGGTGGCCAAAATTATTAGACCACCTGACAGATCTGAAAATACTGATGTTTTTTGCTTCCAAAACATGATTTAATTTCATAATGTTCATGAAACATGCAGATGGTTGCTCTGAGCACAACAAATATCAGATGAAGTTAGTCGTACTGTTTTTATCCAATTTTAACTTTAATATTTGGTGTGTCCACCTTTTGCAGCAATTGCACCAGCACATCTGTGTGTGTGTGTGTGTGTGTGTGTGTGTGTGTGTGTGTATTGTGTGGGTGGCAGGGTGGAGGTGGGGGGCGGGGGGGGGGGCGGTAGGGGGTGCTCTCTGGCATAATGTCAATATATTTCCTGAGAACTTCAACACTATTGTTATCTCATGCCTTCTGCAACTCAAGCAAAAGGCTTTCCTTTGAATGTAAAATAGACCTGTCCAGTTTATTTTCCAACTCGCCCCAAATTTGCTTGATGGGGTTGAGGTCCAGACTTTGAGGAGCCGGTCCATCATTTTCAGTGTTTCAGCAGATTTCTTCCGTCGCAGGTAGTTCCGGCAATAGTTCGTTTTATGGGTATTGTAATGGCCAATTCAACAAAAAACAACTGAAACCTCTTAAATATACCAAGTGTTCTAACAATTTTGGCCACCACTATATATATTTTCAATCTGGCCTGCGTTGTCTCCTCATTCTCGGTTTCCCTCATTTTTTTCAAGGTATCTCTAATATTTTCATTAAATAAAAGACAAACGAGCCCAGTTTTGGTGTGATTGTTATACAAAGTTCTGGCATGAAACTCTAGATGGCGCAGTCCAATAGATCTAACTCAATATGTTGTAATGACATCATTATCACGTCACAGTTGATTGGTTCTCTCCTGTATCAATAGCCAATGAGCTCGCTGCTCAACATCAAATATTTGGCTTGTGCTTGCTGTAGCAGTTGCAGCATGCTTCAGAAACCCTCCTCCTTCCCCAGCTCCACCTGTATAGATCTGATGATGCCAAGCCCTCAGAGGTCCTCAGATGATGCCAACCCTGAAACAACTTACAGAACTACCACATTTTGTTATAAGTTTGATTGCATCATATAATAGTTGCTGTTAATAGTGTTCGTCTGTTTGATTACGTCTTAAATTGTTTTTTTTCCGTACATTTCTGCCATATGTACCTTAACTGACGCTCGCCACGATAAGCTACCACTAAATATTGTAGAAACTTAATTTGCTGTAAAGTTGCTTTGCAACTATTTGTATTGTGAAAATAGCGCTATACAAATAAACTTGAATTGAATTGAATTGAATCTTCTACTGGGTGATCATGTATGCTATGGGGGTTATTCACATATGTGCAGCAGCAGTATTTCTTACATGCTCACAGCAGCATGTTGTGGATGTATTGGCAGTAGCAGGTCTCGGTACTTGCTCTGCCACAGCAGCAGTGTAGCAGATCTATTCTGCCAAGACCAAGCACATTAACATTGTCATGTACATTAACATGCAAATTCCTCAGAGAGTTGTCATGACAGAAATTTATATATTTGCAAAGAGGTCAAGTCACCTTTATTCTTATAGCAGTTTATACAGTATAATTTGCTTTATAGCATTGAACAGAGAAATAACAGAATCCCTAATGCCAACTTCATCAAATAGAACTAATATCATAAATGTATCTTAGTACTCTCGGCGCCAATGGCCTTGTGGGCAGGGTGCCAACATAAAGTGCTGTTGAAATTTGGGTGTCCTGAGTTCGAGTCTCAGCTCACAGACCTTTCCAGATCCTGATAGTTCTCTCCCACTTTGCTTCCTGTCTATATATAGTGTCCCATCCCAATAAAGGCAAAAATAAAAAAAGTATCTTAGTGCTTATATTGAATATTCTTGTTTGCTTCACGCTTGAGCTGGACTGAATGCATACTGCCACACTCTCTCTCCAGCTATAGGCGACAACTCTCACTCTGACCCCACTTTCAGAGGCCTTTTCTTTGACTTGCTTCACTGCACTGTCAAGGTCATGAATAACAGCCTCCGCAATCCGCCAGCCCTGGATTTCACCAGCTTATTCCAACCTGTAGACCTCCACAGCAGGCATATACACTGCTCCGCCAGCCTTGACAGACAAAGGCAGAGTCAGGCTGTCGGGATTGGATGGCGTATCCGTTTATGTAGGTGGCATGTGGGTGGATACTTGAGATAGGCAATCACCACAGAGATGTTCTGCGAATTCAGCCGCTCAAGGCCGTTTTCCCCGACAACAGGTGCTTTGAAGCATTCAAGGCTGCGTTTTTGTTCATTCGTAGTATTTGAATGGAATACTAATATAAAGTCAACACGATTCTTGTCTCTTGAGTGTTTGTTGAGTGTAAAAACATTTGCGTCCCTCACAAGGTCAGCGCTCGTCATGCCTGTTTTTGGACCTGCATACACAATATAAACTGTGACCGTTTCAATTTCCGCAGACCGAGACAGCTTCATTAGCACCTGCGCTATCAGCGGTTATTTACTGCGTTTCTGAGCTCTACGGACTCAACGACGCTCCTGCTGAGCTCTGATAAGAGACTCCAGTGGCTCACTGAGGAGAAGAGAAGGATGGAAAGGAGGGAGGTGTTTTGTGTAAACAGGCTCTGCCGGGCCGCTTTGAACACTGGGGATGGAGCTGTAGAGCGATAGAGAGAGAGAGCGATACGGCAGACAGGGAAAGGAATGAGTGGAATAGAAGTTTGGTTTCTCATTGAACCAGTGCGATTCAAAAGATCTTCACAATGATAAGCAAATATTACATTATTGATTCTTTTGTTCTGGTTACTGTCAGATAAGGCAACATTTTTGCACGAGACTTTCTGAGACTTTTTGTGTTAGTCTTTTTTTCTCAGGGATATTTTACCCCAAAATAAAAATGTTGTCATTATTTACTCACTATCATGTCACTCACCATCATTTGCCTGTATGAATTCCGTTCTCTCTTTTTTTTTTTAAGAAATTAATGCTTTTATTCAGCGTGTATGCATTCAGTTATTCAGAAGCAATAAGATTTTTGAAAAATTATAAATTTCAAATAAAGGCTGTTCTTTTGAACTTGCTTTTCATTAAAGAATCATGAAGGAAAAAACATCACGGTTTCCACAAAAATATTAAGCAGCCCAACTGTTTTCAACATTTATGATAATAATAAATGTTTTCTGAGCATCAGATCAGCATAGTAGAATGATTTCTGTAGGATCATCTGACACTGACGACTGGATTAATGATGCTGAAAATCCAGGTTTGCATCACAGGAATAAATTACATTTTAACACGTATTTAAACAGAAATCAGTTATTTTAAATTGTAATAATATTTCACAATATTACAGATTTTACTATATTTTTGATCAAATAAATACAGCCTTGGTGAACAGAAGAGACTTCTGTCAAATACATAAAAAAAATCTTAATGTTCTTTCTTCTGCTTAATACAAAAGAAGATACTTTGAAAAATGTTTCAAATGTTTTTCTTCCTTTCATAGAGGGAAGAAAGAGGTTTAAAATAACATGAGGATGAGTAATTTTACTTTTTAAAACTAACCCTTTAAATTCTTACGTGATGCTCTGTTTCTTCAGTCTCTGATGTATGGTTCTCTCTGTATGAACTCAGTGCTCACTAATGGCCCTGTCTATATCCCCCAACCTAAAAGACCTTACACTGAGCTGTCATTATATAAATCATGGGGTTGAACACGGGCTGAATAATAGCGGGGTCAGAGGTCACCCGCTTCCCTCCTACAGTGATCCTTTTTTAATCTGCATTTTGTTCTCTCCGTTTTACACTACCAGGGGTTCATTTTGTCACTCTAAACCTCGAAAATTCAATTTCCATCCATGGACTCCATGTCTGCAGTCTCAGATAGAGTTTGATTGTAATCACTTACTCAATTGAATGTATACACCATTCTCTGTATAGTTTAGATGCATATCTGTATGTAAACGGCTGAGGAAGCACTACAGCACAATGCAGCATTGATTCAGACATGCTGGACCATGTGGTATAGAGTCAGTAAAAAGAAGAAGCAATCAGTGTAATGAACTCCTGCACATTGTCATTCATTTTAAACCAATTCTAGTAAGTGTGACTGTGCTGGTAGGTATCACTAACCTCACACGACCACTTAAAAGATGGGCAGATTAGACTACAAATATGCAAAATAATTTCAGGCACTGCAACAGGATGTCACACTCCATGGCTTCTGTTTTATGTAATATAAATAATCAAGTAAAGCCTCTGAAAAAAAAGAGTATTAGTACAGTTATAAGTGTGATATACAATGATTCAGTGAATCTTTTTTTTTGTGAATGATATCATGACTCATTCATAAAAAGGTTAATTTGTTTCATTCCTGAATGAATCAGTGTGTTTTAACAAATCTGTTAAGTGAATGATTCAGTGAATCTATGCTATAATTTATACAGTTATTGTTTCAATGATGAAAAAATCAATATTTAAAAAAAAATCAGTGTTTGTTGAGTCTCTCATAAATACAGTCACTTCACTGATTCATTTATAAATAGTCACTTGTGTTGTTCCTGAATGAATATGTGTTTTTTTTAAATGATTTTTATTTATTTATTTAAATGATTTAATAACTCTCAAATAAAGACAATCACTTGTTTAATTCCTGCATGAATCCAGTGAGTGAAAGATTTAATGACTCACTCAAAAAGACAATCACTGTTTTGCTCCCGAATGAATCAGTGTTTTAAATATATTGGTTAAGTGAATGATTCAACGATTCACTCTTAAAGACAATCACTTGTTTTCTTACTGAATAAATCAATGTTTGTAAATGAATTGGCTGAATGACTGATTCTGTGACATGCTCATAAAGACAGTCACTTGTTTTGTTCCTGAATGATTCTGTGTTTATTAACAAATAAGTTAATCAGAGTTTGAGATTAAATAAGAGGACCAAATGTTGTATAATAAGTAATGAATTCAATATTGTAAAATTCAATATTATATGCATGTTCTGTTCACATCCACGTGAATGGAAATGAAATCTCACAAGCCAACTTCACAAATGCATGACTTCATTCAGGCATAGTACATTGAAATTATGACATCTGGTTTGATTTTTGCTTGACTCTGACATGACCGTGCATCAGTTGTCTTCAAACAGCATTTATAGTGAATGATGGGATATCTACTGCTTTAATGGAGGTGCCGGCTAATGCATTTTCTAATAAAGACGTGTATCATTACAGCCACAGGCTTTGAGAGAGCTCTGATCTGAATCTGATACACTCTTAAAAATAAAGGTGCTTCAAGATGCCATAGAAGAACCTTTTTGTCTAAATGGTTCCATAAAGAACCTTTAACATCTGAAGAACCTTTCTGTTTCACAAAAGGTTCTTTGTGGCGAAATAAGGTTCTTCAGATTATAAAAAGGTAAGAAAGAGATGGTTCTTTAAAGAACCTTTGACTGAATGGTTCTTTGTGGAACCAAAAATGGTTCTTCAATGGCATCGCTTGAAGAACCTTTTGAAGCACCTTTATTTTAAGAGTGTACCCGGCCGCAGACCTGCCAAACTATCAAACATGAATCACATCATACTTTCACCTTCCCATCCATCTCCCAGACTCCAGGCGCCTGCATGCTGCCTGGCTTCACCCCAGATGTCCAGGTTACTTTTTATGCTAGACTACACTGATATACTGATCTAGACATCTGTCTAGATCCGTTCTTCACCTCAAATGTGCAAAAAAAATAAAATAAATGCCTGAATTCGTTATGCAAGTGGGCTCACAAACAGTTTGGGGTTGTGAAAGCTATCCTCGGTTCAAAAAGATTGATATCTAGATACTGAAAATAAAAGTTTTCTGTAAAAAGCACCTTTCAAAGCCATTCTCCGATCGAAACCCTTTGCCTGTTGGGCGTGAAAACCATTAGCTTTTTTTTATCAGCAGTCAGGCGTGTGTAAATGTCAGGTTTGCTGTACGCCATTAAGTGCTGCATGTCTTGCGCTGTTGAAAGGTCACTGGAGCCTTGTGGGAAATGCAGACTGCAACAGTTGCTTTTAAACATGGCAAAACGGGGATTTGAGAGATTTGCATTGGATTGTAGGTATTTAGTGCTCTGAATGTGTACAAATGTGTGTATTACAGTCCTATATCTGTTAGTATTTAAATCAAAATGGCATGTTTTGGGTTTCCTCTGGTTATGTCAAGGTATTTTCTGTCTCTATAGATCTCATATTTGTTTTTTCTGAGCTTATATGATTGAGTGGGAATCGCTTAAGGGGAGTCGACGTGTCCTTCAGCAAAAGCTGCTGTCCTTGACACACACACACACACACACACACACACACACACACTTCACCCAAGCACATTCTCTTTGCTGACGAGGCATTACTGAGATCATGGCCAGCCCGTCCAGCCCGCTTGGGAATCAACTGATTTAATTCACATAGCGCCGTGTGCCGTATCCAGGGCAAACAATGGAATGTAGATGGATTTAAGCCGTGATAATGACGTTTTAGAGTATTAGATATGAATTAGGATCAGTCATTGAAGCTCATATGTGCATGATCACATCTAATAAACGTGATTTCACCAAACAAACAGAATTATCAGCACTGTGATGTAAAAGTTTTGGAGACAGGTCTTAGCCCAGCTAAAATGTATTTTATATTATTGCACTGTATTTATTAATAAATATATACAAATGTACATACATTCTTTGTAGGATACAATATCAAACCAAGTAGCATTTACAGTATAATTCTGGTTGTATCATACGCCTAGCTGGAAAAATATATAATAATTAAAATATAATCTAATACATATAATATAATATAATATCAATATAATATAATTTTTTTATACAGTTCAAATTCAGACAAATTTATAAAATTGCATTTATATATGGTTGCATTTAAATTTCTTATATAATAAAATATATATAAAATAATGTTGAGGTCATATAATCTACTTAATATGCTTATGAATATGTAATTATTATTAATAGTATACATTTTATTTAAAGTACATTAATTATATTTTTACCCTTAATATTTTTATCTATTTTATATATCATAATCGATAGCATCTTAAGCATAATTTAATAGATTATATTGCAAAAAATTAAGACATATAAACTAAATTTAGCAACAATTTATATTTTATATCATGATAATAAACAATATTTACACATAATATAATATATAATATAACACCCGTGTATATATCCCTATAATATTTAAGAAATATTTACTGTGTGTGTGTGTGTGTGTGTGTGTGTGTGTGTGGTGTGGTGGTGTTGTCTGTGTTTGAGTATATATGTGTGTGCGTTCGGTGTGTGTGTGTGTGTGTTTTATATATGTGTGTGTGTGTGTAGGTGGGTGTGTGTGTGTGTGTGTTTGAGTATATATGTGTGTGCGTGTCTGTGTTGTTTATATATATATATATATATATGTGTTGGTGTGTTGTGTGTGTGTGTGTGTGTGTGTGTGTGTGGTGTGTGTCTGTGTGTGTGTGTCTGTATGTATGTATGTGTGTGTGTGTGTGTTTGTGTATATATATATATAATGTGTGTGTGTGTGTGTGTGTTGTGTGTTTGTGTGTGTTCTGTGTTTGTTTTATATATGATGTGTGCGTGTCTGTTTTGTGTAATATCTATATATATGTGTTGTGTGTGTGTGTGTGTGTGTGTGTGTGGGTGTCTGTGTTGAGTATATATTGTGTGTGGCGTGTCTGTGTTTGTGTTTGTTTATATATGCGTGTGTGTGTGTGTGTGGGTGTGTGTGTTGTGTGTGTGGTGTCTGTGTTTGAGTATATATTGTGTGCGTGTCTGTGTTTGTGTATATATATATATAATATATCTATTGTGTGTGTTGTGTCTGTGTGTGTGTGTCATGTGTTTGAGTATATATGTTGTGCGTGTCTGTGTTTGGGTTTGTGTATATAATATAGTTATGTGGTGGTGTGTTGTGTGTGTGTGTGTTCTGTGTGTGTTTTTGTTATATATGTGTGTGTTGTGTTGTGGTGTGTACACACATTTGACAGTTTTGTATATTATATCCTCTTATGCATATTTGCTAATATATTTAAAAAAAAATTAAGACACATAAACGAAATTAGTTATATATATTTAGTTTATATTTTATATATTGTAATACAAAATAAAAATACTAACCTGTTAGTTGAACATATATATACATAACATATTATCATATAATTCATATTTTTACATAATAAAATGTTCATATATTATATCCATATCATCTTAATCCATTACATATAAATTACATATATACACACATTTTATATTTTCTAAGAGGAGATGAACTTTACAAGCAGTATATATGAAAGAAGTTGATCTCTGCTTCCTGCTGAAGGAAGGGGATGTGGATCTGACCGTTGCATTAAAAATTCATCTGACTTTCAGACAATACACACACACACACACACACACACAGTGAAAAGAAAAACACACGCTGGTGTTTGGCTGTTTCAGACCCTCATCTGAATCGCCTGGCAGGGGTGTGATTATTTATATTGAACATTAATATGAAATGAACACTTGTAACAGATTGCTTTTTCTCGTTGTCTCATATCCGTGTGCTCGCATGGACATCGATGGGACTTTCATTTATGCAGGCAAATAAATGTGTATATTTATTGTTTCTATTTGTTGTTGCCTTAGTGATAGTGTATGTGCGTCAAGTTTTGTGAGGTGGAACAATGAAATTTCAGCCTTTTCCTCACACAAAGCTATCATATGACTGCAGTAGGATACAGTCAGATGGAATTTTCATGATACTTTTCCTTTAAGAAACTCAAAAACAGCAGGTGTATAAATCTATCCTTTCATTTCTCTTCACACACACTCATCTTTGTGTCATATGCACACGCACACGCACACACACCATCACCCATACCTCCATTAACACATCCAGCCGTCTGTCACTAGGAGGGCGAGAGTCGACAGGAAGAGTGAGAGAGAGAAAAATTGCTGGGGGTTTTAAAATACAAAAGGTCTTCCAGTCCAGACTGAAAGAGAGTGAATGAATAGTGAATGAAACCTAATTCATCTGATTAATTTGTAGAAGTTTATGTTATTTATAGGGCCCAGTGATTTCTGTGATATGGAAAATGCGGACAGAACTGAAATTAAGTTTAATTTGAGAAAACTATCATCAGAGACACACTGATACACTCAAAGGTCTTCACAACTACCCATCAAAATAAAAGTTTGGTTTAATTTGAAGAAATTATGACAGAAATATATACTCTTTATTGTACAATAAACATAATTTTACATTTTATTAGATTTAATAGCAGAATAGACAACAGAATCGAGAAGAGACAACACAGAATTTCTGAAAATAAATAAAATCTATTTCATAGGGCACTGTTATTTTTAAAACTTTAATAAATTATTCAGTTGTTAAAATTTTATGAATTCAGCTGATTACAAATCTTTTCTGTGTTTTTTAATTCCTATTTTTACATAATACTTACATGTAATAAAAATGTAACAAATAATAAATAATATATTAATAAAATTTATAAAATAATTAATAAATTAAGAATTAATAAAATGAAAAGCAGGGTCCAATGGGTTTGTGAAAAATATCTCTTTTCTGCAATTTAACATAGCTATCCTAAAGGAGTCATATGTTGCTAAAAAGAACAATTATTTTGTGTATTTGGTGTATGAAATGTGTTTATGCGGTTTAAGTTTCAAAAACACATTATTTTCCACATACAGTACATTATTGTTTCTCCCTCTATGCCCCCGCCTTTTTGAAACGCATCGATTTTCACAAAGCTCATCAGTCTGAAAAAGCGAGGTGTGCTCTGATTGGCCAGCTATCCAGTGCTTGTGATTGGCTGAATACTCAAGCATGTGACGGAAATGTTACGACCCTTACCATACTGTGATGATGCCCTGTCTGGCCGGAGCGACGAGACAAGAACATTAAAACTCATTATAAACGAGGCTTTTGTTGCATTCAGTGGGGACATAATTATTGATTATAATTACTTATACTGTCTTTTTACACATTGCGTTGCATCATTGCATCCGCGCCGATGGGCAACCCATACAAACACAAGCTCTACTCTACACTGCTCAAAACTCTTGTTTGAATCATCAGTGGCAACGAAAAACACAGCGGCCTAGCGTGAGGGGAAGCCCCGGCTTAGCGTGCGCTGAGGCCGGGCTAGAGTGAGCTGAGGCGGCGGGGTCGAGAACGGCGCGCCCGACGGATGCGACGAATGAGCGGCAACCACAATGTAACGGACCCTGGGCTGGACTCAGCTTCGTCCCCGGTGAAGTTTATGTATTTCCTCAGGGACCAGCACGGATCAGCTCTAGGCATGACAAAGCGTATATCGTCCTCTTTTGGAAGACCAAATTAAGTAGTTTTGCTTTCACAACGAATCGCACAGCGCCTTCACGACATGGCGGTGTTGGCAACAACAATACTACAGCGAGAAATAAAAGTTACGCCTTCTTTCTTTGCTTAACATTAGGCGGCATTATGCAAATCTTCCCACATCGTGACGTAGACATGTGGGGGCGTGTTAGAACGAGCCGTTTTAGGTAGGCGTGGTTAACTCTTAACTTTAATAAAGAATATCTCTTTGGATTTGAGACTTTAGTCTTTGCAACTTTACAGATCTTCTTTATGCACCAAGAGCTTGTAACACTCCAAAGAGAGGAAAAATTGAAATCGCATCATATGCCCCCTTTAAATAAAACATCTGCAAGTTGTTGATCAAAAAGGTGCATGATAAATAAAGATATTGTCTTTCAAAAGAGAGAGTCGATTCTGAATCGCCTTAACGAGTCGTCATATTTTCGAATCTTTTGCCTGTTACCGGTATACGTCACTGGGTAACACATTTGCATAATCCCCGCCTGCCCGCGAGTCTGACCTGCCCACAAACACTTCCGCTAGTTAGTGTGTTTACATCATTTCGAGAAGACGCTGTGTTCCACGATACCACAGCAATACAATTCGAACCTTTTGTTGTGCTTGTCATTTTACCGAGGACTGCTTCTCTAATCTTGCCTTTTATCTTCGTTGGCTTCTAATCTTCTTTATTTGGACCAACAAGCTCTCCGAACCACAACCTGTAAGTACGAATGATACGTTATGTGTACATTTTCAATCGAGTGCTCAAAATATCAAGTTTTTGTGCTAATATGTGAGCTTTAGGTTTCCAGGTAAAGCACGATATTACTGTCTTACTGAAGTAGTTCTGATAATGCGCGGTGAACCCACTATTTCCTAAGAATGTGTCGATTAATGTAGACTGACATGTTCTAATAATTACTTCGTTTAATAATAAAGAATATAGTGTAGCGCACAGACTTTATAATCATTGTGAAAGTGCTGTTTATTTTTCTGCACTGGCAGTTATAGGGTTAATGTGGGAGAGACGAGCGAGTTAGTTAGGCTGGTGCGCCTGTGATAGAGCTGTTCTGTGTTCTGATTAAAAGTTAAGACACAGAGCGTCTTTTGTCTGTCGTTCTTCAAACATTACAGTAGACATATTTTGGTTTACAAACTGTATCGTTTCATCAGTTAGTCACGTTAGCACTCGGCTAACGTATCCACCATTATTGTTTTAAGTGGTCACAGTTTAGCAGATAAACTTTAGCTGTGGGCATGATTCGCTTGCATAAGTGTTAAACAATGTTTTTATGTCATTATTTTAAGAACAGATTGGAGCACTATATTATTGTTCTATGTAAAGGTGCTTTGTCAATGGTAGCTAGTCTCAGCCTCAGACGTCACTCCCACGAACCGTTGGCTGAAGTCTGATGCATACGGCACACAAAAGTGGAAACACTTCAGGAGTTTCGAAGTCATCATCGGATTGGTTGAATTATACAGGATTTCTGGGAGACGTGTGTGTCGCGTTCTTTAACGTTCCGTCTGGAAACAAAGATGCCGTGGCAACAAACCCCCTCACGAAAGAAGAAAGCAGCCGTGTTTACAACTGTGACGACGAGCGCTTATCATGATCACTAACCTCTGGATTCTCTAAAGTATGTGAAATATTTAAAGTTCGTGGCATAGAATCTTTAAAATACGTCAGAGTTTTACTCACCGGTCTGCTATTGTGGCGAGATTTCCACGTCCCGAAACGTGACGCTGAACGAAACTAAGTGTGATTGGTTGTTTGACATGTCTGTCAAACGGCCTCATGGGCGGGCCTTGGTCAATGAAAGCTGCCATGAATTCCAGACCTTCAGCCGTCAGTCTGAAGGTCTGGCTACGCGAGACTAATGGTAGCGCTAGCTAACTTGCTCAAGGACTCCTCTATGTGCCAATCACAACAGGCTTGGCCAACTGACCAATCATAGCAGAATAGGCTTATGGAAGGGAGGAGTTTGCTCCGAACTTGCTTGGAACTAATAGTTTAGAAATCATTGGCAAATGACTAATATTAAATGTATATTCTGAGAAAATACAATGTTTTCTGACCTTAGATGCAGGTAAAAAACCTTTGTAGTGACTCCAACACATATTAGGACCCTTAAAATACCATAGACCTGCTCTTTAATTTAAAAATGAATACAGAAACACAAGAATCTGGGGGGGAGGGTGTGGGGGTGGGGGGGGGTGGGGGGGAAAAAAAAGGGGAGGGGGGAGGGTGATCACATTAGATTTGGCAATGTAAACTAAGGAAAACAGGGAAAAAAACTGCTTTCCCTAGGCCCTTAGATACTTTACAGGATTTTGAATATGCATTTCCACATTCAACAGACTTAGAGTTACTTGTTTACTTGAAGACATTAGCCAATCATAGTAGCAAAGGTTATTTCCATATGCAACTCTTAAAGGTACAGAATCAAAAGCTGGTTTAAATCTGAGGAAAATAGTAATGTAAAGTTACATTTGGATGAGAAACATTGACCACAGTTTAAAATCTTAAAAGGTTTAGTATGACATCTTCTGGCTCGACCAATGAACCGCCGGGACTATATGTTTGTTCAACCAGTGACAGACAGGGAAACCTGTTTGGAAACAACAATTATTTTTCCAATTAGCTTTGATATCACACTTTAGCTTAATTTAGATTGTGCTGTGTAACATTCCCATTATACATATTTTAAAAGCTATTCAATTATTAAATCAAAGAATGTCATATATTTTAAAAACAGGAAAAAGTGAGCCAAAACGGATGATGGAAAGGACACAGAGACGGAGAGAGTGTGTCGGTGAAGATGTCTCAGGAGACGTCACCTCGTTCTGAGGGTAATTGAGCTCCGTGTGGCGGCAGACTCAGTCCTGTCAGTCTTCTGAAGCCCTATTTGCTGTGTTTAGTAGGTTGTGTGCTGAATACTGATGCCGGGATAAAAAGACAGCGCAGAGTGTTCAGCTCATCGCAATCACCGGCCATTCTGGAGTCACAGGCCTCTCACCCCGTCTGTCAGTCTCTCGCACATCTTCGTCCCGGTCCGCCCCGGACTGATGGAAATGGGTCAGATCTGCTGTTCTACTGGTCTGAATGTGAAATGAAGGCTTTCTGAACCACTGGATGCAGTCGTCGTCTCTTTCAGAGCACATAGCTGCAAGGACAGGGTGAATAATTCATTAGGAATTAAAGCAGTCGCTTTAGAGGAGTAATATTTACATTATTAGATCTTGCTTATCATGTTTAATATTTTAAGCCTTAGAGAAAAGTCTGAGGTCTAAAACGCACTCACATACTTTGCTCAGACTTCCACAAATTGACGTGTAATTATTTTTATTAATTAGAAAAAATAAGGCACATTGCCTATGAATAGAATAAGGCTTATCTTTGGATTACTTTTGTTGCACGTGGACTATATAGTTTTCTTCATCTGACTGGCAGCAGATTTCACGCAGTCGAGTGTTTGTGTGGTTGAGGAATTCTCCACAGCGCTCTTGATGGGCTTTGGCCTGCCGTGTTGCCATAGCAATACAAGTTAGAGGGACCAATCATTTTGATGAATTCTTATTTTTTCTAAATGGAAGTCATTTAAAAATATGAAAAATCTGAACAATAGCAATTATTGCCTCGAAAATTATCTTTTTATTTCCCCAAAACAAAGTCGTTTTGGTTCTAAACGAACTGCATATTGTTATTGGACTCAGCATGGCTGTTTGCCGCAGTATTGCTTTTTGTCTCATGAGAGTGATGTGTCTCTAGCGATGATAAACTCACTCATTTGGACGTGATTGACAGACACACACACTTATACACTTACACCAACACTCACATAAGCCTTAAGGTAAATTCCTTGAATTTTATTATTTAATTGTGATGTGTATATATAATATAGTATATATTATTGATTAATTATAATATATTATAATATATAGATATATATATGATAGGGCGGGGGTACTGTTATTCCACCGCAAAAATACTGTTGATTACAACACAAGTGTTTTCATGTTTATCATAAGAAATCTGTTCGACACCTGTTTTTTAATTAAGAAAATATATGTATATACACCAGCTTTGCCATCACATGATAAATTACATTTTAAATATCCTCAAATAGAAACAGTTCATAATAATACAGTGGCTAATGAATAATATAGATAATACTAGAAGTAATTATATTAATTAAAAAAATTATCTGTATCATTTATTTATTATTTTATTACCAGAATTTTATACATGACTTCCCCCGCCGCCCCCTCCCCCCCCCCTTTGCCACCCTTTATCAGTTTTTAAATCCTCTACATGTAAATGACTGGCTAACCGTACAGTATGTTAATTTCCTCTTGGTTCTGATATCATATCCTGATTAACCTGCTCTTGTGGACTACAGTAGTTTCAGAAAACCCTTATTTCCATTATGTCCTTTAAAGCAAAACAATATTCAGAGTTCAGTGGTGTCAGATGATTGTTTAATGATTCATGGTGGTGCTCGTAGGGGGGGGGTGGGGGGGTCTTATCTCCCAGAATATTAATACGCAGTAACCTTTGGCGTGGGGAGAGGAACACATTGTATTTGGAGGCGTACAGGTGTCATGCTGAGCTGACAGCCACTCGCAGAATAAGAAACAAGCTCCTCACAGCATGAGCACAAACCATTCGCACTCACTGCTCATCAATCTCAGACCAGACCAGAGCCTGTGCATCTGGATGGCGCTCTTTTAGCACAAAACAGCTAGAAAGCGAATTAAAATTTGAATTGGATTTTGCTAGTCAACACAAGTGGTGTTTGACTTTATACTGAAACCTGTATCTGCATAAATGCTTTGTTTAGCAACTATAAAGTTGCCAGGCAGGATTTGTGTTGTGGAAACCCAAGGTCAGGTTGCTAACATAGTCAGAGCTGTCACTTCATCCAGCCATTCATTCAGCTGTTTAATATTCCTGTCAAGTGCTGTGAACCGTCCAGCCTCATGCAGAACTCAGAGAAACCACCGAATGAACCTGCGAGCGCACAGGTATGTGTACCAACCATGTTGTTGAAATGGCCTGATATAGTTATCGCTACTACTTTTTCTCAGGATCTGTTGTTAAGCATGCTGTTTGTTTGTCTCTCAGATGGAAAGGGGTTCCTATGATTTGCCGTCACATGATGCTCTCTCAAAAATCCTGCCGGAGTATCTTCACCTCCTCAAAAAGCCTAAAACTCAGACCAGGACAGAATCTGTACCACAGAAAAAGTCAAAGTCTCAGCTCAACCGAACGTTTGATGTTCAATCACCACTCAAAAGGTAAATGAGTATCACTTGATGTTTACTACAGTTATCAAGAGTTTTTGGCTGTATTTTTTTTGCTGTAAATACTTCCTTTTCAGTCCACCAATGCCTGATTTCGAAGATGACCCTCATGCAGGTGAAGTCACTGAACATCAAAATAAAGTGAGTAACAAAACTGTAGATTCCTGTTATGTGTGCTACAGCTTTGCCAGAAGTTCTGTGTGATTTGGGTGTCCGTCAACAAAGCACTTTCAGTTTATCGGTTCTACTTCTCTTAACTTTGTCCTCTTCGAATGGCAATAGAATCACTCTCTAAAAATGAATAATGTACTGAAGATTTCGCGTCAGTGCTTCGTCAGTTCCTCTCAAGCCATTCTAATGCAGTACACCAACTAACAAATACTACTTATTTGTTTCTTCCTCATGACCTCATCGCATATTTTTTCGCACTGTAATCCTTTACAGTCCCTTGCTCCCTCCAGGATATTCTGCAGTGAATGGGTGCCGTCAGAATGAGAGTCCAAACTGCTGATTAAAAACATCACAATAATCCACAAGTAATACACACCACTCCAGTCCATCAATTAATGTCTTGTGAAACAAAAAGCTGTGTGTTTGTAAGAAAACAATCCATCATTAAGGCATTTTTTAGCTTCAAATCATCACTTCTGGCCAAAAGTCCAAAATCTAAAATAACGCTCCTCCAGTGAAAAAGTCCATCCCTGTTGTCTCGAACCTATCAATCAAAATCTACCGACATATTTGTTTAGAACAGTTTTTGGACTGGTTTTACTTGTAAACAGTGCTGTGCAGATTTCTCTCCTGATTCAGACGAGACTTTTTCACTGCAGAAATCAATATTATGATAGAGGACTTGTATTTTGGCCAGAAGCAACGGTTGGCAAGTAAAGCATCTTTATAATGGATTTGTTGGTTACAGACATGCAGATTTTGATTTCACAAGTTGTTAATTGATGGACTGGAGTGGATTACTTGTGAATTATTGTGATGTTTTTATCAGCTGTTTGGACTCTCATTCTGACGGCACCCATTCACTGCAGAGGATCCACTGCTGAGCAAGTGATGTAATGCTACATTTCTCCAAATCTGCTCTGATGAAGAAATAAACTCATCTACATCATAGATGGCCTGAGGATGAGTACATTATCCGTAAATTTTCATTTTTAGGTGAGCTATTCCTTTAAGATGGAAAGTAAATTAAGTGTTTGCGTTATTTCGCTTCAGGAGTTATGAGTGATAAAAATTGATTTTTACTCATTTAAATTAGAGAATAAAAATAATCTCTCAACTGATTCTCACAGCCATTCGTCAAAGCGGGCGTCTGTTGTTGCATCTCCAGTAGTTTGTTATTATTGTTCCATCTCTTTCATTGCTTTTTTTGGTTGCAAAACAGTGGGCCACAAGTGTCGCCACCTTGTGGACAAATTAGTTAAAGCAAGATGCATAAGCGAGCTAAGCAAAAAGAGTATGCGCAGTTAGAAAAATGTACTCTGCTGATGATGATATTAATGACATATCCGAGCATACACATAAAACAAAGCATACTTTATTCTGTTGTTATTCTTTATGAATTTTCACACCACAGAAATTCAAATAAAATCCCTGAGGACCATCTCAAGGTGACCTTTATATGTCTGTAGTGTTCATTCTACTGTATGAAGGTCTGTTGAAATGGAAAGACTGTATTGGCTTTTCTTTTCTCATCATGACTGAATGGTTGTGAATCATCCTGCAGAGAAACAAAGAGAGAGAGGCCGGCCCATATGTGCTTTTATAATGTGATTGTTTGGAGCAACAGTACAGACTACGGAGGGTCTGCGGGGACCAATCTCACTCTCCATTCACTCTTTCATTGGGTTGAGACGATTCCCTCCGTCTCATCCCCTCCGCGGGCCCCATCTCATCACCGATCATCATTCTCACCTTGCATGTGTGCCCTTTCAATTAAGCGCTCAATTTCTTTCAGACGACCCCAGGGAGCCACAAGCACACTGGCCCAGATTGGAATCGCCTAATCAGTCCCTCTCCCGCCCCTCCCGTTTCTGCACATCCGACCCCCCATGTGACTCTCAGACAGACCCCCTTCCTGCACACAGTGACCCTGAGAGAAAAGCAGACGCCTTGTGGCATGTTACATGACGTGCGACATACGACTAACACAAGGGCACAAAAGGAGCCCTGGAAGTGTGGTACATCCCACAATGCCCCTCGTCTGCTGTCTGTTTAGTACTATGCTAATGTCTCAATAAAATCTATTGTTCAGTGCTATAGAACGAACTATTCAAAATAAAGACATGTTGACAAATTTAGACGTGCCAAAGTAACCCATTCAGCCTAATTGTGTGAGTACCCTTGTGAAAATAAGTACACTTACTTAAGTATTTACTTTATTGTCTTAGAAATATTGTTAAAGTGTACTGCCGAATGTACTGACAAACATCTATAGTAAATGAAATTATACTTTCATGTCATTTCTATTTAAATGGGTATGTCATGTATTTAATAACACTTAAAATTATCATTTAAAATAACATTTACAATTATAATCAGTGTGCTTTAGTATGTTAGTAAACCAATCAAAATACGTTTACTTCTTTAAAGCACAATAAAAGATAAGTAAAACCTTTACTTTGACATTTACAAAGTGCACTTTTTAAAAGTGTTCTTACGGTTCTGACATCTGTGTCTCTTAAAGTAGCCTACACATGGCTTTCTATACGCAAGTACAGTTTTTAAAAATATACTTTTAAGATTTGAAGTACACTACAAGTCCACATTCAGCACAATTACTTATATTTTTCACAAGGGTATATGATTGTGATGGTATAATTTTAGCTCTGTCTAGCTTTACTTTAGGTGACAATGTCTGCCTGCAAATTTTGATCAATGTCCAGCAGTTTCAGAAAAGGGATTCTGGAAGAAAATACCTTTCACTTGGTGGATTTCATCGTAATCGCTGTATATATCCTCTGTGTACCCAGTTCTCACTCGGGTTTCAGTATCTGCCAGAAACTACAGCCCGAGGATTGATTACTTTGTACTAGCTCTACAGCGAAGCCTTTTCAGACTGACTGATTGTATGACAGCGGCTGTTTCAACCCAACCACGCTTTAAAAGTAACAGTTTATTTGTCTGGGCTTTTAAAATGATTAAATGGTTTAAGCAAAGCATTAAAATGAATGTTAATTAGATAGTCGAGTTCAGACACAAATTCTGATGTTAAGGCTGTTTTGGCGCGGTGAGGCCCCGGCCCTCAGCATCCCGACTGATCACAACACATGTGACTTTGATTCCACCTTGTGGCAGCAAACTGCAACTGTCACTCTCTGCATAGACCTTAACCCTTACCATAACTTAACCTGACTAAGGTCTATTAATGGTCAAACAAATACAGGATGGATCTTTAAACTTGTTGATGCCAATGACCCTTAAATATGATGATCTCCTTGTGTTCCTAAACCCTTACCAAGATATAAAAGCAGCTATATTTCATGTATACAAATCTATTTATACTCCCCCTGCTGGAGAGAGACACAAGTGGCGCTAGGGGGTCTGCTAAAAATAAAAATAAATAACCTGCTAAAACCAGCCTAAACGGTTGGCGGGTTTTAGCTTCCAGACTAGTCATAGCTGGTTTAGCTTGTTGGTTTAGAGAGGTTTTGGCCACTTCTTTAGCTGGGAGACCAGCTTAAACCATCCTATTCTTGTGCGAGAAAGATATTACATTTATATTACAGAATTAAATACATGTTTCCAAAATGAAATAACTGGCTTTTAAATTGACATTGTACTAAATTGTTAATATATTAAGGAAAATGCGTCCTTTTTAACACTTTATTAGTTAAAGAATACGTTATTGCTTATCTATACATTATTAAATTAATAAAAATTACAAACCCTTGAGAGCCTTATACACACACCACACACATATATAGATTAGATAGATAGATAGATAGATAGATAGATAGATAGATAGATAGATAGATAGATAGATAGGATATATCTAGATAGATAGATATATATATAGACAGATATATACATGTATGTATAGGTCGTATGTGTTTTGTCTTTGTCTAATATATATAGCCCTTTGTTGGCCCTCATTATGATCTTGAGTAACATGGATGCTATTCAAATCAGTGTCAGTATGACAGTTATCCATTGATGATGATTACAAAATCTATTGTTCCAATCTTTATTAAAAACTCAATGTTAGTATAAACCCCAATTACAAGATATACCATGGTATTCTTTTTTATTATCCTCTTGGGTACAAACTAGAAACCAAAAAAAAAAAAAAAACTGTGGTGTATACCAAAGTACCACTGCTACTCCATCTTATACCATCATATTTTCTAGGGCTAGGTTTGTATATAGCCTACTTATAGGAAACTCCTAAATGGAAAGTAATTGAAATCCATATTTGCAGGTCATTTTGTATGTACAAATCCATTTTTATTTCTCCTGCAGGAGCTGGAAAACTACCGTGCGGCGATGCATAAGATGGCAGATGACATCCTGGTGCTGCGCTCTCAGGTGAGCACGCTGGAGTCTGAGAACAGTCATCTGCGGCGGGATCTGTCTCTGCATCAGGACCTCACCCTGCTGGACGACACCGACACTGACGTCATGACCAAGAGCGAGATTGCTGACCGGATCGGTATACTATAATCTCATTTAAGCATATAAAGATTAGTCAAGGCATTGTTCTAATGCGTATACAGGTAATGCTGCCATTTCTTCAGCCCGTTTAGTAAACTTTTACCACCACCAATATTAACTAGCTGGCATTTTTTTCTCCCAGATTTCTATCGTAATATTATCATTCTGACATAATTTATTAGATTTTTACATTTTCAAAACTTGCCGCCACAATGCTAAAAAACCTACTCTGAATATGAATATGTACTCAATGAGTACTCCTGAGTACTAAATACTTAATGGTAAGTATTAGCAAAAGTATTACCTGCTGAAAAAAAACAGCCTATGCTGGTTGGCTGGTTTTAGCTTGTCATCCAGCCTAGTCTAGGCTGGTCAGCAGGCTGGTTTTAGCTGGTCATCCAGCATGGTCTAGGCTGTCTAGCTGTCAGCAGCTGGTTTTTTTAGCTGGTCCATCCGCCATGGTCGATAGGCTGGTCAGGCTGGTTTAGCTGGTCATGCCGCCTATCCTAGGCTGGTCAGCAGGCTGGTTTTAGCTGGTCATCCAGCATGGTCTAGGCTGGTCTAGGCTGGTCAGCAGGCTGGTTTTAGCTGGTCATCCAGCATGGTCTAGGCTGGTCTAGGCTGGTCAGCAGGCTGGTTTTAGCTGGTCATCCAGCATGGTCTAGGCTGGTCTGCAGGCTGGTTTTAGCTGGTCATCCAGCATGGTCTAGGCTGGTCTGCAGGCTGGTTTTAGCTGGTCATCCAGCATGGTCTAGGCTGGTCTAGGCTGGTCAGCAGGCTGGTTTTAGCTGGTCATCCAGCATGGTCTAGGCTGGTCTAGGCTGGTCAGCAGGCTGGTTTTAGAGGGGTTTTGGCCACTTAGATGGTCAGGCTGGGAGACCAGCTGGAACAACTAGCTAAAACCACCTTGACCAGCATGGCCAGGAGACCAGCTAAAACCAGCTACTTCCATCTTAAACCAGCTAAAAACCAGCCAACCAGCTTAGGCTTTAGCAAAAGTTAACTTAGCAAATTCAGCTAAGGTGTTCTGAGTGGGTTTTAGCACATGATTGGAAGTATCATTAGTTTCCTTAGCACAAGTTACGCTCTGATTAGTTCTTAATAGTATTAGAAACAGAAATAACTTAGCAGACACCACTGATGTGTTCACTAAGGTGCTCTGAATTTTTAGCACATGATTTTGTGTATTATTCATGTCGGTATTACAAGCTAAAAAAATACGTGCCAAAGATTACTACGTAAAAGTACATATAAGCAGTAGTTAGCTCGCTTGGAACACCACTGTTTCGCATACTGATATTATGGATGTACATTTGTGCATGCAGAAAGAATTAAAGGCCATCAGACAAAAGTTTTGCTCACTTTGGGAAGTATCATATTCCAGATGTTACTAGTTGTGAGCGTGATTTGCACAGGTGTCATGTCCTCACTGAGCCGTGCTGAGAATTGATAAGACTTCTCATTTAGCTAAGGGAATCTGATAAGCACTTACTGCCTTATCTGCTGAAGGACAGTTTGCGTCCCTCACACACTCACACACAAACATAAGGCTCCGCTTAAAGGACACGTCAAAGACCTTTGAGGCCTTCAAAGCAAATGCAGGCCTTCATTTTCTCTCTATGGCGAATGCACTGCTTTGGCTTTCAGGGTTTAGATAATGTCCGGGAATGTTTTCTCCCTCCCCCCTCCAAAAATAGCTGCACAGTGCCCTGGTCACACTCTTGGATTTGGTGTTTTTTGCAGTCCTCCGAAGCTTTAAAAACAGATTTTGGACGTAGCTGAGCTCAGAATTTGTCCTTCATCTTTTATATTTAATTATAAAACGGATAGTTCCGGTCCTTGAATATTTTTATTAATATCATTACACTTTATTTGCTCTGTTTTATTTTGTGAAACCTTACTACATATATGAAATAACTGTTTTATAAAAGCAATTATTGAAATCAAATTACAATTGAAATATATTAATACAAAATAAAGCAATAAGCCCCATGAAGCCGTGGTTTACAGTGAACAGTTTACGTGGTTTGCGTCGTGCCTAACAACGCCCCTTAGCCATTATAAATCCATTGTAAACCATGGCTTCTTGGGGCTTATAGCTTTATTTAGTTTAATATATTTCAATTGGTACACTTTTTAATATCAGACAATATTTATACTTACTATGAATATAATGTCTTATGTGAACAATAAAATTAATTAGATACATTTAAAGATTATATCTTTTATTTGATCTAAGTATCTAAAATATTAATGAATTAACATTTATAATAAAAGGTTAGAAATTAATAACAATACCATAAAACTACTTAATAACAGATTAAACTATATTATATGTTATGTATTAAACTAAATAAAACCTATATAAATTGTATATATATATATATATATATAATATATTATATATATAATTATATATACAATTCACTCATAAATTTTTTATTGTTTGCTGGTTCATTATATAATACTGTCTATTTTGTTTTTTTTACTTTAATTAACGACTTACGTGCTTCAGCTATACTTTTAACCATATGTAGCATCAGTACTAAGATCAGTATTAAGGCCTAATGGTAAGTATAGTACTAAGTGCCAAAGATAAATATATATTTTTGATATATATAAAAATATATTGAACCACAACATAAAAAAAGTATATTATATTAAATTTATTTTTTATTTTTATATCAAGTGTGTTTTATTGTTTGCTGTTCCATAGCACTCATTAATTTTCTATGGCACTTTTTTACAGCTTCTCTGAAGTTCAAGCTGTCCAGTGAAAGCAGCAAAGCAGCCGCCCAGAAGGACAGAATCCAACAGCTTCAAAACGAGCTCATCAGGGTGGGTCAATCCAGGCCGCTTTCCCTCTGATCATTAAAAGTTTTTAATAACAGCAGCAGCAGTGCTCAGAGACCATGTGTTTCCTTTTTGAAGCTCAAGGGGTCCATTGACTGGCATGCATTTGTGATGTTTGCTGGCAGTAAGGAAATGCTGTATCAAATGCATTAATGGTTTCCTCCCAGGATCATTGATTGGATCAGATCATTGAATTTGTCTCCAGACCGCATGGCATATTGCTTGTTGCATTTGATACAAAGCTGAAAAATGCACAAGGCAAGCATGAGTCTCAATAGACCCCTGGCAATTGAGTTGCATTGAGTTGAGTTGCACCCACTCAACATGAGGCCTGTGTGCAGAGTTTTAGCTCTTTACTTTAATTATTGCAGAAGAACGATATTGAGAAAGAGTTTGTCCAGCTGCAAAGAGCACATCAACAGCAGCAGGCTGTGCTAAAGAAATATCAGGTCCGGAGTGGTAAAATATCTGCACTGGAGGATACAGTTCGCCAACAGGAAAAGGTATTTAGCTGTTCTCTACAACATGTTGTTGTTGTTGTTTATTTTTATTTGGACTACTAAACAATCAAGCCATGAATACACTTCTCTTTGCTTGAGCGTCCCGATTAGAGGAACCAATTTCATGAATTTTAGTTTTGGTCATTTTGTTGTGCTTTTCAGTTTTTAATATTTCTGTATTTCAGTTTTAGTAATTTTAGAACTTAGTTAGAACTTTAGTTAGTGCCATAAACATTTATATATATATATATATTTATTTTTTGATTATTATATTTATTCTTAATAGTTTTTAGTTTAGAAGCACTGCATTCCAAAACCTAAAAAAAAGATGAACTGTATAACACAAAGAAAGATATTTTGAAGAATGTCTCAGCTGCGTTTCCTCTATAATTGAAAGTCAATGGGGTCCAAAATATTCTAACATCTTAAAACCACACAGGTAGCATGAAATAATTCCATGCACTCAAGGGTTTGAATCCATGTCCCTGAACTATATGACAGCTTTCAGTAAAAAAAATTAATACATATAAAAAATAATACATTTAATAAAATTAATTATTTTTCACTAAATACATTTACTTCTGCTTTGCTCACTTATGTTCATGAAAAAAATCTTGCATGTGCTTGATTACTTAAAGGAATGGTTGTTTGAACTATTCCTTTACATATCTAGCAAGTATCTAATATATAATGTGTTGTATTTGTTTTAATTTACTGAGCAGGTCATTGAGAAGATGGAGAAAATATTGGATGCAAAACTGAAGGAAAGAAATAAAGAGAATTCAGAAAAGAAAAAATTAGCCGTGAAACATAAAGGTGTGTGTCTTCACACCTACTTTTGGTGAACCCATATGAACTCAATTTCAGCTTTAATTAATTAGTCAGAGTCATGACTTAGTGGTTGTGGTGCTCATCCTGGAAATGTGGGTTTGATTCTGGCCTGCAACATGCCCTAATTACATTTCTACTCTCTCTTTCCGTAATTTCTTGTCCTCTTTCTACTATATTTATTAATACAAATTGTCAAAAGCACAACAAATGACTATGTAAACGTGCCGTGTATGTATATAGATGCAGAGGAGCTCAAGAGGAGAGAGATCGAGTCTGTGCTGGCGGCAGAAAACTCTCGACTCAGAGAAGAGCTGCAAAGACTGCGTAATCTCCCACCACCTGTTATCATTCAGCAGCCTGTGCAGGTAAACCTGAGACCACCACTAGTTACACCTCAAATATGCTGCATGAACAACACTCTTTATTTTATTACTGCTTCTGATGTCAGACCCATCAGCCTTTCTCAGACAGTGAGAAGCTGGAGTTATTGACACAGCTGGCGAGAGCCGAGGGTCGAATCCAGACACTGGAACAACAGGTTTGAACTTTAATGCTGTCAGAAGACATTTCACTTCATTATGGGTCAGGGCTGTGGTGCAGTGGTTGATGGAAGCACTCTTGACACGTTGAGCTGTGGTGCTCATGTCGGTGATCAACATTCAAGTCTGACCAGTGATTTTTCCTATTTGTACTTTCTTTTCCCAATAATTCCCATACATCACTTCATTTTTTTTAAAAAGAGGTAAAAAATTACACTAGCACCCTTTTAAAACAAATTCAAGTAAAGTTATCATAGTGTTCCAGTGCAGCTCCACAGAATGTCTGTATAAGACACTCCAGTCAGCACAATGAATTATAATAAATCATGTTTTTGTGTACATCTGATACAGCTGAAAGAAAACTCCAGACAGTGGGGGAAAGAGAAACAAGAGATGTTGACCAGACTCAGTGAATATGAACATGGGTTTGCTCGAACATCAACCATGATTCTTCATGATCTACCTGTGGTGAGTATGATTGCTGTGTGCATTTGAAAGTTGAATTATTATTATTATTGATTGTTTGACCAAGGAATATGCATGGCACAAGTCGATTGGCCTGATTGTCTGATTCTGCATCCAATGATCGTCCTTTCTTAACATTGAATTTTCATGTTGTTCATTGTAAGCTCATCCTGTAACACTAGCAGTGTTCCTCTGAAACCCTCCACCTCCCTAGCACCACCTGTCTAGATCTGCTACTGGATTTATGTATGTCTATTCACAGCAGTAACTCTTACTTGCTCACAGCAACATGTCTATGTATCTACCAGCTGTAACAAGTATATACTTGCATGTGTAGCAGATCTAGTCCGCCAAGGATGAATAAATTAACATTATCACGTCCATTAACAAATGCTACAGCTGTTCCAAGAGTTGTCATGATTGAAATATGCTATGCTAATGTCTATTAATTTATTCAAGAAGTCATCCTTTTTTATTTCCTAATAGAAAAGTCTGACTGATTCTGTATTGGGACGTACTCGACACAGGCAACTGGAACCTCTTAAGTGACCACATCCCATCAGTGTTAGTAAATTACATTTATAGTAATGTCATTTTTATTTTATTAATTCAAAACATTGCAGAATATTTTTGTAAGTCATTTTTATATTATATATATATATATTACGGGTGGGGTAAAACATCGATTTACCTTTGAAAAATAAATCATTACCCTTGATTTCTGCAGGCAATTCACTTCTTTCTCTGTGATATTAAACGACGGAAAAGTGACTCTTCCAAAAGAGCACTTGCGAACTATCGAGAGAAGAAAACCAACTCAATTGTTCCGGAGAACGATCAGTTATTTAGCCATCGCTCTTCTTTTGGCAAGCGACATTCATCAAAATCCAGGACCTAATTTTAATAAAGACAATGCACAGCCTTTTGGAGTTAACAGACTACAAGGTACTTTCAAACTGCGTGCACACAACGAGACAAAGGATTTTCATCTGTTTAAAACAGCAAATCATGAGAAACTTTTATGGGATTCGCGTTCAAAGCCCAAAGGATTACTTATGGGACATTTAAACATCAGAAGCGTTGCCTCAAAAACTGAACAACTGGAACAGCTACTTACAAATTCAAACTTTGATTTGCTTTGCTTGTCAGAAACGTGGCTGACAGAATCATCACCAAACACTGCATATCTGGTCCCGGGATATAAAGTCTTCAGAAAGGATCAAAAATTCGGAAAAGGTAATGGACTGCTTATGTACGTGAAGGACTGCATTAAATGTAAGGAAATTGAATTCAGTACTTCAGTGGATATAGAATATATTGCTGTAACAATTGTTTTATCTCCATGTATGACATTTACTGTAGTGGGCATATATAGACCTCCTTCATCAAGTAGTATTTTCTATGATCATCTGAGAAATCGTTTTTTTGAAGGGTTTTGATCAAAATAAAGAGTTTATTTTGGGGTGGAGACTTTAATATAAATGGAAGTGAGAAGTCACATAGAAAAAGCTTCCGGATAATATTAGAGGCCATTTTGACCTCGCACAAGTTTAATTCCAGCCCCCCTTAGAATCACCTCATCATCTGAAACTCAAATTGATTTAATATTTAGCAACAAACCAGAAAGTCAATACATTTATTAGGCTATCAGATCATAATATCAGATCATAATCTTATATTAGTGGTAAGACAATTAACAAAACACAGGTTTTTATATCAACAAGAAAAAGAAAATGTGCTAAATATTATACCAAAAAGACTTAAAAACAAATTTGAAGAGGAATTTAAAAAACTAGATTGGAATGAGATTCTGTCTACAGATAATTTAGAAGCTGCCTCTGAATGTTTAATGGTAATAATTAATAAGATTAAGGGTGAATTTAGTAAAAATTTCACTTTTTCTAGAAAGAAGCAGAATTTGCCTTGGCTAAATGAATAATTATGGAAGTTAACGAAACAGAGGGACCATGCTTTAAAAAATAGCGCTTAAATCAGGGTTAGCTCATGATAGAAGGACATTTCAGCACTTACGTAATAAAGTTGTAAAGGAATTGAGAAAAGCGAAAGCAAAATTTTTTTATTGATCTTATAAATGATGCAAAGGGGAATAGTAGAGAAGTATGGGAGAATATCAATAGAGTACGAAAGAAAAATAATAAAAACGATAAAGGTATTGAATTACAGGTTTATGGAAGTTTAATTCAAGATAAGCATCAAATTGCTAGTGTATTTAATAATTTTTATAGATTCAGTTCAAGATTTAACACAAGGTTTTAGTGTAAGAAGTATGGATATTATATAACCAAATCATGATTTTCCTGTTTTTAATATTTTTGAAGTATCTGAGTCCTATATAATAAAAATGTTAAGCCAGCTTAAGAGTTCTAGGGCCAAAGATGTTTTTGATTGTGACTCTGTATTTGTTAAAAAGTATGCAAATGTTCTTAGTGTATCTATAACTCATCTGGTTAATTTGTCAATAAAACAATGTCATTTTCCAAGTGGCTGGAAGTCAGCAGTAATAGCACCTATATTTAAGACTGGTGATCCTGCTAATGTAACTAACTATAGACCTATCAGTATTCTACCAGTTGTTTCTAAAGTAACTGAAAAGGCCATTTGCAATCAGTTAGTAGAGCATTTAAATCTTGGTCATTTTCCATTACATCGTATGCAGTTTGGATTTAGGGTACATCACTCTACGGAGACAGCAAACTGTTATTTTGTTGAACAAATTAAATCCAGTCTTGATAGGGGAGGTGTTGTTGGTGCTGTCTTCCTTGATTTTAAAAAGGCTTTTGATACGGTTAATCATAATGTTCTTTTATCTAAATTATCAAGGTTTAATTTTTCTATTAATACATTAACATGGATGGAGTCATACTTAAATTTAAGAAAACAATGTACACGAATTAATGATGCATGCTTACGATTTCTTGACTGTAATATTGGAGTCCCAGAGGGGTCGATTCTTGGACCAATTTTGTTCAGCTTATACATTAATGATCTGCCTACAGTTTGTCCTGAGGTCCAGGTTCGGATGTATGCAGATGATACAGTTGTTTATACTTATGCTAAGACAAAAGAACAAGCTGCTATCAAACTTACTGCTGCACTGAACAAAGTCTCAGATTGGCTATGTCATTCTTGCCTTATTCTTAATGTGAGTAAAACTGTGGGAATGTTTTTTTCGATCAAGAAAGTTGATGAGCGTTGTCCAGATATTTTAGTTGAGGAGAGGTAATAAATATTGTTGAACATTTTAAATATTTGGGTATGATTATGGATTCTAACTTAAATTTTGAAAAACCTATTAAAAAGGTCTCTAAAAGTACTAGATGATCTGATGATCTTCAGGAATATTAGGCACCAATTACCTGTGGCTGCTGCTAAACTGTTTATGCATACAATGATCCTCCCTCATTCATCTTATTGTGCTACAAGTTGGTCCCAAACAAGTATAACCATGTTAAAATCATTATATACTATTTATAAACAAGCTGTGAAAATTTTAGCTAAAAAGCCAAGGAGTTATCATCACTGCAATATTATTAAAAATGATAAATTATTGACGTTTGACAATTTTTTTTATTATTTGCTGATGTGTGTTTGATATACAAACTATTTCATGATCTTGCACCACCACCTCTTAAACAATGTGTGACTTTCTGTAAGGACAATATCAGGAGGTGACTGTTCAACTAAATTTAACAAAAATTGTGTTTTTGGACAATCAGCCTTTTCAGTTAGAGCAACAGAAAGATGGAATTTAATACATGTTTATATTAGAGAGTGTACAACATTAATATTTTTAAAACTACGCCTAAAGTATGGCTTAAGGAAAATCAAATAAGTGATCATTGACGTGGCTTTGTAGTTTAATGTAGTATGATGTGATATTGTATTGTTTGTATGTATTGGTATGTTTTGGGACTAATATTGTAATTTTTTAACACATCTTGCCCAGGGACTGCAGATGCAAAGTAGCTTTACAGCTAACTTTGGCACAACACTGTTGCTGTGCGTTGTCCCTGTAAAAATAAATGAAATTAAAAAAAGAAAATGAAAAATTTGAATCGCGATTCAGTCTTCTAACGATTTGCATCATTCCAAATTTCAAAAAATGATTTTTCTACTTAAGATATAATTAATAATAACAGGATGTTGTCGTGAAACAAAAAAGTCGGAACCCCCGCGAGAGTTGTGCAATTCGGAAAACCAGAACGTAACAAACGTTCTACAGAGCCCTAAAGGACTGGTTAGCCGCTTGCGAACGGTTTTGCCTTTTACATTAGAGTAGGGCCTACATAAAATTCACTTACAACTAAACATGAACTGATGTTTGCAGATCCTGACGTAATCTTTTAAAATGTGTGTTAAATCCTGGCCGCTCGTATTTGCCACAGTACTTGGTGGATTGGCGAAATCTCGAAGTGAAAGTAAAAGCGAGCATTTCATTTCAATGCGTTTCCATGGCCCTGCATGACTTCCTGATGCCCACAATTTATATCCAGTATAATTACCCAACAATATACACTACCAGTCAAAAGTTTTTGAACAGTAAGGGTTTTAATGTTTTTTTTAAAATAATTCCCTTCTGCTTACCTGCTTTATTTGATCAAAAATACAGTAAAAGCAGTAATATTGTGAAATATTTTTATTAAATAGAAAAAAGTTATTTTAAATAGTACAAATATTTCAGAATTTTACTGTTTTTGCTGTACTTTGGATCAAAGAAATGCAGGCTTGGTGAGCAGAAGATCATTTTTTTTTAAATCGTACTGTTCAAAAACTTTTGACTGGTAGTGTAATTGCGAGAGAAAGCACTGAAATATATATTTTTCCTCCAATCACATATTTATTTCCTTTAGGGGTTCCATACTACACGTCATTTCCTTTCCGAACACGGTATTCGGATTCAGGCACACGCCTAATGGGGTGTAAAATATTTTTTGATTTATTAGGAAGTTAATAGTTAATAGGAAACACTGATTACTTGAGTCAGGACTACCCATACTATAGACTGTGTTTTTGTATCAAAATACTGGTGCGTTTGATGTCCAGTGTGCACAAAAAAATTTGATGAAAAATTGTGAATCGTGATTACAAATCGGAAAAATCGTGTATCGATTTTTAATCGAATCGTGACCCCAAGAATCGATATGAATCGAATCGTGAGGTAAGCAAAAGTTTCCCACCCTTAATGTATATATCTTTAGAATATTTAGAATATTTTATTTGACATTTAGTACCAGTCAATTTTAGAATAATAGAAAAGTCATCAAATCTTTGAAACAAATGAGTAGACTAGCCAAGAAAAATTAAGTGTAAAAATTAAAATGAAAAGATTTTAGAGTCACACAATATTTTAACTTTTTCATAATTCCCTCACCTTCATGTCCATCCAAAATGTGTTATTCTTCTGTGGAAAAGCAGATACTTAAAAAAATTACTCTGTGTTCCCAAAATATCTTCTATGTTTCAAAGAAAAAAAAATCCATACTGGTTTGAACTACACGATGACAGAATTTTCATTTTTGTGTGAACTGTCCCTTTAAGATCACGAGCAACATCAACTGAGTCCAAACGTTTGACAGGCATTTCATGTCAGAGTTGAATTTTTTATTCATTCATTTATTTTATTATTAATTTCCTGTTTGCAGCTCTGCTATCTGCTGGCATTCAGCGGTTTGATGGTGAGCATGATGGGCTTCTCAGGCAGCAGGATGAGCTCAAACGTGCTCCTGACCTCCACCTGCCTCTGCTTCTCAAACCTGAAGTTCTCCAGCATCTATAAAGATGACAAAATGACAATATAAAGAAAATCCATGCAACGTTACTTTGCCAGTATAGAGGCTGTGATGTCCCTCCCTTTAGACACCCACATACATGAATAAGGAAGAGCTGCATCTCGGTCTCGGCGATCCTGCGGCCCAGACACTGGCGTGGGCCGAAGCCAAAGCTCAGGTTCCTGAAGTAGTGGCTCTGGGATCGGACCCAGCGAGAGGGACGGTACTGCTCCGGGTGCGGGAAGATCCGGTGATCACGACCCATAGCGTAGAGACCCAGCTGAACTAAGGTCTGATCCACACAGACAGATCAACCCATGAAAACAGGTACATTGATAGTGGTATTTTCTCAGTATAATATCCTCAAATTCACACTCACCCCAGCTGGAATGTGATAATTTTGAAGGACGATGTCTTCAGTGATGTATCTTTGTAGACTCACTGCTACAGGATGTAACCTTCAAAAGAGAGTTAATGGTCTTCGATACCAGCTGCTAGTCATATTTTTTCTTTTACTTCTGGGTGCTTCTTCAACTATGGGTACTTTTGGCCTTGTAAACTAATAAAGTCTCTTACAATGTACTTTTTTATATGCTCGTTTATTTCATCTGTTTACATAAACGAGTTTGTCATTTCAATGAATATTTATATACATGCAGTTATATAATATTTCAGACTTTTTAAATAATCTTAAGCATGCTCTCCAGTCTGACACTGTTTGTATCATTAGTAACTAAACTAGCTAACTGTTGATAAAGTCTAATTAGCTACAAAATTGTCAACATTGTATTTTGTGTAAAAAATTAACAATTTTAACATTGAATATTCAAAGGATTTATGATTGTCACTTTAAAAGTCTTCGTATTAAGTAAATAAAGATTATCCGAGTACGTTTTACAAGAAATTAATGTTTCACTATTTCTACTTCAACATTTCATGTGTAATTCAACATGTTACTTGCCATTTTCTGTAACTATTTGTGAAATTTACTAGAAGTTTCTGAGTGAAAATTATTTCTGCACACATTTTTTTCAGTGCAGGAATGTGACACATTTGGGGGGGTTAGGATTCTTTGATAAATAGAGCATTCAAAAGGACAGAATTTTTTTGAATAGAAATGCATTTACATTTGTATTTAATGTATTCTTTCTGAATAGAAGTGTTCATTTATTTTACATAAATCTCATAAATCTTACTGACTCCAGACTTTTAAACAGTATAGAGTTTATAATAAAAATGTTTCCAAGACCATTCTACCTTACGAAAACAGAAAAATGTTGGCACACTTAAGCTACCAAAATACACCTGTGTGATAGTCTGGTATTATATTTTTGGAGCTTAGGTGTGCCTGTGTTTTTCTGTTTTCAAAATATGTTTTGAGCACTCAGTTTTTCCAGTGATGTGACAAAAGTTCAAATGTGTTTTAATAAAAATCAGTACCCATAGTTGAACAGAAAGTGTTCGTGTACCTCAGAGTTTCCTTCAAGGCTCCTTTAATCAGAGGAACCATCTTGAGCATCTGCACCATGTCTCCTTTAGAGGCGATACGAGCGGCTGAGATTTCGGCCCGGATCTCCTCCTGCAGGTCCGGATGTCGTGCCAATTCATAGAGCGTCCACAACAGTGAGACAGACGTCTGACGCACAAAAATATTTCAATTAAAGGGATGGTTCACAAAAAAATGAAAGTTCTGTCATCATTCCAAAACTACACGTGTTTCTTTCTTCAGCTGAACACAGAAGATATTTGGAAGAATATCGGTAACCAAATAGTTAGCGGTAGCCATTGACTTACACTTGAGTTCAAAAGTTTACCCCCCCTTTCAGAATCTGCAAAATGTTCATTATTTTACCAAAATAAGAGGGATCATACAAAATGCATGTTGTTGTTTATTTAGTACTGATCTGAATAAGGTATTTCACATAAAAGATGTATACAAACAGTCCACAAGAGAAAATAATAGTTGAATTTATAAAAATGACACCGTTCAGAAGTTTACATCCCCTTGATTCTTAATACTGTGTTGTTACCTGAATGATCCACAGCTGTGTGTTTTTTTTGTTTAGTGATAGTTGTTCATGAGTCCCTTGTTTGTTCTGAACAGTTAAACTGCCTGCTGTTCTTCAGAAAACCCCCTCTTTTGTGTATTTGAACCCCTTTCTAACAATGACTGTATGATTTTGAGATGCATCTTTTCAGACTGAGGACAACAGATGGACTCATGTGCAACTATGCAGAAGGTTCAAACGCTCACAGATGATAATGATGATGATGATGGGGGGAGGGTGGGTGGTGAAAACTTTTGAACAAAATGGAGATGTGTACATTTTTCTTATTTTGCCTAAATATCATGTTTTTTTTTGATGTTTGAAAACTTGCCCTTCAGAGGATACAGAAGATAGTTACATGTTTCCCAGAAGACAAAATAAGTTAAATTTACCCTGATCTTCAAATTCAAAATGTTTTTGCTTTTGCGTTTCCTTCTGGAGCATCAGTGAGCGTTTGAACCTTCTGTGATAGTTGTGTATGAGTCCCTGCAGGGTTCCGAGGTGGAATATCAAGGAAATCATACAGTAGTAGTAAATGATCTATCAGGGTCAGTATGAGAATAATTAATAAGATGATTGTGATGATATCTACTATGTGGATAGAATGAATGACATTTGTTGAAGGATTCTGAAGATTCTGACCTCAAGTGTAAGTCAATGGCTACCGCTGACTCTTTGGTTACCAACATTCTTCAAAATATCTTCTTTTGTGTTCAGCTGAAGAATGAAAGTTATACAGGTTTGGAATGACATGCGGGTGAGTGAATAGTGGCATTATTTGCGAATGGACTGTTCTTCTAGTGTTGATTATTTCTCGTACCGTGTCTACGCCGCCGGCCATCAGCTCTGTGATGCTGGCCTTTATGTCCTCGATGGACAGTTTGTCCAGCATTAGGAGGCTGGCCAGCACACCAGGGTACTTCTCACCAGCGTCTGGATTTTTGCTCAGCTGTCTGTAGATGCTCTGGATACATCGGTCGGCTTTGGAAAACCACATTGAGGGATGAGAAATCAGTGGAAGTGTTTCCCGCCAAAAACCCCAGCATGTGTTTCATTAACAGTGTGGTGTTACCCTGGTTAAATATGCCGTCCCAGGCCTCCACATGGTCCTTCCAGACTTTGGCCCTGGTGTGGCGGAGCAGGGCCGGCGGGACGTACAGCATGGGAGAGGTGGTCTTAAACATCAGGGTGATGCAGTCGATGAAGTGCTGGGCATCTGGATCAATGTAGTCCAACAGCAGACCCAAACGCTTGCCGTACAGCACATGACTCACCGCTGACAGAAACACACACACCAAATTCATCAAATTCTGGTATAGAAATGTACGTACATTTTTTATTATTTTTTTAAATCCCCAATCTTCATCAACAGTGTCATGTCATCAAATATATCTTAATTTCCCTAATGAATGATGAACTCCAGTAAAATTTTATGCAAATTTCAAAGGCCAACATATTTCTTTAATATTTGAAAAAATATTGCCGTCTCAGATCATGAATTAGTTTATTAGGTATGGAAAATGCCTTTTTTAATTCCCTATTACAGTGGAGAAGGAGAACTGACAAGTAACAGCTATTAAAATTTGCACAGTAAGCTGTTGCTGTTTTAATGTAACTTTAATAAATTGTGTAATTATTATTTGTATTATTATAAAATAGTATGTAGTAATTCATAATATTAGACAAAATGGCGTGCATAAAATACAATAATTTATATTATTAATGCACAATGTAAATACGATATATTAATGTATTTTGTCGGATTATGAATAGATTATTATGTAAAATTGTAATGAAGTGTATTAGATAATTGAAAATTTTACAAAATATGTGCATAAAAATACATGCATCGATTCATTATGAATAATGTAAATATTTATCAGTGTTTTATTTATTGAATAATTATTAAAATTGTAGTAATAATGTAATATGATAAAATTTTTAGAGAGTAATGTAATATTGTACAGAATGTATGCATAATACATGACATTTTTCTATTATATAATGTATATGTAATATTATTTAGTAAAACATTTAAAATACAAATGATAAAAAATCAGTAGATACGTATATATTTTACAAATTATTGCATGAAAATATAGTAATCATTAAATAAAAAATATATATTATAATGGTAATGCATACTAGATTATAAGTATTTTTTAAATATTGAATAATTATTATAAAATTGATAATAATATAGAATTTAAATATTGAAAGTTGATGCATATTTTACATGTATCAATTTATATATTTAATTAAAATGATAGTAATTTATAGACTTAAAAATGTATGCATTAAAAATTACATAAAGAATAGTAAAATAAGTGTACAAAAAAATATATTTGCAAATTGTTTTAATCCATGTAAGTCATTTAGGATCAATGTAATGGAAGTAACTAGTTATTTATTAAAATTGCAAAAATTAAAAATTATAATTATATATTTATATAGATACCTAGTGTGTATACACACACACACCACAAATAGTAAATATTACGCTAGTACAATTTCTTGAGTATTCAGAAGGGACGATTACAGAAGATTTAAGAATAAGGAAAGTTGTCTGAAATCGCTTACATTCAGTGCAAACTTGAAGGCCATGGGGACAGATCTGTGGTGCATTCGTTCTGTCAATTCCCTCGATTTCTTGATTGGACCACGCGGCTACAAGGGCCTGACGACCTCCTCCAGCAGAGCACAAAGAGTTCCCGCTGCCCTTTGGAGAAATCACCCGCCTGGTTCAGAACAATCCTTGGATTTCCAGTCCTATCCGTCTCTGCAGGAGACCAATCAATATGGGTTACTGGTTCAGTAGTGTGGTTTATATATTTTTTTTTTTAGAAGATATGGATAAGAGGAGTTGCCATACTTGCGCAGGACGCCCATATTTGCGGTTCCTGTAAGTCTCTGAGTAGGGGGGGAGGTCCACACGCTTCACCCTGAGTCCTCTTGGGATAAGAACCTAGCTTTGAACAGGGAACAAGGACAGCAGTCTTCCGTTGATGATGTCACACTCTCATGGACCCACCTTTTCTCTGTCCAAGATGTGATGTACAGATAGGGATTACAACCATAATCTATGGTGTTTTTGGTGTACAAGGGTCAGTGGCCTCACACACTCTTGTTATTATTATTATTAGATTATTATTAGTAGGAGTAGTAGTATTTGTAACGTGAAAGAGAGAAGTAAGGGTAAAGAAAAATAAGTTATATAGAAAATAAAATAAAATAGATAAATGTATTAAGTCTTAAGGGTTGTAGATATACTAGTTTAATTTAATTCGACATTAAGAGGTGCTTTTTTCAGCAATGGGGTTTGCGGGGGGGGTCGGGATAAGGAAGAGGAGGTAGGTAAGAAAGAAAGGAAAACATAGGGCAAAATTTGTTATTGAATCGAGCATGCAAATAACCATTTTGGGTGTTATGTAACAAAAAAATAAAATAACAAACATGGACTTTTAATAATTATTTTTATAATTATAAACTATGTTTTATACATTAAAAAAATATAATCTTTTTTTATAATAAAATACTACTAATTCTATATTTTAAATATGTCAAGGTTATTACTTAAATGTATCTTAAAAGGTGTTTGTTCAGGCAAATGGAATAATCTTTAGTACGTTTTATGTCAATAAACTCATTTTTACAGAATAAAATAATAACAAAAAGTTCAATTTAAAAAAGAATGCAATTATTTTATCAATACAATTCTATTACCTTTCCAGTTGTCAGTGTTTAAAGGGGAAAATGTTATAAAATATTTTAGATAAAAAATAGAAACGGAACGTGTGTGAGTTATTGACTGTTGTACCTCTCATAAATGTTGGTGATTAATTTCTATAAATTTTTAGGTCTGGAGAATAAAGTCGAAATGTTTCGAGAATGAAGTTGAAATTTTACTGAGAATAAAGTCGAAATGTTTCGAGAATGAAGTTGAAATTTTACTGAGAATAAAGTCGAAATGTTTCGAGAATAAAGTCGAAATATTACGAGAATAAAGTCGAAATATTACGAGAATAAAGTCGAAATGTTTTGAGAATAAAGTCGAATCATTACGAGAATAAAGTCGAAATATATGTGTAATTATATTGTAATTATATTGTATTTTCATAGTAGTTAAAAATAAAATACTGCAAATGTATTTCTGCTTGCAAGTGTTTGGATATTTTGTTTTGTTTGAATCTGAGTGTTGAACTGAAAATGTTATGAAAAGTGTGAGGTATAATAATCTTCTTGTGTATATGGCACAGATTGTCATGTATCAAGTCTTTTTACCTGTAAATGGGACCATACATATTGAAATTGTGTAGCATAATCCGGTGGATATTCCTGAGGCCGTCCATTCTCCAGAGCTTGTAGAGATTGGCCATGCTGTTCTTCCATTGTCCGGGAATCTCACTGAAGGGTTGTACGGCAGAGTTGTCCTTTCTGATGGCAGGTACCTGTCCCGTGTGAGCGGCTCTGACCTGTCCGGACAGACACGGAGCCAGACGGGCCCTCAGACTGCAGCTTGACATCGACATCACCTCTCTCACTGTCCCGCTCTGATGCTCCTCTCCAGCACACTCACCATCAGCGGCCTTGTGCTTTTATAACACTGCCCACTGTCCCGAGACATTTGCAAAGAGACCACCCCAAATTAGTTGGACCTCCTTACTCCAAACTTGAAACCCAGATGAGGCTTATAAATATATCTACTATATATGTATATATATATATATATAATATAAATATATTATATATACTAATATTACATTTACAGAATATTCTTTATTGAATAAGATCAAACTGACAATGGAAAACGACAATTTTTGGGTTGTAAGATTTGAATGATTTTGAAATCATATCTCTTCTGCACACCGAGGCTGCATTTATTTGATCAAAAATACAGTAAAAACAGCAATATTGTGAAATATTTTTTACAATTTAAAAGAACTGTTTTCTATTGTAATATATTTTAAAATGCAATTTATTCCTGTGATCAAAGCTGAAGTTTTGAACTAAGACAACACACCCAACTGAGGGAAACTAAAGCTCCACACCTTATGCATGACCCTCCACTCTCCCTCTCTCTCCCCTCACTTCCATCCAAACACAGGACAGAGGCCACCAAAACCACCTTTCTTAATCAGAGTTTATTACAATACAACAATTGATGTTTGAAAGGTCTCTGTGTGTCTGGTAAACACGTCACATTCTCTTAACAGTAGAACAGACTACTCCCAGGTCTTTCACACAAATTACCTCCTGTATGTAAATGAACTACAGCCTCACACAGAAAATCAGTTACTCACTTGAAACCCCCAAAAGTGATTAAAAACCCTGCAATAAAAAAACAATACCATTTGGTAACTTTGGAGTTCTTCTGGATATTTACGGGAGAGTGACAAAGAGCTCAAGGAATCTATAGGCAGATCTCCCGCATAATTGCTGTGCGTAGTCTTCATTATCAGGTACCATATATACATATTCTCATTTCGGTATTATTGAATGTTTTATGTGACTTATTAATGTTTTTATATTGTTTGAATTGGACTTTGAATTATTATCTTGGTTACCTGATTAATAAATTGTTATGTTACTCTAAAATTTCCTCAAGTAGACCTGTTAACTTGCACCCATTTTGGGACTCCCAGCTGAAAATGACCTACCTAACTTAAAAAGGTAACAGTTCCTGACAACAGTGTGCTACACACACAATTTTGGTGTCTTTGGAAAGAAGACCCGTTGGACTTTACTATCCACCAGATACTATCCAGAGTTGATAATACTCAAAAGGATAAAAAGTTATAGACACTGAAGTGCCTTGAAAAAAATTGTACCACACTGAAATTTGTTTTTTTCATATAAAAATACATTAAATCAGTCCTGGAGCAATCCAGAAAAGTAATGGGTTGAAAGTCACATGTCTCATGAGTTTATATTTCAAACCTTAAGAAGATACCATTAAATATTAGATTCCTGCAACCATTTTTCTGAGACTATGTATGCCAAGTACATCCTGTGATTGCATCATTCACACTGATAGCTGCTGATACAATCAGTAATCACATGCTGATGGCCGCTCATACAGATGGTAATCATACACATGGCCAGCCATATAGTCAATACACACTCCTATTCATATAGACCAGCATTCAACCACTGATAGTGTCATACACAGTAATCACACACTGAGGTGCAGTCATACAGATGGTAATCATGCAGATATAGCCACATTCCCCACAAAACACACACACACATATAAAAATAATTATTTGTGCAAAAAGCCGATTGCTAAGTTATGCCCCTAACAGATGACAGGTGCGTTATGAGCTGTCACGAGAGAGCTCCAGAATTCAAATAAAGGTTATACTACTCTTTACAAATCTAATTATACTACTCTTTAAAATCGAATTGTTGTGAGGACTCGGCATCGCAGTTGTTTCAGTCTCTGAAGGGGATTAATACTTTATCTATTGAAGAGAAGATCATCTGTGACAGAGATATAACTGTTGCTGAAATAATGGAATCTATTGAAGCTCTTAAGAACAACAAGTCTCCGGGTACCGATGGGCTGACTCCCGAACTTTACAAAATGTGTGCTCAAGAACTAGCACCTTTCTTACTGGAGACTTATTTAGAAAGCATTGAATTCGAAACACTCCCTCCGACGTTATCACAAGGCCTACTCACTTTAATACCTAAACCTAAGAATTGATTATACAATTCTAGCTTTGATATTGGCCAATAGACTTTAAATGTGTGCGGGGGCTCAAATTATAGATTGAAACCAGAAGGAGGCGCAAGCGGCACATTTGCTGAGGGGTATGCAAGATCAGTGTCGGCGCCCCCAGACCCCAGACAGTTGAACACAATGTTTTTATCTTGGTATTTTCAAACACATGTACTAGTGCTATTTTGAGGTATGGTAATATATAATATATATATAAGTTTGCCTCGAAATTTTAAACTTTTGCAAATTTATTATAGTAAAGAGTTAATTTTAGAACGAACATCTGGCTTTTTTCCATTTGTACTTATAGAGATAATTCATGGAAAATGTGCCATGCTAAGTGGAAGATTTCTGTCAAGATTTCACCTGGTAGAAAAACAAATACTATAAACGATATATAAAATACATGATTTATAAAAATACAGATTCCCCCTATGACCAGACTAGAATGGCGCGAGCAGAGGAGCATTTATGGTCTCCTTAACCAGTTCAAATCTGTAAAATATAGTTAGTTTCACAGGGTTTGCTATGGTTTATATTTAACACTTCATGTAAAATCCCGATTATACATTTTTTTACTAATATATTTTGTGCCATGGTGTCCATAGGGGTGGCCAGGGAGGGGCCAGCAACCAGTCTGAGGTGGCACAGAAATCTTCATTATTTCAAAATAAAAATGTGATTGACTATAAAGTACTGGACTGTTTTACTGCCTAAAATACAACTGAATACAATACATTTCTACTTAATTGTAATTGAGATAGTTGTGAATTACAACAAGTAATACTGAGTGAATGACAATTTTTTTTTTTTTTTTTTTTACCTAGTCCGGATATTTGAATAAAAGGGTGGCTCACTATCGCTTTATGTCAGTAAGCTTGGTTTGGGTTCTTAGCACCACCAAAATCTGTTGTCCGTCATGCTTAGGCCCGCACTCATGGATGAGGACATGCAGATAACTATAGTCAACCGTCACTGAATTTTATCTAATCAATAAACTCTAAATCAGTCGAATGTTTAACTTCTTATTAGGTGCCGAAAATGAATTCATTGCAGCAATTTGGTCAGTACGAAGCATCGAGCTCGTCCCCCCCCCCCCCCCCCCCCCCCCGAAGGAAAATAATGTAAGAATGTAAAATACGCTTCAATAAGTTTCATTTTCTTTTCATTTTCGTATTTTACAAATTAACGAAAAATTAGCGCATCATTTCTAGTACATTTAACTGCACTGTGCTCACATTTGGCCTACTTGTGCATTCAATTATATATATATAAAAAATACATAGCCCTATTGTGATCTCGAATTGCAGAATATTTTAGTACATGCATTTGAGAGACATTCTGAAATGTAATGCATACATACATGCATGCACAGTTTTGCAGTTTTAATAGCCATTTTGGTAATTTCGTGACTTAACTGACGATGTATGCTCACAGTTTCTAGTGCGGTTTATTTGTGAAGTGAGCGTGCGCCTCATATTCGCGTACAGTTGAAGAGCGTGCGCCGTGAGCACAGTAAAACGGCTGACGGGACAGGGACATATAACAATATATCATCAGACTGCAGTCCCTGTTGTTCTACTGAAGCTCATTTGGCACATGTACCTTGTGGTCGCAAAGAGATAATAAGAGATCTTAATGTTTTTATTAAATAAATTTTTAACCCATTAAAATGCTAAAAACCGTTGAATAAAAATGTTGCATTAATTACTTTTAATAACTAAGCTTTTGATTAATTAGCCTATAATGTTTAATTAAAGGGGTCCTATTATGCTCTTTTACAAAGTCTTGGTTTTGTTTTGGGGGTGTACTAGAACAGGCTCTCATGCTTGGTGGTTCAAAAAAAGCATTATTTTTCACATATTTTACATTATTACAACACTTCTCTCCCCAGTCTGGCATGCCCACCTTCTGAAATACGAAATGTGCTGTGATTGGTCAGCTGGGACAGCAGGTGGGGAGTGGTGCTGTGATGGGTCAGCTGGTCCAGGGTGTGGCATGGGGTGTTGGTCAGCTGGGCCAGGGGAGGCACAGTGTGTGCTGTATTTGTGATATCACAAATCCCGGAAAATATGTGTTGTAGTCCAAACGAGTCGTTCGTTGTAGTTTTTGAAAAGTGATTTTTAAAAACCTAAATATCTCCTTTTGGAGTGGACTTAGAGATTTGTAACTTTCTAGATCTTTTAATGCCCAAACAAGCAACAGTTACGACTAGCGAAAAAAAAGTGAAAAACCATAATAGGACCCCTTTAAAGAAGATTTTCACAGAATGATTTTGGCAAAATGGCGCCCCCCTATGTGTGACGCTCCTGTGCACTGCATATTTGCGCTACTGATGAAACCCAGTCAGGTTTTAACCCTAAAAGGCGTATTGCTAATAATATTCGCATCGTCTTAGATTTGTTAGACTATGCCAAATTGATTAAGGAGGAGAGTTTTATTATTTTTTTAGATTTTTATAAAGCCTTTGATTCTCTTGAGCACAAATTTATTTTTACAATTTCTGACAAGTTTGACTTTGATGATTTCTTTTGCAAAACTATTCGCACTTTATATAAAAATGGTACCTGCTCAATTAATCTTAAATCTGGTACTTCTCCTAGATTTGAAGTGTTCAGAGGAAATCGCAAGGGTTGCCCACCTGTTTGTAATAGCATCCCAGCTCCTCACATCTTAATTGTTGAATAGTAGTTTACAAGGTATCAATATAGCTGATAATCATATTCTCATAAGCCAGTTAGCAGACGACACCACTCTCTAAAAGATTATTCATGGACAGTGGCTGGAACTGAATGCTCTGTGACCTTTGCCGGGTTGTTAGAAAAGTGCCTTTTGAGGCGAACTTACTTTATATATATGTAATTTGGATTACCCCTTGCATGATTTTTTTATTTTTGTTCTGTGATTTTGTTGTTTACTAGGGTTGTATATTTTTGTTAGTTTGATAATCCTAATAAAAAAAAATAATAATTCAAATAACGAGGGGGGGGGGGGGGGGGGGTAAAGGGGGGGCGGGGGGGTTTGCAAGATGGCGACTGAACGGTTGTGTTGGACGAGCTAGCGAGGCGGAGGCGTTTTTGAGGAGTCTTGCATCTGGGGGCGAAATTTGATTGGTATGTACAAGGTGGAGGAGTGGAGAATCTTCTTAAAAGAAAAATAGAATGCTTTTAATTTTTCATTAAAAAACCTCAAGGAAGACTGTGGACGTATATTGATTAAATCACACTGCCATCCCATGGGTGGATTTTCCAAAATGCCAAAGAACAAAGACCGAATGTTACTTTCTTCAACTCTCGAAGACTATATGGAGACAGAATGAATTCATCCCCAAATACTCCAAACAGGACAGTCCCTAACTTTCAAAAAAAAATCGCTATAGTAAATCATTTCAAGGATGGCTGATTTGTGGCCGAGGAGATGAAATCGCTATCTGCAAGGGTCAAGACTAATGAGAACAAGGTGTCGCAAATTGAGCGAGATGGTCCTCACTGCAGAACACAAGATCTAGGGGGCGAGGTTGGATCCAGATCCAACTCCTCCAACCTTACATATACCTAAACCTACCCATCTCCACCCCCTGATCCCTAAACCCACCCATCTCCACTCCTAAACCTACCATCTCCACCCCCTAGATGTGGATCCAACCCTGCCCCCTGGATCTTTGTTCTGCAGTGAGGGGCTACTGAATTGAGCAGGTGGACAGATGGTTCAAGGCAAATGTGATCAAGCCGAGATCTACAGTAGGAGATGGAATTTGAGGCTAAACAACCTTAGAGAAACAGAAGGAGAGAATATCAGAATCAAAGTGCTCGAAATCCTAAAAATTCTGACTCCGGACGAGGTAGATTGGACGTCCTGGGACTGGTGGCAACAGTCCTAGGCCGGTCATCATCCAGTTCGCGCTCCGGACCTAGAGAAAGTCTGGAAAGCTGCACGGGATCATCCTGCACTCAATGAAAGAGGTGTTCGCCTGGCAGAGGACCTGACATTTGCAGAAAGACAACAGAGAAGCGGCGAGAGAAGAGGGGAAGAGATCTTACTTTCGTTTGCTGACGAATATCAAGATGAATATTAACTGAGTAGGTGTTATTATTGACTATGCTGGCTAGGCACTGAACTGAAATAGCATGCTCAGTCTTCGGGTCATAAAACATTCATCCAGGTGATGTGACTCTTCGAAGTTTGGAGTGGATCAACACCGACTGGTTTGTCAGTTTCATTGTTTCATTGTTTCAGGCTTCTTTATATAACATTGTTCTGACATCCAAATAAGATAATTTTATGTCTGATTTTGTTTTTAGTTGTTTAAAGATTGTTTCTCTTAATGTTAGGGGTATACGAGACAGCACTAAAAGGAAGTCCATGTTTATTTTTGTTAGGCGTACAAATGCAAATATAATCTTTTTTACAAAGAGAGACTCATTCGTGCGAAACTGATGTTAAATGGTGGTTAAATGTTAAATGTTAATCCCAATGGGGAGATCAACTCTTCTGTTGTCATGCTTCACATCATTCGGCAGGTGTCGCTATTCTTCTAAATAAGTTTAAAAGGGTCATATGACGTTGTTAAAAAAACATTATTTTGTGTATTTGGTGTAATGAAATGTGTTTATGCGGTTTAAGGTTAAAAAAACACATTATTTTCCACATACTGTACATTATTGTTTCTCCTCTACGGTGCATTGCATCATGCCGCTTAAACATAAAACCATGCCTGCATTTGTGATTGGAGAAATGACAAACAACAAGCGCTACTCTACACTGCTCAAAACTCGCGTTTGAATCGTCAGTGGCAAATCCTTTAAATGAAAACGTACTTACAGTCTGTGAGCCCGGTGGCTAGAGTGAGCGAGCCTGGATGCTGAGTGAGCGGAAGGCCGGCGGGCTCGCGGCAACCACATGTGACAACCCCGGGGTGGACTCCGCTTCGTCCACAGTGAAAACCAATCCGGCGATCCACAGCGCAAAGTTGATGTATTTCCTCAGTGACCAACACGGATCAGCTCTAGGCATGATGAAGCGGATATCATCCTCTTTTGGAAGGCCAAACAAAGTAGTTTTGCTTTCACAACGAAAAACACCATGGCAACCCAAATACAGCAAAGAATCAAAGTTATGCCTTCTTGGTGGCATGAAAGGAGTGGGGAGGGGGGGGGGGGGGGGGGGGGGGGGGACACCAAGGGGGGGGGGGGGAAGGGGGGGGCGGGGGGGCGGGGGCGGTATGGCAAGAATCTGTCCCACCGCAGTGAGTAGACAGTGGAAGGGGTTTGGGGGGGCGTGGGGGGGGGTGGGGGTAGACCCCCCCCCCCGGAGGGGGACGGGGAGGGGGGAGGGGGCGGGGGGAGGGGGGGGGGTGGTTGTGCCGGGGGGGTGTGGTTGGGAGTTTAGGGAGGCGGTGGGAGGGGGGGGGGGGGGGTAGTGTGACTAGTCTGTAGGGACTTGGGTGTGAACGGCAATTATACTCTTTGGAATAGTTAGCAGAACTTTAAAATATCAAATTGTTTACACACACTTACAAGAAAAAATCTTTATGCCTTATATGCAACCACCAAAGAAGCGCTTTGTAACACTCCAAAGAGAAAGGAAAACGTGAAATTGCATCATATGACCCCTTTAAAGGTGACGAAGCCTATTGGAATTGCTTACCTCAAAAGAAGGTAGATGGTTACTTATAGTTGTTAAACTGGATAACTCTGTATTTGTCTTAGGAAATTTTTATGGTCACAATTCTTCAGTCCAAGCTAAAAAATATGTCTAAAGACGTCACACATTCTATATCAGTATTGATGGGGAAATATCAAGGTGCCTTTTTGATAATGGGAGGTGATTTTAAGATGATTTCTTAGATCGTTTCCCTCCACATACGATACCTTCTTCAATATTAAAATTTACTACCTTTCTATGTACCCATCTTTCTATAGTGGATAGTCTATAGATTTTAATGAACAGTGTTATTCTTGGAGTAACTCCTCTAGATCTTTGCAGTCAAGGATCGATTTATGGTTGATCGACCCAGGATGTGTCCAATATGTTACTGAAGTTGCTTATTGCCACGCACCTCTTTCGGATCATAAAATTATTGTTTTGGTACTCTCTGGTTGTGATATTAAAAATAATAGTATGCAAGGCTATTGGAAATTAAAGAACAAGTTGCTTAGGAATGAGGGCTTTATTTCCCAGGTTCGAGAAGAAGCACAACAAATTTTGGGAGTAAGCAAATGACACGTTAACAAATGGGAGTTATTTAAATTTAAAGTTAGGCAGTCTGCTGTACATTTTAGTAAACAAGATAAAAGGATTACTTGAATAAGGAAAAGGCACTTATGACAGAATTAGACTTACTTTTGAAAAAAGATAATCTTGCAGAAGATGAAAGAGTCAGATTGGAGATATTAAAAAGTCAAATTGATCATATATATATTAATACTGCAAAGGGGGCATTCATTCGTTCTAGAGCTAAGTGGTTGGAAAAGGGGGAAAAGAACACAAGCAATTTTTTTCACTAGAAAAACGAAATTATAAAAGACAAATGACCTCCTCTCTTAAAATTGATGATGTACTCATTTCGAATCCAAAATTGATTTCAAATTATGTGGAATAATATTACTCTCAGTTATATGAATCTGTATTTGAAATGGATAAATGTTCTGACTTCTTTGAGTCAGTTAAGCAATCGGTCTCATCTATATCTATTCAGTTTCGAGACCTTTGTGATGAAAAACTAAGGAAACAAGAGATGGTTGCAGCTATTCGTTCAATGAAAAAAATAAATCACCAGGCACAGATTGTTTTTCAGTTGAATTTTATCTCTGTTTTTGGGATATTATTGAAAACCCTTTATTTGAAATGTATAAGGAATGTATTGAATCAAATGAATTATCAAACTTCTATGAAACAGGGGTAAAGATCATTTGATTTTGGATAACTGGCGTCCTATAAAAAAACAGGGAGACGCGTTTTGCAAACGATGTCCGGGTTCTCAGAAGCAGTAGTCATAGTTGGGTAAACCTCTATAGCGGTGAATGGGAGACTACCACAAATATAGATTTTTTGCATTCTTATTTGCTCAAATAGCAAAAAAAAAACTCCACGATAGTGTTTTCACAACTTTCAAAAAAAGTGGAAAAAGAGAGAGAGAGACTGATAACGGCAATCAGAAGAGAGAACAATGTCAAATTTACCGCTGCATTAGAAACACGAGCGTTGCATGTTAAACAGTTTTGATTGTAATTGTGATTGACATGCAAAGGGGATATAATACAAAGAATAGTGTTATAAATGTAGATACATTTTTAAAAAATACAAATATGAAAAACATTCGAGGATTTACAATGCTGATGACCATTAAACGAGAGTCATCACAGTCTTGTGAAAAGGGTCCATTGGCTGCCGTCGTTGGACCAGTGGGCGGACCTTACAATAATAAGAACCATTAATCGAGCACCAATAATAATTGATAATTGGTTCACAAATCAGCAATTAGAATGATTTCGGAAGGATGGGTGACCACTGAATGAATGAAGAATGATGCTGAAAATTCAGCTTTTGCATCACAGGAATAAAATCCATTTTAAAATAAGACAATGAAAAGGGTTCTGTTAAATGGCAAAAATATTTCACTATTTTAAATATTTCACAATAATTTGTGCGTATTTTAAACAGTGTTCATGAGCATAAGGATTTCGTATAAAAATCATATATTATATATATAATATATATAGTAGCACACACACACACAAACTGCAAATGTGAGGGAAACATTATCCACTTTTTTCTCTCTGTATAAGTGTGTACTAGTGTACTGATTTCTCAAGTGAACAAAAAAAGATGCTCACAGGTGGAATAACCTTGTGTTGTTTTCTGTATAAACAGTCGCCCAAGGGCAGCAAACATTAGCGGGTCAAAGGTCGAGAAACAGTCAACCTTGGACAAGAAAACGAATTGCCCACAAACACACACCTCAAGGATGTTGCTACATGTGTGTGTGCAGTAATCCAAGACTCACTGTATTAAAATATACATTTATTTGAAAACATATTTCAGTAATGTCAAGACAAGCCAGTCATAAACAGATTTGGAATAAACAATCTATTGTGTACATGCATGAATCGAAATGCTTGGGTCACGACTCTCAACACTAATATAAGTAAACAACATTGACACAGCAGCAAATGAAATTCTATCCATTCACAATCATATAATTCATGTATTTAAGTCCTGTATTAAACATTCACAGTGTACACCTACAATATTTTACAAAGTCCTTTGATTAAATTGAAATGAAACCACTGCAAACGAAAGCATTATAATAAATGACATCATGTGGTCTTGAGGAGTTTGATGAGTGTCTCCAGCTTCATGGCGGTGTTCAGATCTCCCTGAACTCTCAGTTTGCCGCTGCTGTAGGCTGAGAACGGTCGCAGGCCGCCCTCAAACATGGCCAACAGATCCTGCTCACTCATGCACAGAGAAACATCCGGCTCCCGCGGCGAGACGCCCACTCCACACGCTCCAGCACCTGGATACAGACACAGCATTCAGAGCATTTCTCTCCAGCGCACAAAACTGTCTCCAAACGGACAAATCAACCCAAATCTTAACATGTGGTTGCTCATTTTCTTGCCATGTAATCATATACTATGAATAGTAGGGTACGAGGGATTATGGAGGTCGTCATTTTTATGCCGTGTTGGAGCTTTTTTATACTGTAGATTAAAGCACTGCGGAAAAAATGTTCATCACTTTACTGACTAATGGTAGAGTAACATCAGGAAGTTAAAGTAGAAAGTGTTTCAGAGATGTTGCAAGCCTGACTCGAACCCAAATCACCTGAATGAGCACTATCACTAAGCCACGGCTCTGATGTGATATTTTTCCTACTGTATATAGCTTAATAGCGCAACAGTCCAGTTCTGGAAGTGCATTTTCACCACAGGGAAATTTTCAACATAGGGATTTCTAACAGTAAAAGTCCTTGCACACTGAGTCCGAAATTTTCGTATGCGTTTTTCCAGTTTTTGTTTTGTGTTCGTCATTCATTCCCATCTAAATGCTCACTACGGATGTGAAAACGCAGAAAATCGAACCTGATTCAAATTTTTTAATGACGGACGAAAGTTTCAGAGGCAGTGTGTAAACGTGTTTATTTTTTAACGTGTGAAAATTTCAGGCGAGAATTTTGGACTTTGGTGTGCAAAGACCTAACATTTAGCAACAGATGCTGTGGAGCTTGAGGTTTTTAATTGATGGTATATGCTTTTCTTGAAGCCATCAGTTTCAACTTATGTCTTAAATAATCATGTTTAACAGCCGAATATATGGTTAAAAACTACATTACCCATGATACTGTACAGAAAATTCCACCAATCAGAGAGCTGCAGTGAGAAAATCGTGCACTGAGCTCCGCCCCCTCCATGAAGCACCGCAAATGACGCAATCGAGCTCTCAAAACACTTAAATATATATGCATATTTTGCAATCAACTTAATATATATTGTTTCTATACATACAATCAATAACTTTAAATAGATAGTTTTATATTTCACCATTGTTTTTAATTTGATTATGCCATTCACAATGCTTCATGGGATTGTAGTTCTTTGCTTCATTAAAGTCGTTAAACACAGTCTTGTACCTTTGTCTTTTTGTCTGATTTTCAAAAATGTTATCGCTTCAAATCAAAGTTTGTACAGTTGTGATTCTCCTCGTAGCTGATTGGTTTGGTTCATGGCTTATAGCACTTTAACAAAGACTTTTCTTAAATCCCTGTAGGAAAAAGAAAAGAAAAAATGCTTCCAGAACCAGCGCCACTGAAAACGTGGACGGCACTCTATACAAATAGCAGGCAATACACCAGTGTTATTTAGTATCATTCAGATACTATTATAGTTTTTATTAAAAAAAAATGTTTAAGCCCTGCTTTATGCAATTGACCTATATTGGTATCAGAATCGGCCAATAGTTGTTTGTTAAAATCTGTATCGGCCAAAAAAAATAAATCCTATCGGTGCATCCCTAGTAAAGAGTGTTTAGAGTGCTTTTAATTCTCTCAGTCTTACCTTGTGTCAGGTCCACATAGTAGCAGTTGTTCTGTCCAGAGCCAGTGGTGATCTGAAAGTGGTAACAGGCTCCCACCTGATGAACCAGCTGCTCTGACAGCACAGACCGGACCGCATCCATCAGTCCATCCACACGACTGACACTCACAGCTGCAGCTGAACGCAGCTCATCTGTGAAACTCACTGAATCTGGAGAAACCACGAAATGAGATTCTTTTATCATGCTGGTTTGAAAAAAAAGGGAATCATGGATGCATTTACATCTAATTATTTGGCAGACACTTTTATCCAAAAGTGACTTACCATTGAGGAACACTGCAAGCAATTTATTACAGATTAGGGGTGTAACGGTACACGTATTCGTACTGAAAATCATCAGTGTCTACATAACCTTATAGTAAAAGGGCTCCCTATAGTTTAGAGCAAAAGCTGAGGTAGATTTTTATCCCTAAGAAAAATTTAGTAATTGAATTTATTTAACGTAAGAACATTTTGTTCAGTAAACCATTGTAAAAAATAAAAAAA
>JADLZN010003949.1:0-185000 GCA_018155175.1 Sinocyclocheilus anophthalmus | reverse complement strand
AAAACCTACCTGGTTTAAACAAAACAATGGCTTTCAAGCATGCAAACTCAGTCGGATCCACTTGTAGGGGCTTGAAGCGGCTAAACACTTCTTGCAGGACCCTCACATCCACTGCCGAGGGGCTTCCCTTGCCCTGGCCTGGGGGTGAGAGGTCCGGCAGGGACAGCAGTGGACAGTTGTCCAGAGGTAGTGACCACTGAATTGCACACAGAAGAAACAGCTCACTCCATGCTTCCTCAAGTAGAATCACCTAAAATCACAAAGAGTGCTGGGTTAAAATTTATGGATCAGTAAATTGAAGTTAGGCAGATTAATCAACAATATTTGCTATTTTGAATGGTACTTGCAGATTATTGTACCTACCGATTATACCATATAACTAAAAAAACTACGTAACTATGTTTCTTCGTCTTGAAATCCCTCTGTTTCTGGATGAACAAATCAGAAAATACTCATCTGGTGGTAGTAGAGTGAGGAATAATAGACTCTCACCTGGTCTCTGAAAGGTAAATGGGAAAACACCGGCAAGTTCTTTGCCCATTTAACAGACATGAAGAGCAGGCGGGCTGAGGTTTCATATACACTCTCTGGTCCGCGTGAGGGGTAGAGAGCACTGCCGTACTCTGGAGAACTCCTCTCAGGTTCATTACTGGTCACATCAATGTTCTCATCCACTGTAAACACAGTTGAAAAGGCCAGCTTAGACTAGCATAAACTTCCCTGCTGCTCTATGCTAGTACAGTGATGTTGGTCTTGCTGGCAGACTAACTCTGTCTAGCCATGGACTCTGTCCGAAACCTAAGGCACTGTTGCCTCGCTATCTAGTCAGTCAATGACTTATCAGGTAGCATTCTGTGGATTCAGATTCCTCATACACTGTCAGAATATAACTGTACCTTTAAGAGTACAACTTTTATGAGGAAAGTACCCTTAAAAGGACATATTTGTACCTTATATACTTTTAGGGGTATTTAAGGTACAAAGATGTCCCTTAAAGGGTACTTGCCTAGAGATAGTTGTTGTACTCCTAAAGTTACAGTAATATTCTGTGTATGAGGTACACAGTACTTTAGAGTAGTGATATGTACTCTTAAGGTACTAATATGCACCTGTAGGGTCAAATAAGGTACAAAGTTGTCCATTTTAAGGGTACACTCTCAGCTACAAAAGCTGTCACTCTACTGTACATTTTCAAAAGGTACTACATTGCACCTTTTAAGAACTAAAATGCACCATTTAGGTACTAATATGCAGTGTTTGGGGTAGTGCATTACAAGTAACGTGAGTTATGTAATCTGATTACTTTTGTCAAGTAACTAGTAAAGTAATGCATTACTTTTAAATTTACAAGAAAATATCTAAGTTATTTTTTCTAATAAGAAACGCAAGTTACTTTGTTTTCCCATTTATTCACTGACACCTCTCCTGTCCTTTGTTGAGAGAAATTGGGAGTAAGTGCAGAGGCACTTCCTTAAGCCTGAGGCTCATTAATTTCACTTTTGGCATGAAAGGGCCTTTACAATTGCCAAAAATATAACTTTTGTTTTTTGTTTTTTTATTTTATTAAAAATAAATAAGCAAGCCCAGCTCAGGTGACAAAAAGTAACACAAAATAACATAATGCAGTACTTTCCATAAAAAATAACTATGTTACGCAATTAGTTAATTTAATATGGCGCAACACAATATTGTAATGCATTACTTATGTAACTTTCCCCAACACTGCTAATATGCACCCTTAAGGGCCTTCTATGGCACCATAACATCATAAATACATCTACAACAAGTTCAAAGTTAAAAGTGAGTTTAGGCAAATATTTGATGTACCTTCGGATCTCCAAGGTTTTGGACATAGGCATGGTGTTCCCCAACAAAACTTTTCTAGGTTGACCAAGGTGGTGTCATTCCTTACCGTCCTCTGGTTCCAGCTTGGCGCAGGTCTCGGCCGTCATCAGGCTGGCCATGAAGCGATGTCCGTTCTTGGGGCTGTTGGAGAGCTGGCTAATATCTGTGGAGCTGATGCTGGAGCTGATGGAGGAGCCCAGCTGTGGGCGGTCGATCACAGAGCAGGTGGACGAGGAGGTGGGCTCCAGGGTGGTGGTGAGGTGCTCCTTGTCCTTGTCCATATCCAGTGCGTCTAATCTGACATGAGCGGTGCTGCGGGGCTGACGCTCATTCTGAACAGCTGAGAGGAGATGGACGGAAAGGTTTAGAAAGTGAAGACAATGAGGAAGAAGAGGATGCTTTTAAGAAGTTGACTCACCATCCTTGTTCATGCCAGCTTGAAGACATTTCTTTAAGCGACAGGCCTGGCACTGATTCCGATGGGCTTTGTCCACGGGACACATGCCTGTACCAGCTTGACATCTGTAAATTTCAGTATCAGGAAGGTTAAGGTAGGTTCTACCTTTAAGCTTCTCTTCTCCCAACTTTGAACACTCTCAGAAAAAAGGTACAAATGCTATCACTGGGGAAAAGCTATACCTTTTCAAAAGGTACTAATATGTAAACCTTAGGTACAAATATGTTCCTTTAAGGTACTACAATGCACCCTTTAGGGGTAAAGAAAGTACAAAGGTGTAGCTCTTGAAAGGGTACCGTCCCATTGACAGCTTTTTTCCGAGAGTGAATATGCAAGCTGTTTTCTCACCTGTAGATGAGTCTGCGCCTCACACTGCGCTTGAAAAAGCCACTGCAACCATTGCAAGCATATATCCCGTAGTGTTTCCCACTGCTGGTGTCAGAACACACTTTACAAAGAAGTCCTGAGTTCAGGATCTTGCCAGGAGTGGGGCTTTTACCTGGGAAAGCATAGGAAACAGGGCGCAATTGCTTATTCAAAATCCAATCATTAGTAGTTGATAATAATAAGACAGCATTTACTTGGCATGCCATACTTGCTAAAGTAAACCTTGCTTGAGAATATTGTATTTTAGAACTTTATTAAATATATTCAAACAGAAATTCAAGAATACCAAAAAGTTTGAAGGGTACTTGCTTGCAAGAGTCTTTACCACTACTTGCATGTCCACTACAAGCTAAACTGAAGAAGCAGTTACTCACCATCTTGGCTGCCATCCGTAGAGTTGCTCCTGGAAGACTCTGTTGGTGATGCAAATGGTATCATGGACATTTCTGATATTGGATCCTCCATTCAAATTATTGAAGAAGTGTACCCTTAGAAGAATTTGGCTTTTGGGGCCAAAATATCTTTCCCAGGTAGGTTGACTGGAATCCTAGAGGGTCCTCCAAGAGATTCGTCCAGTCTTGAGAATTGTGCCAATGTTAGATGTTTCTTCAAAGTCCTTCAGTCTCTATCCTGATGGTCCTTTCTTGACTCTGGGTGTCTCTGGGTGTCTCTGACGTCTAGAACTTCTTGTTTGATGCTTTTGTGAAGAGCAATGAGGTCTGTCACCTCCTCCTGGTGCTGGACAGTGAGTGACTCTGAGGCTACCGTGGGCTCCCTAAAGGAAGACAAAGGGATTAGCAGCAAGCGCTGTGTAAGCAAGTGCCTATTTGTCATCCCCTTAATCTTTACTGTCCATCTAGGGGTGGATCAATCAGTCACACTCAGTAGCATTAGCTCTACTCACAACAAGTGTGGAGAGAATGAACAAACAAAAGGATTGGGGTTGAGTCATAACTCTCCATCTATCTCTCTCTTGTTCTCATCTCTTCTCTTTTGAGGTTTCCCCACAAAACTGCTTGACTTCAAGACTTTGGATAGCATCACACCTCCACAACTGACAGTGGCTAGATATTGAATGATTATTTTCTCTTTCTTTTTTTTAATCGAGTGACTTGTCTACAAGTGGTTTCTAAGTTTCAGCACTCAATATTGATTTCATGGGTCAACACCTGTTTCTGTTATGATCAGTGATCCATAAGGACATTACTTACTTTTGACTACTGGAATGCTAACATCAATCTATATCTACAATTTTTTATGTGTAACTAAGTCTCTTCATATGAAAATCATATTTCCTTTCTACAGTATAGTGAACATCTGCTAGGGGATTCTTCCCTAAAGTTTTGTGGTATTTCATCATTGTTTAATCCTCAAATGTCCAACAGTAACGATAAGGCAATGCTAATCTGTTCTGGCTCCAGTTAGCCAAATCTGCTGGATGTAAATCTTGTGCTTACTCAAAAAATGATGTCCAGTAATGTGTCCAACAATGATTGACTGTGGCATGTTTACCTACGAGGACAATGAAATTCAAACAACATGCCTATGATGTCATGATGTTTATTCAACATCACTGTTTTTAGGTTAAAATGTATATGAACTTTTTTTAGAAGGGAAAAAAAAAAATGTTGTGTTAATTGCTGATCACTGGTCACCACTTTCTAAGTGTATATATATATTATAATTAAACGTTATATAGAATATAATAATATAATAATTTCTAAAACATTTGAGCTTTTTTAGATTTTACATACAGTACCTAGTCTTGGTATAAAAAAATTCTCAGTTAACTTAAAATTTAATCATAAGGATTATATCTATATGTATAATTATTGGTAATATCTTGTATAATCTCTTGTACGTACTTATGTCTTTATAGACTTGTATACTTATCTCCAGAAAAAAATATATAATTGATTTCTTTCCCAAATTGCACTGACTGCTCTAAAATATAAGACACCAATGTTTCAGGAGTTTAGGACACAGAATAGGACACATGCTTATTTGATAACTGTTTTATTTCCTATTTGGTTTTATGTATATGCTTTATTTGATAAGATTTACTGTGTTTTTCCAAGGCATTGATGGATGCCAGTGTTTCCTGCCATAGCTATGCAAAGATTTGATTTCAAAAACAGTATCATAGCTATTAAAACATTTCGTGTTGTGATTTTAAATCTGTATTTAACCTAAAAACAATCTCAAAGTAAAAAGAGGCGCTAAAGCCTGATTTTGCGGTGGCTGTGCTGTAAAATTAAATTATTACAATCTTAATTCAAGTGATGAAGGATTTGAAAAGACTTACAGTAATCAGTAGAGTATACTATAGAAAAGTACTCAAAAAGTAATCAAATGTAATTAGTTGCATTACTTGAATTACATTAATTGAAATATTTACACTATTTATTGCATTGTAATCTGTATCCAAAGTAACCTTCCCTACACACTGCAGAAATCTGCCCATTTCTCTTCACGAGTCACACTACAGCAGATACATTATTCACCAGATTGTATTTGTATGCATTGCAGACCCAACATCTCAGATCAACTAATGTGAACTCTCTCTGACTTCCAGAGCACAAACACACATCTCCGTCCGCTCCTGCACCCCACGAGCGTCCACCAGCACTCATTTCAAATCAGCTAAGCGGCTTAACCTACCATAAAACGTGTCCTCTAAAGATAACAAAGACCTCGAATGAAATGAGGGGGAGCAGGAAAAGAAAACAATTAGCCGCTTGTGAGTCTCTGGGAGCCACGAGGGTCCCGACAACGACTCGCACCGGTGCCATATGGTGGCTGCTCTGGCCAGCTCTGCCTAATTAGTGACCCCAGTGTGATTTACTGGTAATTAGAGGGCTGAAGTCAGTGATTTGCTTTTTTCTTTTGATTTGTGTATCTATCTTATTAAAGTCTTAAGCAGTGCAAGGTCACACACAGAAGCCAGACAGCAACACATGCCATCTTAAACCCGGTTCTTGTGTCTCTTTCATTGATCGCTCATGAACCACAATCATGTGACCTTTTAATTGGAAAAAGCTTTGTTTTGATTGAATGCAAAACAAGCCTTATCTTGAGTCGGTTCTCTAATTGGTTTGTTTAAACTCAACTGATGAATGAGCAGCAGACAGCATGCAGTCTGATGAGGAGATGATCTCTGTGAACCAAGAATCCTCCTTAATGCTCGGCTGGCATTAAACTGGTGTCTTAGTCCCGCTGACAGAGGCCTCTCTGTTGACCTAAACAAGTGTGTAAAAAGATTACGGCCCCTCGAGTAGGCTGGGGTCTTCTTGAGGAGCAGACGGAGCCGTTTGAACTCTGAACTGGAGACTGTAATTCCGTTCTGTTGCATGAAGATCTTGAAACGCAGACCTGTGTGAACAAGAATGCCTGTGTTTTTGTGATTTGCATATTGTCATATTTGGCATAAGTTAGGTGTGTGCTTAAGTGTGTTTTGCAGGTGTGGGTTGTTTTTGATTATAAGAGCAACTGTCTTGGGTGAGTTTCAGCTGAATGAATTGACAGTGCTGCCAAAATCCCACATGCTTACTAGACAGTGCTGTTTTGCGTGCAAATGAAGAATGTTTGACTATGGAATGGTTTGTAATAACATTTTTACTTGGTTCTCTCATGGTTCAGAGGTTTTAATCTCTTAAAGAAGAGATTTTACGTTACTGAAGGTAATATTAACAGTACAGTGTTTTGTGAATGTAATGTATTTTGTGAATATAGTCACAACGTAAATGCTTTTGTTAGAGTGACTTGTTTTCACAATACAGCATTGAGAGCGTAGAAAAAATTTAAGTATGTTATTAAATATACAAACATTTAATCTGGGGGTTTCCCTGCTATTTAATTACATAAAACAGAAAACTGATACCAAACATTTTCAAGTGATCCGATTTTTTTTCTCCACTGGTTCCTCATCTTCACCTTACAAAAGTATAAATAATAAATACATTCTTATTCTTCATATAGTTGGATGGGGGGGGGGGGGGGGGGGGTGGAAAAAAAAAAAAAAAAAATGAAATCACTACATACGATCCCCTGACATACATTAACAGACAAGAAAAAAGAAAAGAAAAAAGTGCTTGTAATAAAAAGAGAAAGAGACAGATTTATTTATTTTAAAAAATACAATATATTTAATATAAAAAAATCAAAATATTTATTTGTTAAAATAAATAATAAAAAAAAAAAAAAAACACCAAACACATTAAATACAAACCACTCACACTAAAATCAACAATAAATTAAACAAACAATACAATTAACAAACAAACAAACAATAAATAAATAAACTCTGCTACTAAGTAATTTGGAAAGCAAAATAAACAAACTAAAACTAAACAAAATTTTGCGACCCTACAAAAGACTAAACTAAAACAAAAAAACAAAAGAAAACAAAACACTAAACAAAAAAAATCCATGACCCTACATAGGACAAGCACTTTGGACAATGGATTAAAAATGCAAAACAACCAAATAAACAAAAAATGAATGAATGAAATTGGCCACCCTATAGGACAAGTGATTTGGAAAAAGTGTCTGGGGGGTGGCGTATTCACGAACCATAACAAAAAGGACGAAGGTAGGAGTGGAAGAGGAGGACAAAAGACACTGTTGGAAAAACAAACTAATCGGAGATGTAATAAATGACTTTATAGTGTCCTCCATATGAGACCCGCAGCGAGTATAGGAAACACCAACCAGCAATTCTCCGTTCATTTTGGAAAATGGATGTAAAACAAAATAAAATAAATACTGCAGGCCTAGGACAAGTGATTTGGTAAACAAAACAGCAAACAAAACAGATTATATATAATCCGTTAGTTTTACAAATGTTTCTAATTACAGAACAGTTGAAAAACAACAATGGGAGGGACACTTTTCTTTTTGTCTTTGACCTGCTGATCTCGAATGGCAGTGTTAACCTGACCTAAGCATCCACTTCACTGTGTCTTGTTGGTTTGCTTTTATTTGTTTTCAGACAGCGTGTTGCATGAGAGAGCGAGAGCTGAAAACAGGAGTGTCACAACATGTGACTGTGAGCTTCCAGAAGAAAAGCTCGGCGTATGACACATTCCTGCAGATGTCATGCGTGAGTGGCACACCTGAGCTCCGATTATGTAACTAGCAGGTGGCAATAACGCATAATGTTCCTAATGGCTTTTTAGGACAAGACTTGCTTAGATGAGCAGAGCAGAGATTACCATAAAACAAAGAGATTAGATTGGCCTAAAAATAACAGGAATATTATACACTATGACTGAAAAGGTTTATCAGTAACCCTCTATACAACCGATACGGGGATTGTAAATAAAAAATGTAAAAAAAAGTATAAATAAATCTTTCTTTCTTTATTTTCTTGCCTTATAAAGTACATTTTAACTTTTGTTATTTTATTTTTTCTAGTTAGCCATAACCCAAAATATAAAACTATTTAAAATAGTTTTAACATATAAAATAAAAAATTATAATATCCTAAAATTACTATTACAATAGTTTAAAATTGTAAAAAATTACAGTTTTAAATTTATTTATTTTTATTTACTCTCTTAGTATTATAAAAAACATTCACCATAAACAGAGAATTTGGCAAGATGATGATGATGATGTTTGTTTGTTATTTTAGTTATTTTTAATGTCTGTATCGGAAAAAAATATTGAGTTAGCCATAACAACAACAACAAACATCTTTAATAATAAACATTAGAACTAATAAAATAATATAAAATATGAAAATTTCCTAAGAAGACTTAATAAAAAATTATAAACTAACCTCAAATAAATTACAGCTACCTGTAAATCTATAACTTTAAATTAGATATCAGATATTCAGATTATTGCTATTCAGATGAAATCATACTTGTTTAGCTGTGAACACAAGACATACACTGATGGCACTGGCGTTTCATGTTGCCGGGTTTAGTGTAGGGGAGCGTCCTGGGGACAGTAAGGCGTTTAGAGTCTGATCTGGCAGTGCTGACTGGTAACTCAGCAGCTGTACATAACCGTTATGACTGAAACGTCTTCGTCTGCGACCAGACCACGAACGAACAGATTAAGCTGCAGCACAACACATTACAAATACTCCTATGCCACTGTGACAACCACTCAGCTGACTTAAAGTGCCTCTTAAAAATGCTGGGTTAAATGCAACCCAGTGTTGGGTAAAATATGGACAAACCCAGCAAATTGGGTTGTTTTGACCCATCTGTTGGGTTACTACTCAGAAGTTTGGGTTAAATATTTAACCCAACTGTTGGTTGAAAACAACTTAATTGCTGGGTTTGTCCATATTTTACCCAGCACTGGGTTGTATTTAACCCAGCATTTTTTAGAGTGCGATAGCCAAACAATTGGGGAAATAGGGAAATTAACATATTTTAAAATGTCTTTTGTTTTTAGTGCTTTGAAGTACACTCTAAAAATGCTGGCTTGTTTCAACCCAACTTTGGGTCAAATATGGACTAACCCAACTTTGGGGTTCAAAATTTTATGTAAACATTTAACCCAACAGCTGGGTTAGTCCATATTTGGCCCAACAATGGGGAAATATATTTATGTAGAAACATTTTTGATATTAACTTACCTACACTGTAAAAAGAAATGTCAATTTTAATAGAGAAAAAGGTTATCCTAAGTTAAGTTATCCTACAAGGTACAGTAAAAGTTCATGTGAGTTTGATGAAAAAATAAAGATAAAAACATTAAGGAGAAAGATATATTTATATATTATGTTTATATGATGCATTTGAAAAATATAGTTATTGGTTTGCTTGTTTGTTTGTTTGTTTGTTTTTATCAGTTATGTACGATTTGTTGTTTTATATTATATTAATATGGTACATTTTACAAGGCATTATGCATACCTTTATGGAAAAATATTGTAGAAAATAGTGGGAAAATTGTTGTTTCTTTTACAATGTACAATGGAGTGTTTTGTATTATATTTATATGATGCATTTCACAATACATTATGCACACCTATATGGAAAAATATTGTAGGAAAATATTTTCTTTTTGCTATCAGTTAAATCAGAATATTTTATGTTTAGTTTTTGTATCATGCACTCTAAAAAAAGATGATTCTTTAAAGGTTCTTTTCATGCAATAATGGTTTTACTTAGAACCATAGCATTCTAAAGAACCCTTCTATGCTGAAATGGTTCTTTGTGTTAGAGTTTAGGGTTCTTTGTTCCCACCCTGTAAATCTGTAACTGACAAAGCACCTCATTACTGATTTTCTGGAGTTCAGTGATCCAACTGCAGACTGTCAACACACTCTCAACAGGTAAATTATTTCATTCTTAAAATTTAAATACGAAATTAACTTTAAAATTGTAACTGGTTTCCAAGCAAACATGTTCTTATCTCTTTTTTTAGTTTTTGTCACATATAAGTGTGCGCAGTTCTGCTAAGCTGTGGAAACTTCTCTCCTATTCTCCACAAAGTAAGTAAAAGAGACAATGAATTTATAATTCATATTGTTAGATTTTTTAATTATTACTTGGGTTTATAAACATACCCAGTCACAAAAAAAAAGAAAACTATCCCACAAGATTGTGAAGGGCTCACATTCTGTCCATTTTACATAAACATAATTGTTTTTACATAAACACACTGTTCTTATTTTGTGTTTTACTTCTTTATGTATTTATTCATGTTCAGTGTCAATTGTCATTCATTAATGTATTCAGCTAATAACTGTTGTTAAGAGCACTGATAATTTTGCATGTCAATAAAAACATACTTAATTCACACAACATGCTGCTGTTGTGGTTATTGTTGTTGTTGTTTTAATGTAAAACCCTAACCGAGGCTACACTCTAAGATGCCTCATTACTGATTTTCTGGAAGCAAGTCATCCAACTAAACAGACTGTCAACACACTCTCAACAGGTAAATAATTTATTTCTTAAAATGTCTATAAATTATGACTTTCAAATGCTAATTGGTTTCCTATGTCTTTTCTCTTTTTAGAACATGTAAGTGTGACCAGCTCTGTTCAGGTAAGGATACTCTCCTCTTCTTCATAAAGTAAGTAACAAAGATATTGAATTTATGGTCCATTTGTTAGATATTTTTAGGGTTTATGCATAAACATATCCAGCTATCCCTTGATTTATATACTTTTTACTTTTAACACTGTGAAGTGCTCACATGCTACACTGTAAAAACAATTCCATAAAATTTACGGTAAAAATAACGGCAGCTGTGGTTGCGGGAATTGTACCGTAAAAAATACGGTAGCAACGTTTTAGGTTTTACGGTTTTAACTTAAATTTACAGTTAAATACCGTAATTTCATTAACTGATATAATGTTAATATACCTACTGATTGAAGTAATGAAATCTGTTTTGTACCTTTGTAATTACACTGATAACCACCAAATGCAGGACGTGATGAGAAAGTCACATTATGAACCAAAGCCCATCACAAGCAGCTTTTAAATACATACTAATATATAGAAGGTGCACGGAGTCATTCATGCAAACACAAAACACCATCTTGGTAACACACATGAAACTGAAATAAGCAATAAACATTCATTTAACAACATTAGATGTAACACAAAACCCTAATGTACAAAACTGATAAGAAGAAAAACTAAGAAACAGTTATTTCAACAAAAAAAACATCAAATTTGAAATTTTACGCAGGGAATTCTGGGAATGTCAATATACAGTTATTCACGGTAAATATACAGTCTTTTTACTTCCAAAAAATGGTTATATATACTACCGTAAAATGATGTCCAATACATGTAATGTCAATACAGTTTTTCACCGTATATAGTGGTTGAATTTACCGTTAACCATTTAACAGGATTTTACTGTAGCATTTTTACAGTCAAAATATTGTAAAATATTGTAGAAAACACTTAAAATACATGACAATTGACTATTGGTTGGTGAAGCATAAAATCAATAAAGACATACAGAGAAAGACAATAAAATAAAACAATTAAAAATAAAATACTGTGAAAACCTTACAGAGCACATTTTAAACGCATTTGAGGCTTTACCATGCTCCTTTGTGTATATATAGTGGGTACGGAAAGTATTCAGACCCCCTAAATTTTTCACTCTTTGTTATTGCAGCCATTTGCTAAATCATTTAAGTTAATTTTTTTCCTCATTAATGAACACACAGCACACCATATTGACAGAAAAAAACAGAATTATTGACATTTTTGCAGATTTATTAAAAAAAACAAAATGAAATATCACATGGTCCTAAGTATTCAGACCCTTTGCTGTGACACTCATATATTTAACTCAGGTGCTGTCCATTTCTTCTGATCATCCTGGAGATGGTTCTACACCTTCATTTGAATCCAACTGTGTTTGATTATACTGATTGGACTTGATTAGGAAAGCCACAAACCTGTCTATATAAGACCTTACAGCTCACAGTGCATGTAAGAGCAAATGAGAATCATGAGGTCAAAAGGAACAGCCTGAAGAGCTCAGAGACAGAATTGAGGCAAGGCACAGATCTGGCCAAGGTTACAAAAAAAATTCTGCTGCACTTAAGGTTACTAAGAGCACAGTGGCCTCCATAATCTTAAATGGAAGACGTTTGGGACGACCAGAACACTTCCTAGAGCTGGCCGTCCGGCCAACCTGAGCTATCGGGGGAGAAAAGCCTTGGTGCGAGAGGTAAAGAAGAACCCAAAGATCACTGTGGCTGAGCTCCAGAGATGCAGTGGGAGAATGGGAGATGGGAGAAAGTTGTAGAAACCATCACTGCAGCCCTCCACCAGTAGGGGCTTTATGGCAGAGTGGCCCTACAGAAGCCTCTCCTCAGTGCAAGACACATGAAAAGCCCGCATGGAGTTTGCTAAAAAACACCTGAAGGTCTCCAAGATGGTGAGAAATAAGATTCTTTAGTCTGATGAGACCAAGATAGAACTTTTGGCCGTAATTCTAAGCGGTAGTTGTGGAGAAAACCAGGCACTGCTCATCCACCTGTCCAATACAGTCCCAACAGTAAAACATGGTGGTGGCAGCATCATGCTGTGGGGGTTTTTCAGTGCAGGGACAGGAAGACTGGTTGTAATCGAGGGAAAGATGAATGCGGTCAAGGACAGGGATATCCTGGACGAAAACTTTCTCCAGAGAACTCAGGACCTCAGACTGGGCCGAAGGAACAAGACAATGACCCTAAGCACACAACTAAAATAACGAAGGAGTGGCTTCACAACAACTCTGTGGCTGTTCTTGAATGGCCCAGCCAGAGCTCTGACTTAAACCCAATTGAGTATCTCTGGATAGACCTAAAAATGGCTGTCCACCAATTTTTACCATCCAACCTGACAGAACTGGAAGAGGATCTGCAAGGAGGAATGGCAGAGGATACCCAAATCCAGGTGTGAAAAACTTGTATCTTTCCCAAAAAGACTCATGGCTGAATTAGATCAAAAAGGTGCTTCTACTAAATACCGAGCAAAAGGTCTGAATACTTAGGACCACGTGATATTTCAGTTTTCTTTTTTAATAAATATGCAAAAATGTCAACAATTCTGTGTTTTCTGTCAATATGGGTGCTGTGTGTACATTTAATGAGGAAAAAAAAAAAACTTAAAAGATTTTAGCAAATGGCTGCAAAATAAAAAAGAGTGAAAAATTTAAGGGTGTCTAAATACTTGCCATTACCACTGTATATGATACTGATTGATTACAGCTTATGTACCAGGTTTACGTGACACTCATAGAAATTCATGATACTCAAAGAAATGTATGATACATACTGTAAATCCAAAAAAGTTATTATAAATATAACTTCATAACTATACAAATAAAAAATACAGTATGTTTTATTTTAATACTGTGCAAAATTGGAAAATAATTGTTAATGTGAAATAAATGTTGTAAAATATTGTAGAAAATATATGACAATTGACTGTTATTAGTATTAACAATATAATAAATAAATGAATACACAATATATTTATTTAGGATTTTGATTATTTATGGATTGGTGTTTTTTTATCATGCGGATGGGAATGCCCAGCAGAGTGAGAGGCACCTGTGCAGCAGAAGGAGTCTGCGTGTTTTCTGCAGCTGATCTGAACGTCCTTGAAGCTGTATTGACAGAAGTTCACATCTCCGTGCATCACATAAGGCGCTTTGCCTATAATCTCTCTGAATGTCAGCTCTTGTCAAAGAGTGCGGCTAACTTTTACAGCGTGCAACAACATGTGCCTGATGAAACAACACAGGGACTGCATCACAGATATTAGTGTGCATGTTTACCTGTATCATTAATGTTTGATTAGGATTTCACTGCAGTAAAGTGTTTATTGCAGTACATTCACAGTGCTTGAGCCCGACATTCATGGCAATTAAGCTAATTTTCCCCAAAATTAATTTTTATGTTTTTATTTATTTTATGGCAATTAAGCTCGTTTCCTCCAAAATTCTCATTAATTAATTAATTCATTCATTTATTGCAATTAAGCTAATTCCCCCAAAATTCTTATTTATTTATTTACTTTCATGGCAATTAAGCTAATACCCACAAAATATTATTTATTTATTTGTTTGTTTACTTACTTTCATGGCAATTAAACTAATTTCACATCAAATCTATCTATCTATCTATCTATCTATCTATCTATCTATCTATCTATCTATCTGTCTGTCTGTCTGTCTATCTATCTACCTACCTGTCTGTCTGTCTGTCTGTCTCTATCTATCTATATGTCTGTCTGTCTATCATCTATATATCTATCTATCTCTCATATATCTATCTGTCTGTTGTCCGTCAGGTCCCTGTTGTCCTGTTCATGTCCTGGCATGTTAGCTCGTCTGTTGTCCTGTCCTGTCCTATCTATATATAGTCTGTCTGTCCTGTCCTATCATCTATCGTCTGTCTGTCCTGTACTGTCCTGGTCCTGTCCTGTCGGTCCTGACTGACATGGCCTATCTATCTATCTATTGTATGGTCGTATGTCATGTTGTCCTGTCCTGTTACTATCTATCTACGTCTTTCTTCTTGTCTGTATGTACTGTCATGTCTGTACGTCCTTAATATATATATTCGTCTGCAGTCATGTCCTGTCGTCCTGTCCTGTCCTGACCTGACCGTCTGTCCTGTCCTGTCCTGTCCTGGCTGTAGTATGTCGGGTCTGTCGTCTGTTGTCTGTCCTGTCATGTCAATGTAATGGCCCTGTCATATCTATCGTCTGTCTGTCTGTTGTCTGTCGGCGTGTCTATCTTCTCTCGTATGTCTTGTCGTCCGGTCATGGTCCTGTAATGTCTATCTATAGTATGTATGTAGGTCTGCTGTACTTTCCATCTATAGTCTGTCTGTTCTGTCCTGGACTGTCTGTCCCTGTCTATCGTCTGTCTGTATGTCTGGCAGTCTTCTATCGTATTGTCTGTCTGTCTGTCCATATCTTCGTTGTATGTATGTCTGTCTGTCTGTCTATCTATCGTCTGTCTGTCACCTGTCTGTCTGTCTGTCTTTCTTGTCTATCTATGTCTGTCTGTCTATCTATATATCATCTGTCTGTCTGTCTATCTATCTATCTTCTATCTATCTATCTATCTATCTATCATCTATCTAGCTATCTATCTATCTATCATCTGTCGGTCTGTCTGTCTGCTCGTCTATCGATATATACTATCTATCTATCCTATCTATCATATCTATCCTCATAGTCTGTCTGTCTATAATATCTATTCTTCTATTCTATCTATCTATCTATCTATCATATAATTGTATTATTTATATATTGTCTGTATGTCCTAGTCCTGTCAGTCATGTCATGCCTGTCATGTACTTGTCTATCTATCGTATGTCTGTCCTGTCCTGTCCTATACTAGTATTATCGTCTGTCTGTCCTGTCCTTATCATCTACTCGTCTGTCGTCTGTAATGTCTGTCTGTCCTGTCCTGTCCTGACCTGAACCTGTACTATTCTCTATATATCGTCTGTCGGTCTATTACCTGTCCCTGTAGGTCCTGTCCTATTTCTATGTCTTTTCTGTCCGGTCATGTCCGCCGTCCGTAATGTTCCGGTCATATCTATCAGATCGTATGCTCATGTACTGCCCGTCCTGTTGGTCGGTCAGGGACTGACATGTAGGTCTGTTCCTGTCCTGTCCTGTCTGCGTTCTGTCTGTCTGTATTATGTCTGTCTGTCCTGTCCTGTCCGGTCTTCCTAGTATATCGTCTGTCTGGGCTGTCTGTCTGTGTTAGTGTCTATCTATTCTATCGTCGGTCTGTCCTGCTGTCCTGTACTGTACTGTCTATAGATGATCTGTTCTGTCTGTCTGTCCTGTCCTTTTTCTCTATCGTAGGTCTGTATGTTCCTGTCCTGTTGTTGTCTATGTAGGTCCTGTCGTCGGTCAGTTATATATGACGTCTGTATGTCTTGTACTGTCCATCCTATCGTAGGTATGTCTGGTCTGTATGTACTGTCTATCTATCGGTCTGTCTTATGTCTGTCTGTATGTCTGGCTATTATAGGTGTCGGTCTGTATGTCTGTCTGTTATCTATCTAATGCGTCTGGCGTCCTGTCCAGTCTAGTCTATCGATAGAGCTATCTATCTATCTATCTATCTATCTATCTATCGAGTCTATCTATCATCTGTATGTATGTCTGTCGGTCTGTCTAGCTATCGATTTTATCTATATAATCTATCTATTCTATCTTACTATCTATAGGTTGTCTGTCTATATATCTATCTATCTATCTATCTAATCTATCTATATCTATCTAATCTATCTATCTGTCTGTCTGTCTGTCTATATCTGTCTGTCGGTCTGTCTGTCTGTCTGTCTGTCTGTCTGCTGGGTTCTGCTATGGCAAATTAAGATAATTACCAACAAAATATTATGATTTATTTATTTTGGCAATTAAAGCTTTATTCCCCCCCAAAATATTCAGGCATTTAGTTATTTTATTTTATTAATTTATCATGGCAATTAAGCTAATTTCCCCCAAAATATTTATTTATTTATCCATCCATCAATCCATGTTGTTTTTGTAACTCTTAATAATCACATTTATGATTAGATTCGAAGACGAAATGTGTATTTGTTTTACTGTATTAAAATGTTTATATTACTGTAACACATTGAAGGCAGAATAAATTTAATTCAGTAAACTAATAATATCATATTTATAATTTCAGTATTAGATATTTAAATTATATAAATGATTATAGTAATAGCAAAGCGATTGTTTGAATTTTTTGGTATTACAGTAATGAAAATGGCAGAGGATGTGCTTAAATTCTATTAAAATAATAAAACTACAAAAAAACTTTTTTTTAAAATAAAAAATGTAATTAATCATTATAAAAACTCACACTTGAATATCTGTATTTAATCCACAACAGCCATTTGCTCTATTTGAGTTTATAAAAAAATCATTCTGCATCATGTACTTATGCCTGAGTTTTAGTAGTTAGAGAGTGAAGCAATGCAGCTGTCCTTCTTACAGTACGGCTTATGGCATACAGTTGCCAATAATAGGCTCTAATCATGCAATAAATAACTAATACGCTCTGAAATCTAATTAGGGCCCTTTACCATATTCAGAAGAGGCCCTAATGCCTGGCACGGTGTAAGGAAGCTAGTGATTAATAAATCTGTGACTCATCGAGATTAATCTTTGTGTTTGGGATTAAACACATTGATGAACATATGCTGCGCGTGCTCATGTTCAACTGTTATGAAAACGGACACAGAACAACACGCCTTGTGTAATTAACTAATACGATTATTAACTAGATTTCCGAATATTCATTAACCGACAGAGAAACTGCAGGTCACTTGCCAAGTGAGGACGATTTGGCGGGAAATCTCTTTGCCTGCACGCAATACATGTTAGCAGACAGTCTTTTGCTGACAATATGTACATAATATCCAATTCTGTAGGATGGATGGATGGTTCCAGGTCACTCCAGGTTATCATAGTCCATATCAAATCCGCAATAAAGTAAAGGTCATGCAGGGGTCAGTCTGGTCGTGTGGATTCAGCGGCAGCGCTGCCTTCTGGGATTAACCAATCCCTGCCATCTGCTAGCAGCAGCATAATCCTGTCAATGAGAAAATCAATTGTCTAAGTAAATATCAAAGGCATGTAAGCTCATTTTGGCAAGTAACTTAAACATTAGGAGGACTTAAGTTAAAAGAGCATGTTAGTGCTGAGCAAGGGATCGGGAGGCTTATTTATTCCGTGCAACTTGCTGCTGAATCATCAAAAAAGGATCAAGCTGCTATAAACTGAGAAAACAAAAAATGAACCCACAGTAATAACTTCTGCTGAAATAAATAAATAAGTTGCTACATCTGTGGATGTCGTCTTTATACAAAATATAAACAGCAAACATACAAGATTTCATTTTACATTTTAAAATAACATTTTAACTTTATTTTTAAATTTTATTTTAATTGACGGTACAATTCTTTAATATTTTAATATAATGTCTATATATCCTAGGAATCTTCATAAAATAAAAAAAACATTTATTAATATATAATTATTTATATACAATATATACATACATGTATAATACATGTGTATATACGATAAATTAAAAACTTTCTTTATTATTAATATAATTATAATAAAATGTGTAATGTATTCATTTTATGCTGGGCACATCCAAAATTAGATTTTTTTTGTTTACATAATATATGTATGTATGCTGTTTTTATTTATTATGTATATATAAATACACAGACATACAGTATATATTTTGAAAATAGTTACATGTATTTGCAGTATATATGTATATTCATATAATTTCTATTCTATATAAATACTTAATATATAAACACATTATTCTAAAATACAGACGGCATGTGTGTGTATTTCTCTATGCACTAATAATAGACCCAGGACACACACCTATATTGTATGCACAAAATCTTTGGCTTGATTAAAGAATTGCAATTAATAATTTGCCCAGCACTAATTTTTTTAGTAATAGTTAAATAATTTTATTTAAAATTATTTTTAAATACCCCAATATTCACTATAATTATATAAGATACAGAAAGTACTTATTTTTTTTTACTAAAATTCTTACAATTAAAACCAAAGTTAAATAAGCAAAATTAAAGCTAGATAGAAATACTAAAAATAAAATAAAAATGACAAAAGCACAAACCACATTACTAAAACTGAACTAAAGGAAAAAATATAGCCGAAAATATACTAAAAGATTTTAAATGCGCTATAAATACTACTTAAAAAGACCATTGATCCACTTGGTTTTTTTTTGCATTCCACTCTAACAGCAGCAGTGCGTAATCTGGAACGTTCCGGCCTCTCGTGTCCTTTATCCAGTATATAACCCCCCCATCAGTGTTAATAGGATCTGCTGCTGTGCGGCTGTGAGACGGGATCGGTGTCGCAGTGGCAGGCGATTTCATTAAATGTGTAGGTACTTTACATCATACTCTCTAAATGTGGGAAATCAGGACCAAACCTAACCTTTGTGGATGAAATGAGAACTAACTGACTTAGTTGTGCATTTTACTCTGGCACGACAATACAGCTTATTTTTTTATATCCTGGAATTTGTTCTTCATCATTTTTAAGTGTGACTTTTTAGCACCATTGCCATATCTGATTATTATATTTATTAACACTACTAATTAATGGATTTATGATTATTATAAATATTGTAACGTAATACACAACTAAATCATTGTTGAATAGATCTTTATTAATAAATTTGTATGTGCACTGTGCTTGGAACAGACCAGGAGTTGATAAAGAATAATATCATATTTCATATCATATAATAACATATTTCCAATACCTTACAAGTTCACAGTGAAACTCCTGCAGATGTGGGAAGGCCAGATCAGCGTTCAGGGTTTTTTCTTCATTGCTCCACAACCTCTCTGCTGCAGCACAGGCTTTCGGCCTTCACAAACACACAAAATCATAAAGACCCACAACAGTGTGCTAATTCATTCTGATCTGGACTGTTCATCTAGTCATACCACAGGCGTGGGGTCAGATTGGTGGCATCCGCATATTCACCCTACATGGCGACCTCTCCACCAATCACCAACTTCTTTTGCTCATCTGTGCCTAAATCATAGAAAAACCGCACATATTTAAACAAGCACAACAGACATGCACTGAAAACACACCAGCACTGCACTACAAACAACAGCAGCGCAAACAACATCAAGCAGTGGTTGATTCTGTGAGAAATTACTTAAAATACTTAAAAGTCATCATAAGTTCTCATTTATCACCTGTTTGCTTTGAGGGACTGATATTTTATATTGAATCTTTAAATATTATACAACAAGAGCAAGTGCTGGAGAGCGTCTTATTTATGTATTTATTTATCATAGCATGCTGCTCCACACACCGGAGAAATTCTGGGGCCGCACTGCGTCGGAGTCGTGCCAGTCCTGGCCGTATAGCTGATGTGGTTGATGTACCTGGGGGCAGAGAGCAGGACCCTGTGCCCGGCCTGGGTCATCCTGCTCAGTTCAGCCTGGTATTTTGCACCCTTCCAGATCTCCAGAACCGTGTCCTGTGGAATCTGAGACAGCAGCAAACACTGGGTCACGCGCGCGGCACTTTCCACGCCTTAGGGCTTTACCAACCAGCTCTGCTTTATTCATCTGCATAAATGCAATATTTTGAGACTTTTACTGGGCGTATTGTGAAGGGAGGACAAGAAAATGATGGGAGTAAGAGGTGTGAACGAGATTTTTTAAATGTTGCAAGCTAGATTCAAACTCAAAAATGCCAAAAGAGCACCAGAGCTCAACGGGTTAAAGTTTAGTATTTTTGTTGTGTTTTGTCATTTTTAGTAGGTTTTTTCTTTTTCCAGTTTTAGTTTCAGTTATTTTAGCATATAGAGATAAACTTAATGAGAAATGTTGCCTTGGCAACTAGCTGAAATAAAGTATCTTTATGTTTTTTATTTATTTATTTTAGTTAACGTTTACTTTAAGTAACAATTTTTTATGGTTTTAGTTTATTGCCTCAATTGTCCTCTTAGCTGATGCAATACCAACATACAAAGTCCAGTGTTGTTATAAAACTAAAACTATTAAAAATAATTTTTGTTAATTGAAATAAAGCAGAAATATAAATACATAACTGACCTAAATAAGTTTAAAGCTACATTGTTACTTTTTTATTACACAAAAACAAAACAAAATGTTATTAATGACCAGTCCAAACCATGTCTTTACTTCACAAATACCCTCTGCTAAACTATAATAATATCATTTAGAATAATAATTTATTTTAGAGCTGCTGGGAAGGAGTTTGCAGGAAGTTGCATGCATACGTCATTCACCCATGCTTGATCTTTTGCAAGATGCAAGCCATTTGATATAGTGTAGCTTTAAATTAAAGTACTAAAACTCAAACTGAAATATTTTTAAAAAGCTAATAAAAATTACAAAATTTCAAATTAAAATCAATTTAAAATGAACTAAAATTTAATTAAATTTAAATACAATCTGAAAATGACCTCCAAACATAAATACATATTTGAATAGTATATAAATAATACTAAAATACCACTTATAAAGTCATGCTTATCAATGCATGTTTTTGTTTGATTCTCACAGCACAACACACTTTCACAGAGAAATCAGCACTGCATTGACACACAGCACTGCAGTCTCTAGTATTTGTTAGTGTTTTGCACTTATGCTCTGACCCCTGATGTTGTAGAGTGGGTATCGGCAGGTCGAGGTAGAAAGGGGCCGCCAGGATGACCTTTAACCCTGCCTTAGTCACCCGGCGCATCTTGCACAGGTAACAGCCCTGCTTCCAAACCTCCACCACGTACTTGGATCTGGGCTAGAAGAGAAGCGTCTCATTCCTGTTACAATCACACACACGTCTCTTTTTCACGTTTGAATGCAACCAGTGTGACTGTGTGGTAAAGCAGACTCCCTGTTTTTACTCACTCGCGGTAGTCAAACACGTCCTGCCAAACAATGTAGGGTTTGTTGAGAGCAGCGGTCATGTTCATTAAAGTGACGTGACATGTGGCCAAGTATGGTGACCCATACTCGGAATTAGTGCTCTGCATTTACCCATCCAAAGTGCACACACACAGCAGTGAACACACAAACACACCGTGAACACACACCCGGGCAGTGGGAAGCCAATTTATGCTGCGGCGCCCGGGTAGCAGTTGGGGATTCGGTGCCTTGCTCAAGGGCACCTCATTCGTGGTATTGAAGGTGGGAGAGAGCGCTGTACATTCATATGTTGTTATATGTGTGTGTGTAATCTATATATAATATATATCATACATATACATTCTACACACACACACACATACCGTACACTACACTACACTATACACACACACACTACAATATACACACACACACACCACATTATATATATACACACACACACACACATATATACATCAGTGGGGCAAAAAGTCAAGTCAAGTCAAGTCACCGTTATTTATATAGCTCTTTTTACAATACAGGTTGTGTCAAAGCAGCTTCACAGTGTTAAATACGGAAATAGTGTGTCAATAATGCAAAATGACAATAGTAAACTCTAATTTTTCAGTTAAAGACAGTTCATCTTTGAATTCAGTGATGTCATCATCCAGCTTAGTTCAGTTTAAGTAGTATCTGTGCAATCAAGTCGACGATTTTGCTGGAAATGAAGTGTCCCCAACTAGCAAGCCAGAGGCGACAGCGGCAAGGAACCTAAACTCCATCAGTGACAGAATGGAGAAAACCTTGGGAGAAACCCGGCTCAGTCGGGGGGCCCAGTTCTCCTCTGACCAGACGACCACCATACAGAAACTCCATATACACTTACTCACAGACGAATGAATATATTAACAGCCATTTTTATATGATGCAATCAAACTTATAGCAAAATTTTGTAGTTCTGTATGTTGTTTCATGGTTTGCATCATCTGAGGTCCTCTGAGGGGTTGCATCATCTCTTCTCAGGTGTTTCTGGATCCAGACTGAAGCTTGTGTACATCCTAGTCAATCTGAGAAGAGAAGAGATAGAGACATAATTAGCGTAGCTACTGTTCCAACCAAGCAAAAAGGAATTTTTACCCAAACTATGAATAATCCTGTCATTTGAGTAGATATAACTGCAGTACAAGATATGACTGCAATTAAAAGAGTTATGAGATACATTATGTGAATGCTTTGTTAAAGAGATGTGTCTTTAATCTAGATTAAACAGAGAGAGTGTGTCTGAACCCGAACGTTATCAGGAAGGCTATTCCAGAGTTTGTGAGCCAACTGCGAAAAAGCTCTACCTCCTTTAGTGGACTTTGATATCCTAGGTACTACCAAATGTCCAGAATTTTGCGACCTTAGGGAGAGTGATGGATTTTAGCGTGGTAGAAGACTAGTTAGGTATACGCAGGAGCTAACCCATTAAGGGCCCTATAGGCAAGTAATAATATTTTGTAACTGATACGGAACTATCAGTAGCCAGTGCAGAGACTGTAAAATTGGGGTAATATGACAATATTTTCTTGACCTGGTAAGGACTCAAGCCGCTGCATTTTGGACTACCTGTAGCTTGTTTATTGAAGATGCAGGACAACCATCTTGCAGTGCATTACAATAGTCCAGTCTATAGGTCATGAATGCATGAACTAGCTTTCTGCATCAGAAACAGGTCAAATGTTTCGTAGCTTGGCAATGTTTCTAAGATGGCAGAATGCCGTTTTTGTAACATGGGAATATGATTTTCAAAAGACAAGTTGCTATCTGATATAACACCCAGATTTTTTGACTGTAGAGGAAGTAACTGTGCATCCGTCTAGTTGCAAATTGTAATACACGAGATTCGTTGTACTGTCTTTTGGTTCAATAAGTATTATCTCTGTCTTATCCGGATTTAATAGGAGAATATTATTGGTCATCCATTCTTTTACATTTTAAACACACTCTGTTAGCTTAGATAATTTAGAGTTTCATCTGGTCTTGTTGAGATATAAAGTTGAGTATCATCAGCATAACAATTTAAACTAATCTTTCTACTATTTTCTAATAATACTACCAAGGGGCAACATGTATATCGAAAAAAGCAGAGGACCTAGGACAGATCCTTGTGGCACTCCATTTTTTACTGGTGATAATTGAGATGACTCCCCCTTTAAATGAACAATGTGGTAGCGATCGGACAGGTAGTATCTAAACCATTTTAAAGCCTGCCCTTGAATACCTGTATATTTTTGTAATCGATCTATGAGTATGTCATGATCTATAGTGTCGAACGCAGCACTAAGATCAAGTAAAACTAGCAATGAGATACAGCCTTGGTCTGACGCAAGAAGCAAGTCATTTGTAATTTTAACAAGTGCAGTTTCTGTGCTATGGTGGGGCCTGAAACCTGACTGAAATTCTTCATAGAGATCATTTTTTTTTGCAGGAAGGAGCACAATTGAGCAGACAATTTTTTTCTAAAATTTTAGACATAAAAGGAAGTTTTGAGATGGGTCTGTAATTTTCCAGTTCGCTAGGATCTAGTTGTGGTTTCTTAGTAAGAGGTTTAATAACCGCCAGCTTGAATGTTTTTTGGGACGTGACCTAAAGACAACGACGAGTTAATAATATTGAGAAGTGGTTCTTCTTCTACAGGTAACAACTCTTTCAGTAATTTAGTGGGTACAGGATCTAACAGGCATGTTGTTGGTTTAGATGCAGTAATAAGTTTATTTAGCTCTTCCTGTCCTATAGCTGTAAAGCACTGCAGTTTATCTTTTGGTGTGATGAATGAAGCTGAAGTATTATACGTTGTAGAATCTATATTTGTTATTGTATTTCTGATGCTATTTATTTTTTCAGTGAAGAAATTCATAAAGTCATTTCTATTAAACTGTGTGGGAATATTTAGATCGGGTGGCGTCTGGTTATTTGTTAATCTAGCCACTGTGCTAAATAAAAACCTAGGATTGTTTTGGTTATTTTCTATGAGTTTGTGGATATGCTCGGCCCTGGCAGCTTTTAGAGCCTGTCTATAGCTGGACATACTGTTTTTCCACGCAATTCTAAAAACTTCCAAGTTAGTTTTTCTCCATTTGCGCTCAAGACTACGAGTTTTTTTCTTGAGAGAATTGGTATTACTGTTGTACCATGGCGCAGGTCGTTTTTCTCTAACCTTTTTCAATTTGATGGGGGCCACAGCTTCTAATGTATTAGAGAAGATAGTGCCCATGTTGCTAGTTATTTTCGTCTAGTTCATGTGTACTTATTGGTACACAGAGCAGTTGAGATAATCAGGCAGGTTATTTGTGAATCTGTCTTTGGTGGCTGGAACAATAGTTCTGCCCGGACGATAACGCGGAGCCATATAGTTAATATTAGTAATACGCAGCATGCACGATACAAGGAAATGGTCAGTAACATCATCGCTTTGAGGTACGATGTCTATATCAGTAAGATCAATTCCATGCGATATAATTAAATCTAGCGTATGATTAAAACGATTAGTGGGCCCGGTGACGTTTTGCTTGAATCCAAAAGAGTTTATTATGTCAGTAAATGCAAGTCCTAATGCATAATTTTTATTATCAACGTGAATATTAAAATCTCTGATAATTAGCGCTTTATCAACAGTAACTAATAGGTCTGAGAGGAAATTTGCAAATTCTTTTAGGAAATCTGTATTTGGCCCTGGTGGTCTATACACAGTAGACAGAGCAAGAGATAAGTTTGATTTCTTTTGCATATCTGACAGTGTAACATTAAGCATTAGTATTTCAAATGAGTTAAACCTGTATCCTGTCTTCTGAGTAACATTGAGAATATCACTATATATTGTTGCAATACCGCCGCCACGGCCAGTCTGACGGGTCTCATGCTTATAACAGTAGCATGGTGGAGTAGACTCATTTAGACCAATATAATCATTTTGTTTTAGCCAGGTTTCAGTCAAGCAGTGTACATCAAAACGATTATCTGTGATCTTTTCATTTACAATAACTGCTTTGGGTGTTTAGGAGCCCAAACTTAAAAAATTGTTTTTGTTCATTTATTTTACATTTTTCTGGTTTAATCACAATCAGATTTTTTCTAGATCCTGCATTAAATTTATATTTTGACCTCACTATTCGGGGAACAGACACAGTCTTTATAGATTGGACAGCGCAAGTACTTCTATCATTTAAGCGGGTAGAACACAAGTCATCAGGGCAGTTTTTTGAGATTTGACTTACTAGTCACATGGAGCGCAGCGTCCTGGAGATGTTGTCCGAAATGAGTTCCGCTCCGATTCTGCTGGGGTGCAGGCCATCAGTGCGTAAAAGCCTAGGACGCTCCCAGAAAAGTTTCCAGTTATTAACAAAGAGCAGTTTCTGTTCTTTACACCATGACAATAACCATTCATTTATAGCAAAAAGTCTACTGAACTTTTCGTGTCCTCGTCGGTATGTGGGAAGCGGTCCTGACACGATGACCGTCGCCGCGTGTGATGTGCTGCGCACCGTCTCGATCAGGCTCTCTGAAGTCCCTCTTCAGTGTCTCCGTCTGCCGCAGCTTGTTGTCGTTAGCCCCCGCGTGAAGCACGCCCGCTCCGGGGCTCTCGTCACCCTTCAAGATCGCGGGTATCTGCGCAGAAACATCGAGAACACGAGCACCAGGGAAACAGTGAGTGTGCACTTTACCTTCAGCTATCGTAGCACGGACGTGCCGGACGATAGAGTCTCCGGCGATCACAGCGTCGCATTTTGTTTCGCGGAGGGGAGCGAAGCGGTTCCGGGTGGAGATCTCGAAGACCGGAGGCGGCGGAGGGGGAGAGGTCGTCGCCCGGGACCTGGCTCGCGTCTTCCGATGCGGCTGCACCCAGGGTCCATGGTGTCCTGGCGCCGGAGTGAAGGATGTCTGGGAAGATCGCGTCCTGGGTGCACTGGGCTTGTGCAGAGAAACACACGGAGTAGAGGGTGTGGTGGGGGAGATAGCAGCGCGCTGTATACTTACCTCGGACTTGGGAGCGTCAGCCTGGGATGTTTCCAGCGTGGCTCTCCGCGCTCTCAGCTGGGTCTGCTTTTCCACCAGGTCCCGGATCTGCTTCTCCTCGGCCTCCAGCTCGACCTGCACCGAATGCAGCTTGAACGTGTCCTCACCTGCACTGAAAGTTAGACACTCATCCGCCATTAAAGCAAGTAACAGTTAGTAAAACAATGGCAATGTGTGTGAATAGTATATTAGAAATGTAAGCGAGATTAGCTGCAACCACGCTGGCGATGCTAGCGGGCTATTTGCTAATAGCGGACTCAGGAAATCAAAATAAAATTAGTGATAACAAGGTGCTTTGATTGTTTTTTGTTGTAGAATACGATAGGGGATATATTCACACGTTATAAAACTGAAAAGGATGGTGTATAAAATTGATTTTAAGATAAAATTAGACGACAAAGAATTAACTTTACGGAGCTCAAACTCAAAACACACGGCAGAAACAAACAGGAAGTGACGTATATCAGTGTCGCACGTCAAAATGGTATTGTATTTATCAGCCACATAAAAAATTTATTTAGTCAGCCACCAATTGTGCAAATTCTCCCACTTAAAAAGATGAGAGAGGCCTGTAATTTTCATAATATGTATACCTCAACTATGAGAGACTAAATTAGAAAAAAAAATCCAGAAAATCACATGTAGGATTTTTAAAGAATTAATTGGTAATTCCTCGGTAAAATAAGTATTTGGTCACCTACAAACAAGCAAGATTTCTGGCTCTCAAATACCTGTAACTTCTTCTTTAAGAGGCTGCTCTTTCCTCCACTTGTTACCTGTATTAATGGTATCTGTTTGAACTTGTTATCAGTATACAAGACACCTGTCCACAACCTCAAACAGTCACACTCCAAACTCCACCTTGGCCAAGACCAAAGAGCTGTCAAAGGACATCAGAAACAAAATTGTAGACCTGCAGCAGGCTGTGAAGACTGAATCTGCAATAGGTTAGATGCTTGGTGTGAAGAAATCAGCTGTGGTAGCAATTATTAGAAAATGGAAGACATACAAGGACACTGATAATCTCCCTCGATCTGGGGCTCCATGCAAGATCTCACCCCGTGGGGTTAAAATGATCACAAGAAATGTGAGCAAAAATCCCAGTACCACACGGGGGGACCTAGTGAATGATTTGCAGAGAGCTGGGACCAAAGTAACAAGGCTACCATCAGTAACACACTGCGACACCAGGGACTCAAATCCTGCAGTGCAAGACGTGTCCCCCTGCTTAAGCCAGTACATGTCCAGGCTTGTCTGAAGTTTGCTAGAGAGCATTTTGGATGATCCAGAAGAGGATTGGGATAATGTCATATGGTCAGATGAAACCAAAATATAACTTTTTGGTAAAAACTCAACTTGAGGAGAAAGACTGCTGAGTTGCATCCAAAGAAACCCATACCTACTGTGAAGCATGGGGTTGGAAACATCATGCTTTGGGGCTGCTCAAAGGGACCAGGACGACTGATCCGTAAACGAAAGAATGAATGGGGCCATGTATCGTGATATTTTTGAGTGAAAACCTCCTTCCATCAGCAAGGGCATTGAAGATGAAACGTTGCTGGGTTTTTCAGCATGACAATGATCCCAAACACTCCGCCCGGGCAACGAAGGAGTGGCTTTCGTAAGAAGCATTTCAAGGTCCTGGAGTGGCCGAGCCAGTCTCCAGACCTCAGTCCTATAGAAAAATCTGTGGAGGGAGCTGAAACTTCGAGTTGCCCAACGACAGCCACCAAAACATTACTGCTCTAGAGGAGATCTGCATGGAGGAATGTGCCAAAATACCAGCAACAGTGTGTGATAACCTTGTGAAGACTTACAGAAAACGGTTGACCTCTGTCATTGCCAACAAAGGGTATATACAAAGTATTGAGATGAAATTTTGTTATTGAGCAAATACTTATTTTCCACTATAATTTGCTAATAAATTCTTTAAAAATACTACAATGTTATTTTTCTGGATTTTTTTTTCTCATTTGGTCTCTCATAGTTGATGTATACCTATGATGAAAATTACAGTCCTCTCTCATCTTTTTAGTGGGAGAACTTGCACAATTGGTGGCTGATTAAATACTTTTTTTCCCCACTGTACATGCATATACAGTACATACTACACACAGACAGACCACACACACACACGACACACACACACACACATATAGATATATATATATATATACAGTATATACCAATCATTGAAGGAATACATGAAAGGAAAAGCCCAAGGGTCAACAAAATGTGCAATTATGCTAAAATGTGAACCGCTGTCAAGAAATTAAAGAATAGAATTATTTTCTAGAAATAAAAAAATCTATTTTATTTTAAGAAAATTTTATTCATTTTTAATTAAAAAGAAATTCTGCAAGGATGTATCAAAAGTGACATTAAAGTCATTTAAACTGTTAAAAATACACTTTTTTGTTTATTTAAATAATGCTTTATTTTGCAAATAATCTGAAAATAAATATGAATCATCACTTCTTCGCAGCAAATCTGCATATTAGAAATGTTCTGAAATGGGACAAACTGAAGTCTTGAGTGATGATGCTGAAAATTCAGCTTTGACATCACAGAAATAAATGACGTTTTAACATATATTCACATAGAAAACTGTTATTTTAAATTGTAATAACATTTTACTGTTCTGTTTTTTATTGTATTTTTATTCAAATAAACGCAGCCTTTGTGAGTGTAAGAGAATTCTTTCAAAAGGTAAAAAAAAAAAAAAAACCTTACAGACATATGAGTTAGCTTTGTTTTTTAAACACTCTCACATTTCCCCTCACCTCTCCATATAGAATGATTCCAGTTTAGTAAAATCCTTCCCAAAACCCATCTTTTGCAAAAACTTCCGCACATTGGGATTCGACTGCCTGCTAGAATTAAGAATAACATAGCTGAAGTCTTATAAATAAAAACACCACAGTTCTTGCCAATGCAGTCAAGCTCAAATGAGGCACTCAAAACAATACCAAGTGTCAAAAAGGCTTACCAGCAGGCAAAACTGACCTCGTCCCCTCCTAAATGAACATTAGAGTCAGGAAAGACAAACTTCACCTCTTTCAAGAGGCTTTCCATGAACTTATAAGTAGTGTCTACTGTTGGATCGACAGGTCCGAATGAACCAGACGGCACACTGCCCTTGTAACAGGGAGTCAAGAGGCCTGGCTGTCCTGAGAACAAGAAACAAACCTCATTATTCTTTAACATTATTATTTATAATCTCTGGTTTCATGGTTTTCCAACAGTCATGTGTGTGTGTGTGTACCTTTACCCCATGACTGAGTGTGTCCAGGAGAGTTTCCGTTACCTGAAATAAAGGTAAAATAAAATAACATCTCTTAAAAAATGAAAAACTCACACTTAAAACAAGAAAAACAGAAAAAAAAAAAAGGAAAAAAAAAAGAAGGAAAAAGAAAAAAAAAAAAAAAAACACTTAAATGAAAATTTGAAATGTTGCCTTGGCAGCTAACTAAAATAACCAAAAAGTTGAAGAACTAAAATTACTAAAACTAAAACAAAATAAAAAAAGCTAAATAGAATTTTTAATACTAATAATAATATCAATTGACAAAAGCACATAAAAATGAAACATTAAAAAATACTATAACAGTATATAAATAAAATATTACAATACCACTGCCGTGGGTGTACTGTTGCTATTATATATACCGCATCTTTAATGGAACACAATTCTACAACAACACAATGCAGAATAACGTTAGTACTTCAAGAATAGAAGCAAAAATGCTGAATTAAAAATGAGAGTGGAGATTGAAATGTGTGTAGAAATGTGTCTCTGTCCGTTTTGTTTTGGAAGTGATTTTACAGCATCTCTACCTTATTACTGAGGTCAGGAAAGGTGCGGCTCTGATACGGGAAAGAAGGATCATCCACGATGTGCCAGTGAAAGACGTTAAATTTACTGTAGGCCATATCCTCTATGAAAAGTAATATTTAGTTGATTTCAAAGTCTGTTTCAACGTTTTGGGGTCACAAGATTTCTTTTTACCTCTTACAGCCCCAACCTTTTATATATATATATATTATTTTATATATAGATATATATATATTATATATAGTAGAGATCTACTGACCAGTAATACAGAGTCTTCAAAATAGCATGGGGAGGTAAATGATGCCTTGAAGTTTCCAGTAAAAGTCCTCTGAATTCAAAATGTGGGAAGTCTACAATCTCTCTCTTTTCGATAAAATACTTGAGTTAATTAACATAGAGTAATTGCTGCACTATAACAATTTATCACAAGCACATGACAAAATACTGTCACACAGTACTTACAGTGCCATAATCATCCTGGTACACAAGCTGACATAAGGACTCCAGACCTGATTTTCAGGTTTGATAAGTTGAAAAAGACAACTATTAGGGTTAGTGCTTTTAATTCAAGCAAAGAATAAAAGAGACAATAAGCATGAAGTCACACCTCCCAAAGCGCCCCATACAGACACTGATCTCAGCACAGCATGGCCCTCTGACACACTCAGCATATCTGCAACAACAAAACATGAGTGCAACATCATTAGAATGTCCTAGCATATTAAAAATCGAAATACATCCAAAAATGACACATATAAGATTCATTCATTTTAAATGACAGGATGCAAATACACTGTAGAAATACACCAACACATAGACTTTCCAACACGGGGAAACAACACTCTGGACTTTGTTTACACCACACAGAGAGGAGCTTACAAGGCCCTCCCCCACCTCGGTGCCTCAGACCACATCACTGTCATGCTAATGCCTGCATACAGACCGCTCGTTAAAGTCACCAAACCAGTTCACAAACAGATACAAGTGTGGCCGGAAGGGTCGTCAGAGGCTCTTCAAGACTGTTTTAACACCACTGACTGGAATATGTTTAAGCAGGCTGCCACATACAATAACACCACAGACCTCCAGGAGTACTCAGAGACTGTCACTGCCTACATCACCAAGTGCATTGATGATGTAACAGTCACAAAGACCATCACTGTCCGGGCCAACCAGAAGCCGTGGCTAACAGGGGAGGTCTACGGACTCCTGAAGACGCGGAACGCTGCCTTCAGAGCTGGAGATGAGGTGGGCTTGAAGACAGCTAGGGCCAACCTTTCCCGCGGCATCAGAAAGGCTAAAAGACAGTACTCCAGGAGGATAGCCCATCGTTTCAGGGACAGCAGAGACACTCGGAGCCTGTGGCAGGGGATACAGACCATTATGGACTACAAGCCCCCACCACGCACCTGTGACAGCACCATCTCCCTGCTGAACGAGATGAACGTCTTATTCGCTCGCTTTGAGGAACAAAACAGCACCACTGCACAGAAGACTCCACCTCCTCCCGGCGACCAGGTGATGACGCTGTCCCCGGACAGCGTGAGGAGATCCCTCAGCAGGATCAACGCACGCAAAGCTCCGGGTCCTGACAACATTCCTGGGCGTGTACTGAGAGACTGTGCAGTGGAACTCACTGATGTCTTCACAGACATTTTCAACATCTCGCTAAGCCAGTCTGTTGTTCCCACATGCTTCAAAGCTACCACCATTATTCCAGTCCCGAAGAAGTCGTCTCCGTCCTGCTTCAATGACTACCGTCCAGTCACACCTACTCCTATCCTCATGAAGTGATTTGAACGGCTAGTCATGCACCACATCAAGTCTGCCCTCACCCCCTCCTTGGACCCCTTCCAGTTTGCATATCAGTCCAAACGCTCGACCGATGACGCCATCGCCACTACCCTCCACTCAGCACTCACACACCTGGACAAAAAAGACTCATACGTCAGAATGCTGTTCATAGACTTCAGTTCAGCATTCAACACAATCATCCCTCAACAGCTCATTCACAAACTGGACCAGCTGGGGCTCAACACTTCGCTGTGCAACTGGCTGTTGGACTTCCTGACTGGAAGACCTCAGGCAGTACGGGTCGGCAGCAACACATCCAGCACCAACACACTGAACACTGGGGCCCCCCAAGAATGTGTGCTGAGCCCCCTCCTCTTCAATCTGCTGACCCACGACTGCACACCGTCACACAACTCCAACCTCCTTATTAAGTTTGCGGATGACACGACTGTAGTGGGTCTCATTAGCAACAGAGATGAGACAAACTACAGGAGCGAGGTGAGCCGCCTGGCCGGGTGGTGCAGTGACAACAATCTCTCTCTGAATGTGGAGAAGACGAAGGAGATTGTTGTTGACTTCAGGAGAGTGCACACTCAGCATGCTCCTCTGAACATCAATGGTGCGACTACGGAGATCCTGGGTGTGCACATCACAGAGGACCTCTCCTGGACTGACAACACCGCAGTACTGGCCAAGAAAGCACAGCAGCGTCTCTACTTCCTCCGCAAACTGAGAAGAGCCAGAGCCCCGGCCCCCATCATGTGCACCTTCTACAGAGGCACCATCGAGAGCATCCTGACCAGCTGCATCACTGTGTGGTATGGCGCCTGCAACGCGTCCTGCCGCAAGACACTTCAACGCATAGTGAGAGCAGCTGAGAAGATCGTTGGTGCCTCTCTCCCCTCCCTTCAGGACATCTACAACACCCGTCTCACCGCAAAGCCCTCTGCATTGCAGGTGAACCCACCCACCCGACACACAGCTTCTTCAGTCTGCTGCCATCAGGGAGGAGACTGCGGAGTCTCCAGGCCAGGACCAGCAGACTGAAGGACAGCTTCATCCATCAGGCTGTCAGGAAGCTGAACTCCCTCCCGACCTTGCCCCCCCTCCCCTCTTTTGCCCCACGCACCACTGAACTATGACCCTCTAACGGACTCTCACAATCCCCCTCCCAAATACACACAAACACTGTCACTTTAATCAGTCTGAAATAAGCTCTTTGCACTACAAATAATTTTTTTTTGCACTACAATCACTATATCAGCACTGTTGTTTACTTTACTGGTTTGCACTCTATCTGCCATATGCCTTGTGCTTTATATATATTGTTTTACATTTTACCTTATTTGTATATTTGTATAGTTGTATTTAGTATTTTGTATTTCATCTGTATTTATGTTATCTGTATGCACCCAAGGGTCTGAGAGTAACGCAATTTAAATTCTCTGTGTGTATGTGCTGTGCATGTGGAAGAATTGACAATAAAGCAGACTTGAACTTGAACTTGAAGAACAGGAATGACTCCCCCTGCTGGATGTGGACAGTGTTCTGTAATTAGACCTTATAACTTAGCAGACTTTCTCTGACATGACCAGAGCAATTAAAAGGTCAAAGTTGAGCAGGGGTTACATTCTAAGATCACATGATCAGGAGATACTCACAGCTCTCATCTGAATCTTCGTCGGGGTAGCCGTCACATCCTCTGGTTTTTACGCTCACCGATACGACAAAGGGTTGAGGCTCCGGCCACATGTCCTGAAGCACATTTTCTGGTCAAATAAACAATAAAATATCAATACACTGTTTTGTAGTGCAAATTTGTTTCATTTGATTATGAAGAGCTATTAAGACGGCCATAAGATTTTCGCCCAACGGTTTTGAATTTGATTGAGCAGGTCAAAACTGAAAATTGCACATTTTCTTTTACTGTATTTGCAATGTTTTGTTTACTGTTGTATTGTTCTCTGGCGAGGGAAACCAATCAATTACTATATATATATATATATTATATATATATATATGAATGGCCATAGCCTTTTATAACATTCTTTGGTCTACGTTTCTCTCACAAAAGTATTTTGTTCCCCTGAGAAGCTTTGTGTATCGCTAAAGTTTTGCGTTCTCTCACAAAACACTTGAGTTCTCTATCAAATACTATGTTCCTATGAGAAACTTTGCGTTCTTTTGCTAAACATTTGCGTTCTATCACTAAATGATTACATTCCCCTGAGAAACTTTGTGTACTCTTGCAAAACATTTGCATTCTCTTGCCCCAACACGTATTGTGTTCTATCACTAAATTTTCGTATTCTCCCGCTAAACATTTGCGTTCTATCACTAAAGTTTCATGTTCTCTCGCTAAACATTTGCGTTCGATCGCTAAAGTTTCGAGTTCTCTCGCTAAACATTACACATGTAATTTAGCTAAACATTTGTGTTCTATCGCTAAAGTTTCATGTTCTGCCGCTAAACATTTGCGTTCTATTGCTAAAGTTTCGTGTTCTCTCGCTAAACATTTGCGTTCTATCGCTAAAGTTTTGTGTTCTCTCGCTAAACATTTGCGTTCTATCGCTAAAGTTTCGTGTTCTCTCGCTAAACATTTGCATTCTATCGCTAAAGTTTCGTGTTCTCCCGCTAAACATTTGCATTCTATCGCTAAAGTTTCGTGTTCTCTCGCTAAACATTTGCTTTCTATCGCTAAAGTTTCGTGTTCTCCCGCTAAACATTTGCGTTCTATTGCTAAAGTTTCGTGTTCTCCCGCTAAACATTTGCATTCTATCGCTAAAGTTTTGTGTTCTCTCGCTAAACATTAGCATTCTGTCGCTAAAGTTTCGTGTTCTCTCGCTAAACATTTGCTTTCTATCGCTAAAGTTTCGTGTTCTCTCGCTAAACATTTGCTTTCTTTCGCTAAAGTTTCGTGTTCTCTCGCTAAACATTTGCGTTCTATCGCTAAAGTTTCGTGTTCTCTCGCCACAAGTTTCGTGTTCTCTCGCTAAACATTTGCGTTCTATCGCTAAAGTTTCGTGTTCTCTCGCTAAACATTTGCATTCTATCGCTAAAGTTTCGTGTTCTCCCGCTAAACATTTGCGTTCTATCACTAAAGTTTCATGTTCTCTCGCTAAACATTTGCGTTCTATCACTAAAGTTTCGTGTTCTCCCGCTAAACATTTGCGTTCTATCACTAAAGTTTCGTGTTCTCTCGCTAAACATTTGCTTTCTATCGCTAAAGTTTCGTGTTCTCCCGCTAAACATTTGCATTCTATCGCTAAAGTTTCGTGTTCTCCCGCTAAACATTTGCATTCTATCGCTAAAGTTTCGTGTTCTCCCGCTAAACATTTGCATTCTATCGCTAAAGTTTCGTGTTCTCTCGCTAAACATTTGCATTCTATCGCTAAAGTTTCGTGTTCTCTCGCTAAACATTTGCATTCTATCGCTAAAGTTTCGTGTTCTCTCGCTAAACATTTGCGTTCTGTCATTAACGTATTGTGTTCCCACAAGAAACTTTGTGTTCTTTTGCTAATTTGCATTCTATCGCTAAAGATTCACATTCTCTCTCTACACATTTGCATTCTATTCAATTCAATAAAAATGTGTGCGTTCTCTTGCAAGACATTTGTGATATTGCTCAAAAGTATTGTGTTCCCACGAGAAACTCTGCATTTAATAAAGTTTGTGCACACATCTATACTTTTGTTTTAATTTCCTCTTAAAACATGAAGAAAAAAAACCTGTAATATAATTTGTATGACTTACAAACTAAAATTAAATAAAAACGTTATAGGGAATATATAAAAACATACTGGTCTAACATTTTTCATTGGCTTTTCATTACTTTCAAAATGAAAAAGTAAACATTTGCAAACTGTAAACATCAGTATACTAGAAGATCTCTAATTTAATGACACTGACTGGGGTGTTGATGTTTTTAACAAACTGCATTTATTAATAAAATATTTTATTAAATTGTATCATTTCATATTTTTAAATAATGATTTTTAAACAAGTTTTACCTTACCGTCTTGTTTACTTGTTACACAGTACACACATCCATCCTACTACATGGAAGTAGCCTACATCTGTTTGATTCATTCTCAGGCATCAACCGACCTGATCCTGTCGTGAAGTCAGGGAATATGATGGAGAGGTATCTTTTGAAAGCAGCATCCAGGACGGAGCATCCAGTCTGCGCAGCCGAGTCCCTCCCGTAAGTGAAGGAGAAGAGCGCGGACAGTGTTTTTGTTCACCTGTGACCTGACCTGAGGAGAGCTGGCATCTCATTGGCTCAGCTTGAGTCACACGGTCTATTTTCGGGATGGTTTGCATATTAAGTAGGCTAATAAAAAGGAAAGTAAATAAAAAAGATTATAAAGTGCACAAAGAAATGTTAAAAAGTCACACATTTAGTGCAAAAGTAAAAGGTAAAATTCCTTGAAGAAACTGTATTTTTAGATAGTTTTGTTTGTTTTTCAATATCTGGCAAGGTAACACAAAGGTAGTGATCATCATGATATATTATCTGTAAGACAGATGCACTTAAGACGGACACAAAGAGGAGAGAATAGTCGCGCAAGCAGAGAAAATACTGTTGGCTACCAGACAGTACAAATTCATTGTTTGCCATGCTCGAAATACTGAAAGAAACCCATAATTATGAAATTAGGGTGGGGGTTAATATGGACATATTTCTGAGGAGAACTGACTGTCTTCAGAAAAGTTTCTATGGCATTTTCTTTTTCCTCTTACCTTGGTTAAATACATATTAAAGGAGTGTTAATAAGCGCAGCTGCGTACAGCAACAACCCAGGAAACGCTATATTGCTACTGTTCTATAAGCGCCACCTGCTGTCAGAGAGTGAATTTGCATTTTCATCAGAAACAGAAAGAGCTTTACACACAAGGAATTCGTCTTGGTGTCAGGAGCTTCCAGTACAGAAATTAGCCTACAGACATAGTGCAGACATACATATAATTAAGGTAATAAAACACTAATAATAATAAAGAGTAATAATAAAATATTAATTCAGCCCGTCTGATGTTTTTGTTTTGTTTAGTTGCTTCATGTTGCATATATTTTTGTTTGTTTAATGTTAGTTTGGGCAGTAACAGAGCAAAATAAACATTTAATAAATGCAAAATAAATAAATAAAAGTAATAAAAACGAAATAAATTGGCAACGAGAATGGGAATCGGCTCATTTGATTGTAAAAAAAATCAAATAAAAAAAATTGGCAATTGGAATCGGTCACGAAAAATCCTGATCAGTGCATCCTTAAGAGTTAGACCTACCTGAAAAACCTGAAAAAGCATGCTTCATTTCAGTTTTATCTTTGAACTATTGTACCTATTTGTGCAAAATGCTTATCATTTATTCCAATACAATGTTCAGCAACATGAAAACAATAAGTCCTTTAATTTATTATTGATTGATTGATTGATTGATGAGTGATTGATGTGGCAAGGCCTGTGGGAAAATTTTTTCCAGGGCAAGTAAAAAATTGAAACCACTGGCCAAACAGTCAAAATCGATATCATAACACTTGGACACAGAGCTGTAGAACACGTAGGTTACATAATGATATTTAAAAATTAAAAACTTAAAATATGTACTTCAAAAAGAAAACAGGATGACTTTGAATAACATAATTGTATAGTTGTGTTAGGATGAGTTGAGCAAGTCTTGCACATGTATTTCCTGTTCTTTATGTATATATATATATATGTGTGTGGGGTGTTGGTGTGGGTGTGTGATTCTCTCTCTCATATGTATGTAGTCTATTATTATATTTATATTATATTATATTACTGGCACAATGTTTTTATTACATTTTCATTTGTCACTGTGTTTATTTTTGTGTTGATGCTTTGGCAATGAAAAAAAAATCTAGTATTTTATGAATTGAAAACTAAATTTGAGAGCCAGAAAAGGCCTCTAGAGGGCGTTAGTATACAAAATGTGAATTTGTAAAACAAATTCTTAAATAACTAGACTTAAACCAACTTTTCAGTAACGTTGGGAAAGTTACTGAAACAATCAGTAATTTTGTCTTTTCAGTTCAACATTTGACAAATAACATTAAATGACTCTGATGATAAATGATCAAAATCCTCTTGATTTTTTCTGTATTGCGACTGAAGGAATCCCAATCCAAATGGACAGTACCTCTAATAAGATCACTTGAACGAAGTCATCTGATTTAAAATAAACATCATTGTGGTGCCAGCAGAAAACATGAAACATTGAACATTGAACATTGTTCCACGAACAAAAGCAAACATTATGTAATTGCTATTAAACAAGCATCCCTGGATAATAATAAAGCATCATCCAGAGTGGAAGTCTAAGCCCATGCGGCCAACCTAAACAGACAAAATCAGGGTAAACATGTAATAAACTAAAAATAAAGCTTTGTTTTAAGCTTTATTTAGCACACTTAAGAAGCCCCTTAAAACCCTAAGACTTTCTTTATTCAGTGGAACCCCAAAAAACCCCATTGACTTTCATTAAAGAAGGCCAATCATGATGCAGTTGTAACACCAGTGATTTTTTTCTGTAGCTGCTAGTATTGTAGCTGGTTGTTTGAGCTGTGGTGGATCAAGGCTTCTCTGTTAGATGTGTAAAATCACTCACACACCCCCTTCCCATTCTGGAAACCCCTCCCTGTGTGTTACCGTTGAACTTGATGTCACAGTCGTCGTCTACTCCCTGTTCTAGTTCTTTGAATGTCACTGGCTGGAAATGCCATGCTGTACTGTATGTGACAATGACGAAATATGGCTCATACAAATGTTCATATGAGATTTCATCACTGTGATTAGCATGCTTATAATTTTCCATGGCATTCACTGTCACAACGAGGAGCGGGAATACCTTATTGACCCTTATGCAATTTATTAATTGATCAATATAATTTATAGATAAATATATATTTATAGGTAAATGACCTAAATGATTAGGTAAATTACTATTATTATGTAATGAGTTTTGCAAGGTCATTTCATTGTATTTGTTGTGTTTTATTTGCTTTTTAACAGAACCCCACCCAGTGAAACCTGTGGAAACAGCACGCAAACTGGTTTAAGCTCTAGTAAATACACAAACACACTCAGCACATACTGTAAAAATACAGTTATTGAGAATTAATCACAGCTTAAATCTACATAAAACGCCCCAAGCTAGGTGTGAGTTGATAATTATTGTTAACTAGTAAACCTCTGTGCAAAAAAAAAAGGTTATGTGAGTATTAGGAAGTTTCGTTTGTCCACTCAGTGTTTTTGTTTTTTGGACTTAGAGTTGGTGACACAACTGGAATTGCCAGTATTTCCAAATGATTACATTCTGAACTTCTGCTTTTCATAATTGTTGAAAACTCTAGCTTAATTCTATATTCACTTTTAATTATTCAATATAAAGGTTGCTAAGCCTGTCTGTTTTCTGTAGTTTTACAGCTTCTGTCTTTACTGCACTTTGTTAATCACATGCTCCATATCACTGAGGATCATAAAACGGTTATCTTGGTCTGCATCTCTGGCCTAGTAGTTTAATGTTTTGTCTTGATAGACACTGCCATATAATCTCTTCTCAGAGCCTTTGGTAAAAACGAATACTTGGTCACAACTGAATATCCAATTATGTTTTATCAGACGTTTCATTCAATAATGTGTACGTTAATCATAATTGCACATGTGCACATGGTAATCATAATAACTGCACATACAGTCCATGTGGATTTATTGTGAGTTATTATTTTTTTATGCTTGTGTTGTTCTTGATTTATTTAACATGAAACTTTAAAAGAGAGTTCACATTAAATTGTCTAAGGTCTAATGAATTTTTGTAACCACAATAATCATGTGTCATAACTAGGATGGTGAAGGAATTCTGTGGTTACGTTTGTACCTCGCTAAGTTGTTGGAGAGTTAACATCACGTGTGATAATACCAAGATCTAGACTTTGCGTTTACTGACCTAATAAACTCTTTTGGAGTCAAGCAAAACTGGGCCCATTCATTGTTTTAATCATACGCTAGATTTAATTGTATCTTATGGAATTGATCTTACTGATATAGATATCGTACCTCAAAGTGAGGATGTTACTGACCATTTCCTTGTATCGTGCATGCTGCATATTACTGATATTAACTATATGGCTCCGCGTTATCGTCCGTGTGCAGAACTATTGTTCCAGCCACCAAAGACAGATTCACAAATAACCTACCTGATATATCTCAACTGCTCTGTGTACCAATAAATACACATGAACTAGACAAAATGACTCTAGTCTTGAGTGCTCCATGGAGAACAACTAACTTGGAAGTTTTTAGAATTGCGTGGAAAAACAGTATGTCCAGCTATAGACAGGCTCTAAAAGCTGCCAGGACCGAGCATATCCACAAACTCATAGAAAATAACCAAAACAATCCAAGGTTTTTTATTTAGCACAGTGGCTAGATTAACAAATAACCAGACGCCACCCGATATAAATATTCCCTCACAGTTTAATAGTAATGACTTAATGAATTTCTTCACTGATAATATAGATAACATCAGAAATACAATAACTAATGTAGATTCTACAGCGTATAATACCTCAGCTTCATTCATCGCACCAAAAGATAAACTGCAGTTTACAGCTATAGGACAGGAAGAGCTAAATAAATTTATCACTGCATCTAAACCAACAACAATGCCTGTTAGATCCTGTACCCACTAAATTATTGAAGGAGTTGTTACCTGTAGCAGAAGAACCGCTTCTCAATATTTTTAACTCGTCGTTGTCTTTAGGTCACGTTCCCAAAACCATTCAAGCTGGCGGTTTTTAAGCCTCTTATTAAGAAACCACAAATAGATCCTAGTGAACTGGCAAATTACAGACACATCTCAAATCTTCCTTTTATGTCTAAGATTTTAGAAAAAGTTGTGTTTGCTCAGTTGTGCTCCTTCCTGCAAAAAAAGATCTCTATGAAGAATTTCAGTCAAGTTTCAGGCCCCACCATCGCGATGAAACAATGTTTGTTTGGCGTGACCAAACAATGACTTGCTTCTTGCGTCAGACCAAGGCTTCATCTCATTGCTAGTTTTACTTGACCATAGTGCTGCGTTCGACACTATAGATCATGACATACCAGAGATCGATTACAAAACTATACAGGTATTCAAGAGCAGGTTTTTAAGATGGTTTAGATCCTACCTGTCCTATCGCTACCACCTTGTTAATTTAAATGGGTAGTCATCTCAATTATCACCAGTAAAAATATGGAGTGCCACAAGGATCTGTCCTGTCCTCTGCTATTTCAATATGCATGTTGCCCGAACAAAAAAAAAAAAAAACCTTGGTAATAGTTCTTAGAAAATACGGTATTAGTTCGCACTGTTATCTGATGATACGCCACTATAGATCCAACAAGACCAGATGAACTTCAATTATGTAAGCTAACAGAGTGGTTAAAAATGTCCAAAAGATTATAAAATTCGGATAAGACAGAGATATTACTTATTAGACCAAAAAACAGTACACCGAATATCTTGGATTACAATTTGCAACTAGATGGGTGTACTGTTACTTCCTCTACGGTCAAAAATCTTGGTGTTATATTAGATAGCAATTTGTCTTTTGAAAATCATAGTTCCCATGTTACAAAAACGGCATTCTTCCATTTTAGAAACATTGCCAAGCTACGAAACATGTTACCTGTTTCTGATGCAGAAAAGCTTGTTCATGCATTTATGACCTCTAGACTGGACTATTGTAATGCACTGCTAGCAGGTTGTCCTGCATCTTCAATAAACAAGCTACAGGTAGTCCAAAATGCAGCGGCTAGAGTCCTTACCAGGTCAAGAAAATATGATCATATTACCCCAATTTTAGTCTCTGCACTGGCTAACTATTAAGTTCCGTATCAGTTATAAAATATTATTACTTGCCTATAAGGCCCTTAATTGGTTAGCTCCTGCGTACCTAATTAGTCTTCTACCATGCTACAATCCATCCCGCTCCCTAAGGTCGCAAAACTCTGGACTTTTGGTAGTACCTAGGATAGCAAAGTCCACTAAAGGAGGTAGAGCTTTTTCGCATTTGGCTCCCAAACTAAATAGCTGAAATAGCCTTCCTGATAACGTTCGGGGTTCATAACTGCAGTTATATCTGATCAAATGCACATTATTATTCTTTAGCTTGGGTTAAACAAAGGTTCGAACAGCAGCTACTCGATTATGTCTCTATTTGTTCTTCTCGATTTCTCTGCCACTGGATTGACCGACCTCAGACCTCAGATGATGCCAACCCTGAAATAACTTACAGAACTACCACATTTTGCTGTAAGTTGGATTGCATCATATAATAATTGCTGTTAATATGATTCATCGTCTGTTCGGATTTACTCTTTACTTGATTTTTCTCCGTACATTCCGCCATATTTAAATTAACTGACAGGCCACCTGATAAGCTACTACAAATATAAGGTATTAAATTTCTGTACAGTTGCTTTGCACTATTTGTATCGAAAAAGCCGCTATACAAAAAAACTTGAATGATTGAAATTGAATTACCGTTGATCTATAGTTCCTGAGAAACAGTCCTAGCCCCTCCAAAATAATTCCGATTAATCTATATTATCCACCTGAACCAAAGAAAATAAAAATCAAAAAAAACAACACCCAAAACACAAAAAACGAAACAAAAAAATAAGGACTAAATCTATCTTTAAAGAAAAAAAAAGAAAAAAATCTTAAAAACACAAAACAAACAAAAAACACACAAAACAAAACACAAAACAAAAAAAAAAAAAAAAAAAAAAAAAAACCACAGAAAGTACACACAACACCCTGCGGAACAAATCGAAAAACAAGCAAAAACACAACACAACAAATAAAAACAAAACAAAAAACTAAACAAATAAACAAAAAAACCTCAAACACCTAAAGCAACACAGAAACAAAAAATAAACAAAACAATGCAAAACAAAAAATACAAACAAAGAAACAAATAAAAAGCACAAAAACAAAAAGCAAAACAACAAAATAATACATGACCTCACAAAAAAACTAAAAAAACCAAATCACAACACAAAACTGCATCACATATCAAAACAAAACAAATAAGCAGATAGCTAAATAAATTTAAAGGAAAAACATTTTAAGGTAAATTATATTGAAATGATTTTTCAAAGCTGTACATGAAACAAATATTATTTTATGTTTTACAAGAAAATATTCAACATTTAAACTTCAAAACGTCATTGTTATTTCAGTTTGTTACTTGCCATTTCTTTGTAATTGTTCATAAATTTACTAGCAGTTTCTGAGTGAAAATGGTTTCCACACCATTTTTTTCTAAGTGTACAAAGAAATCTATACCATAAGCTATGTTACTTCTTTAATAGTGGCAGATGGTCAATTTGTTAAACCATATATAAGTAGTTTATGATTTTCAAACAGTGTCTTCATGCTTTGTGTATGTGACAGTAGTTTATATTAGCGTAATGGATCTACAGCACGTTTCGCAGGGCATTCTGGGCTATTCATATTTGAAGAAAGAACAAGAGCTGTCATACACCACGTTTAAGGTGGATTAAGGTGGTACTAAGTTGAAAATGCTTTCTCATAGGGAAGGGCAAGTGATTCTGTCTTCGACTGAATGAGAATCCACCTGCCCTGGCCTCAGGAAATCTCTATAAAATATGTGACTTTCTTTCTCAAAGTGATTCACGTGTAACACTAAAGTTCAGAACTTACTGTATACTGTATTATACAGTAAGTAACACCCTCATGATACAAAACACTGGGTTGTCTGACAAGCATGATTAAAATAATAGCAGTGGAAGATTTTAATTAAAATATTTCACTCTGTGTTCCAATTAACTAATAGCAGTAATACAATGATTACACTATATAACACATTCAAATAAAATGGGAAACTTTGAATGTTGACTTGACAAAACCATGCCAGAAAGATTAAAGTTCACCGACTGAAGGTTAGTTGTATAAAGTTATATATAGGACACTCCACCGTTCAAACGCTTTAGGGTCCGTAGATTATTTAAAAAAGAAATTAATACTTTTATTAAGCATTAAATCAATTAAAAGACATTTCTAATGTTACAAAAGATTCATATTTAAAAAAAAATTCTGTCCTGTTGAACTGTTAATCAAAGAATCCTTTAAAATAAATGTCACATTTTCCACACAAATATGAAGCAGCATAACTGTTTTCAACATTTGCCAGTATTTTTCTTTGTCAACATCACTCATTTGTAAGTTTATCTTGCTGGTCACTGCACAGATTAGTACTGTGTATCTGAGCCAACTTTACAAAACAAGAAAATACAAAACAAAAAACAAAACACACACACACGCACAAATCAAAACCATAGACCTTTTTCACATTTCCGGGTATCTCGGCAGCGGAAGTCTTCATAGTTGGGTAAACTTCGAGAGCAGAGAATGGGAGAGTAACACAAATATATTTTTTGCATTCCTATTTGCTAAAATAGCAAAAGAAAAACACCACAATAGTGTTTTTACGACTTTCAAAAAAAGGGGAAAAAATTGAGAGAGAACGATGTCAAATTTCCCGTCCTTCTCATAGACGCTGCATTAGAAACACCCTTGCATTAGCGTTAACTAGTTTTTTTGTAATTTGATGCAAAGGTGATATAATACAAAGTATAGTGTATACATTTAAAAAATAAAATCTAAATATAAAAAACTTTCGAGGATTAAGGATGCTGATGACCGATGAAACGCATCATCACAGTCCTGTGAAAAGGGTCCATACTGAAACTGATGATTAGTGAGTTTATCTTGGTCACTTCAAAGAAAAGTACTGTGTATTCGAACCTGCATTTTTACAAAACAAAAGAAGAAACAAAATAAATTGAAAAAAGTTGTTTGAAATTCAAACGTTTATCTTGCTGGTCACTGCACAGATTTTTGTGTATTTGATATTGTGTATTTGAACATGCGGTTTTACAAAACAAAGAAGCAAAACAAGACAAAACACACAAACAAACAGTTGTTTGAACTTTGTTTTGCTGGACTGAATAGCATTGTGTATTTAAACCTGAGGTTTTACAAAACAAAACAACAAAACAAGAAATTGGCTGTAAATAATTTTATCTTGCTGCTCACTGGCACTGCTTGGAATAGTATTGTGTATATTAACAAAAAAACACACACACACACACACAACATAAAACAATTGTTTGAAATGATCTACATTTATCTTGCTGGTCACTGCATGGAACAGTATTGTGTAGCCTATATTAACCTGATGAGAAATTGGCGATTAGTTCATTTAATCTGGCTGCTCACTGCACGTAATAGTATTGTGGGGGTTGTAGGTTTGTCTAGCCCCGCTCGCACCCTCCGAGCCTCCTGTCTGACGTCTGCATCACACCTCCACCTGCAGACTCGCCCATTGTGTCTCTCTCTTTCTCTCTGCTGTAACCGTCTGACACATTATCACACACACCTTCTTAATTCAGGGGATTGGTAACCAGAATAGTGATCATGAATGCACACACGTGTATCTTTTTTAATGTGATAAGGGCGTTGTCACTGCAGATTCTATAACTTCTTGCCTCTCTGATTTTCACAAGCAATCTGCGAGACGGCACACTAAACACATTTTCTCAGCACTGGAATTATACGCTAAATCCTGATAGTCCTATTGGTGAGTAAAGATACAATCAAGCACTTTCTGTTTGTTTTCATCTCAGAATAAATGGATACTATTGTCGGCATATGAACAAAGCATGATTCAGTTTTGTGAACGAGCATGCAAATGCTGTCTGAACAGAAATCAGTATCAGTCACAGTGACTCAGTGCTGAGTGAGTGAGTTTGATAACTTTCTGAGAAAGATGCTGATTTGGATTTTTTTTGTGCTTATGACAGTTGAAAACCTTAAGTTAGCATATTTTATAAATGATGACATTTTCAAAAATGATATAAACATAATAATTACAAGAATGTATTATTAAATAAATGTATGTGTTTTAAATGATTTAGAAGTGCATTTGTATTAACAAACAGTTATAAGTGGATAAATGAATCACACTTAATTAAAAAGGGGTATTTAAACTGCAATTTATTGAGTTTGTTGGCTATTTGAAATCTAAAATAATACAGTAAAATACAGCTGGAAAATATCATCATTTTTCATCAGATAGTTGATATTAGTGTTTGGGTTTTATAGAAAGCAAACCATGCATGAGTTTTTTAGATAAAGGTGAAACTTGATTCAGCATGACCTGCCGCGCTTCTTACGTTGCTAGACGACTCTAAGATACAACAACAACGAGCTGTTTAAACAGAGACACACGTCACCTGCATGTCAGAGCACATTCTCTGGGAATTTTGCTGAACTGATGACAAAATGTCTAGAAAAATGAATGAAAGTATTGGTGACGATAAACGTGTTACGTTATTTGGTTAGATAGCGCAAGAGTTTTCAAAATCCACACTGTAAATAATGTTTGTCAGATCCTAAAATGAGCTAGCCTATTCAATTATTTTCATTAACTAAACTTATGTAATCTATAAACATGTTTTTTTTCTTGATATATACTGTATAATAAATAATGGTAACACTTTATTTTAAGGTGTCTTTGTTGCACGTTACATGTAGCCTAGTTACTATTATAGTAACAATACATTTTATAAAAAAGCCTAATCCTAACCCTAACCATACACTGTAAAAAATAAGTGTAATTTTAACTGTAAAATCTTGTCAAAACGCTACAGAAAAAAAACTGTTAATAGGTTAACAGTAAGTTCCCGTACTATATACAGGGAAAAACTGTAAAAGATCTAACCAGACATTTCATGTAATTTTACAGTAAAATGCTGTTAATTTGACAGTTTTTAGAAGTAAAAAAATAACAAATCAATGTATAATTTCCAGTCAAAAACTGTAAACTGATATTCCCAGAATTCCCTTCATGATACTCCACATTTGAAAGTATTTTGTTTAAATAATCATGTTTTTTTAATAGTTTTTGTTATCAGTTATGTATATTTGGGCTTTATGTTACATCTTCTGTTGTTTAATGAAAGTTGAATGCATTATTTAAGTATCATGTGTGTTACCATGATGGTGTTTTGTGTTTGCATGAATGACTCTGTGCACCTTCTATATATTAGTATATACTTCTGCTTGTGGCGAAGCTACTTGTGATGAGCTTTGATTCTTCATGTGGCTTTCTCTTTTACCACCTGCTTTATTATGGTGGTTGTCAGCATGTTAAAGGTACAAAACTGATTTTAATAGCAGTGTGCATTGTTGAATTTACTGGTTTACATTCAGATATTCTTGTTTGTAAATTACAGTTTTATACTGTAAAATTTGCCATTTTTGGCCGTAAATGCGTTTTTCTGTATTTTTTACAAAATGATTCTGGCAACCACAGCTGCCAAAAGTATTTCGTAAAAACTACAGAATTATTTTTACAGTGTTGGCCTATAGTTAAATAATATTACTCAGTACTTAAATGCACGATTATACTATAACAAGGACACCTTAAAATAAAGTGTAACCTAAATAATTTGTTGTAAAGCCCATTACGTTGTTACTCTTTATTTTACAGTGCAATTTTTACATTTAAGAACTGAGTAATTTTAATTAACAACCTGTCGCCTACTTGCAGGGTTAGAATTGGAGTTTAGTTTAGGGTTAGGCCTACTGCATGTAATTATGCATAATTTATTGTTATTACTATAGTAAGTACATGTAACATATCTAAGGAACACTAAAATAAAATGTTACCAAAAAGTCTACACCAGGGGTGCCCAAACTCGGTCCTGGAGGGCCGGTGTCCTGCAGAGTTTAGCTCCAACCCTAATTAAACACACCTGAAGCTAATCAAGGTCTTACTAGGCATAGAAACTTCCAGTCAGGTGTGTTGAGGCAAGTTGGAGCTAAACTCTGCAGGACACCGGACCTCCAGGACAGAGTTTGGGCACCCCTGGTCTACGCTTTTAAAAATAAAGGTTTCTGCAGTGATGCCAAAGAGGAACCATTTTTTTTTGTTCCCAAAATAACCTTTCAGTGAACAGTTCCTGAAATAACCATTTTGAAGAACATTAAAAAAAATATATATATAAATATCCTTTTCTGCATTTGAAAGGTTCCATGGATGTTCAAGGTTCTTCATAGAACCATTGATGCCAACAAAGAACCTTTATCTTTAAGAGTGTGACTCTGAAACACAAAAGTAAACGTCCAGATGCATCACAGAAACGAGACTGCTATAGCCTACACATTCTTTTGGGGGGAAAAAAATGGAAGATTTAAAAATGTATTTACTCAAAACGCAATTACATAGACTAAATAATAATGAAAAAGAGCCTGCTCTGTGCGTTCTTGAATTTACCTGGATCAGGTAACCGATGACTCACCTCAAAGCCCCGCCCACTTTACCTCCCACCTGCGAAAAAGCCGCAGAGTTCAGAGCAGCCGTCAGTAGCGCGTCGCCTCACAGTTCCAGCATCAGCGCAGAGAAACTCAAGCTGACTAACTGAAGACGTCTTTATTGTTTCGCACCGCGCGGACCTACGTTTTCCCCACTCTCTGGTGGAACTGTAACTTTGTAATCTCGGTCCCATCGTCGCTTCGCCATGAGTAGGACCTCGGAGAACGTTTTTCTGACGGCGCTGCAGCCCAACACGACCGTCAGCACTTACGCGGTCCCCTCCGAAACCGAGCTGTCTCACGGCGGGACCCACGCCAAGGAGGAGGCGAGGTTCAAACGCGTGCACCAGCAGGTGTCCATGAGACTGGCGGAGAAATCCACGCTTCCGCGTCAGAACGGCTCGTCGTCGTCCCAGTACGCAGCCTCAGGTGTGTCACTGTGCGCTTTGATCTCATTGTAATATCTCCACAATAACACAACAGCCTTTGAATTATTAATCTACTCATCATCTGCCAGGTTGACTTTACATAAAAGCCTTTGCGCTGTGCTTTTATACAGTATCTGGTTTCATTTAGAGTTGAATTACATCTTCGTTAACTTTTGGGAACGTCATTATTTGTTAGATATCAATAGAAGAAGCATTATTATTACATTCACACGCACAGGATGTACTGTGCTGTTTACAGGCAAGTATGCAAAACAATAAATAGTTATCAGAAAAAACTGCCTGGAGCAAAATTGTGGTCACATGGTTTCTGTTATTTGGATATACAGTAAGACTAAATATCCCACATGTCATTTGTAGATATGTGTATATATATATTATATATATATATAGATATTATATATATCTATCTTTTTTTAGTGGCTGACCTGAAACTAGTTTGCTTTACCTTTGTGTTCTAGCGATAACAAAAATAATGTCGTGGATGGTAATCAGTTCACATCAGGGGTGGTAGATTTAGTTTTCAACGTTGTTTTTAAACATTAGCAGTGGTGATTTTAAATTAAGAATTCCAAATCGGATGAGAAAGCTTTGAATTCATGATTTTTTTTTTCCTGTATCAATCAGCATAGAAAGTGGCTCTGGCAGAACAGACAAGGCGACTTCTGGTTTGTGTTAATCATTCACAGGAGCGAGTTGAGCAAGGTTCAAGTCTAATCTCAGTTCCTGTTACACGACTAAGTGAGAGTGAACGTTTCAAAGCTCTGCTTAGAAAAACCCAACCCACTCTAGACAAACAAAAGTGCTTGGCATTGCACAAAAGAAAGGTAATTTGGATCTGTCAATCATAATAGCTTAAATATCAATTGGTGTGATGGAAAAGCTGACGAATGTAACCTAAGAGAAATCCAAACTATTTGTTTTAATCCGCAACTTTATAGACAGCAGTTGCACAAAGTTTAGTTTTTAAAGACAAATGAAACTTGCTGTACTGTACGACTGTAAAGCACATTAGTACACATTAGTGTGCACTTGAAAGTACTCAAAGCTTCTACGTGTTCAAGAATTTGTGGTTGATGTGAGTGGTTAAGGCCAGAAGTGGCTGAATTCCTGGCTTTATGAGGGTCTACCATTGCTATTTCTAGGGTTTTAACCTCTGGTGCTTAGCGGATACATTAACCGGACCCCAGTTTATGAGGTTTACCTGTGTTTGACAAGTTAGAAAAGCCTTGCGTCTTCCTGTTACAGGCCTGCTTTCAGGAAGCGACGCATACCATGTCTTGAAAGTGTTCGTAAGTCTGAAAACTAGATTTGACATTGAAATACCAAGAATTAATTACGAGCTTGATTGAGATGTAGGCCAAATGGATTGTTTTAAAACAAAATTGCATTTGAACACTCAAAATGTTAGTTCTAACTTAATAATTACTTGTGTTTAATTCTACTAATTTGAAGCAATGCACTAGGGCAGGGTGAAGGGCGTGTGTTTTTTTGGGTAGGGACTTTGGGAGTGTACCAGTCATCAGACCGGTTCTGTCTTTTCTGCTGGCTGTTGTCTACAACTCACTCCACACTTCTTCACTTATGAAATGCTTATACCACTCCCTAATTCTCACACACACACACACACATACACACATTCACATACACACATTCACATACTCAAGTGCATGTACTTGCATGCCCGTTGATACATAAATAAGCCTTTGATGAAATAAACTTGGATGTCTTAGCCCCATGTCTGCTACTGATCCAGAACAAAAACGCTGTAAAATTGTGGTAAACGTGCACTGCGGTAATTCATGTAACTCTGCAAGTTTGCCTTATACTTGCAGTGTCATCAAAGACACATGGCGAGCATACTGACTTAGCTGTAAAGTTACAGACTTGACGACTTTACGGAGCAGTAAATCTTTGGCTTTACATCTGAACACCTGTAACTTATTACCCACAATGCAGGCACTCTGTAATGCCATGCATTCAGCAACTTGATTACATTCTAATAAGACATACAAACTTGCATACAATAGTGTCATAAACCTGACTACAAGAAAGCAAACAAACTTGCATGTTAGTTCACAAAGTAGACAAACTTATGTACATACCTAAGTGTCACAAACATGAAACAAAACAAAGTTGTTTAATAATTTGAGCAGACATGCTCATCAACATTTACATCAAAACATACATACATAAAAAACATACATCAACATTTACATCAAAACATACATACATAAAAAACATACATCTCATTTACATCAAAACATACATGCAAAGCTATAATAAACATGATTAAAGTGAAACAAAAACACATTTAATGTGTTTTTTTAATGTTTAAAACAACAAACATGCATTTTTGCATACAAACTTGTGTACAGAGGTATGCTAAACATGACTAAAGGGAAACAAAACAACACATTTTGTTTAATTGTTCAAAGAACAAACACGGATGTTTACACAAAAAAAACCTTGCATATAAAGCTGTAGTAAACATGATTAAAGTGAAACGAAACAAACAATTTTTTGTTTAATTGTTCCACCAAAGAACAAATGTGCATGTTTGCGTACAAGCTTGTTTACAAAGGTATCATAAACACGGCTTAAGTGAAACAAAACAGTTATTTGTTTAATTACTGCATAGTTTGTATGTTTTCAACACTCAGTGCTTACAATAGTTATTCAATTTAGAGTTGTGTAGATAGTTAATAATTTTGTGTTGTAAAACAAAAACAATTCATTGGTTAGATGTGTAAACTAGATGTTTCTTTTTGTTCTTTACTGTTACCTGATTGGTTATATATCTTTTGGAGAAAACGTTCTATTTTAATTGATGGAAAACAGGGCAAGTGCAAGATCAAAGGCCATATTTTTATAATGAGGATCTTTAATTTAATTTTAGCTTGTTGTAGTTACTAGTTGAGATCAGTCACTGAGTTGACATCATAGATCTTGTTTTTCTGATTAAAATGCATTTTAGCTGAGCTGTTAGGTGTCTCAGTTGTGTTCAGAAACGTGTTGAATGTGATGGCACATCGAGAAAGTTCACTGAGAGGATTACTCTGGCCATAAAAACTAGTCCATGTTATTTTCTCATTCATTTTCACAGTGAGAAATTCAAGTTTACATGTGCATTTATATTAATTCTCTGTATTTAATATATCTTGTCTTAGAGTCTGGGAATTACCCGACGATGACAAAATATTCAACAATGAGCCAGAATTTCACTCCAAATTTCAGCTCTAAATCCTTCGTCTATGCCTCCGGCAGACCAATGATGGTAAGATTCTTTCCATTTCTTTATAAATATTTTACAGTAGTTTACTTGTTTGAAAGACAAAGCACTTATTGAGCCAAGTTAAAGAAGTCTTGTGTGTGTGTGTGTGGCTTTATGGACGTGTATCTTGTCCAAATATTGAAAATGAGTAATGGGGATTGTGTTAGTTAGATGTGATATTTCACAGGTAAGCTCTAACCAACAACCACATATGAAAAATCACAAGTTTAGACATCTCGAAGCATCACTTTCAGATATATTCCTGTTGAGTGATACCATGTTAAAAGTAGAGTTATTGATTTAATGTAAATGTAAATGTAAATGCATGAAATGTATGCGTTAAAATGCATATATTAATGCAAGAAATGCATCAATTATTGCTAAAACTTTAATTATGATAAAAATGATTAAAAATAATGCAATTTAACTTAAGTTATTTCTATAATTAAGACTTGAAATACCACAGCAAATTTTCTTTGCATTTATCTGAATTATCTCAATTTTGGGGCCTTTCTCTGGAAATATTGACGTGATTATTATCAATTGGATTGATTAATTAATTGACACATGTAATTCGATAACATTTTTTAATCAATTGATAGCTATAGTTGATAAGGTTCTACCTTTTCAATTTCTCTTTTCTTCTACATATTCAATGTCTCTTTTCTTCAATGCCTCTTTTCTTCTAGGCCCAGCGTCCATCCCAGTACTCTGGTGGTTACTCATCCCGCTCTGCCATTGATTTCGGCCCAAGAACCAAAATCAGTTACACAGGAGGTGGAGGTGGTGGTGGAGGCGGGGCATATTATCAAGAAGATTTTGTAAGCGGCGGTTACCAGGGTGGCGGTTTCCAGGGTGGCAGTTACCAAAGTGGCGGGGGCCAAGTGCAACAGCAGCAGGTCAACACAATGACTCGATCCTTCAGCCGAATGGGGGGAGACCCGGAGACCCAGTCGATGCATTCCATGCGTGTGGCATCCATGCCGCAGGTGGTTTCCTCATGGGTGGCGCAGGACGACAGCGACGGCAGCCTGGTTTCAGAACGAGACGCCACTTACACGCAACAGGCCTCCCTGCAAAACATGAGCAATGGTTACGCCGCCAACACCTACCCACGTCAGTCCGTGTATTCGGCCTCTAGGGTGAACGGATTAGAGAGCGGACGGCAGCAGGTCAGTTCCATGACTCTGCCGGCCATGAAAAGCTCCCTCAGCGGGACGCTAGCCACTGGCGGCGGAGGAGGCGGCATGGAGCAGGAGGTGTACGTTAGACAGCAGTCCTTCAAAGGCCCTGCCCACCGCACCATCAGCCGAATCAACAACCGGCAAACGAGTCGCTCGTCCAACATTTCATCAGGCATGTACGGAACTATCGGATTCAGCGGCTCCCAGAGCAACCTGGCCATGATGCAGCAGGGACGGCTGTCGCGCGCCGGATCCGTCAGGAGCGTGCATAGCGTCGGGAGAGGCAAGGATGTGTTTGACGGCATGGATATGACAGGCAGCATGGGCAACCTGAGCGGGTAAGAACACGTGGTTTCGGTGTGTCAAAATACTGAGCGAAATGCATCCCAAATGAGTCAAGGCCAGGAAGACAGTAGGACTGTCACGATAAATCCGTGCATCGTGATTCATGAATCAATTCTGAATGCATCGTGATTCTCTCTGGAATCAATTCTGAGCTTAGTTTTTAACAGCAGATGGCGCTCTAATCTAGTTTTTAAGCGCACACTCAAATGCTTACGAAGAAGAGTGCTGAATAGCGACATGTAATTACATCTCGGCTCAGAATGCTTTTATGACATGAGATTAATGTAAACTCAGCTCACTGTGAACACCCTTGTAATTCGCTTCTAACTTTACGAACTTTATGAATGATTAATTTAGGTTCAAGTGTATGTAAGGAACAGGAAGCAAGCAAAGCATGGCTGTTTTTAAAGCACGCAGTGCCATCTGTTGTGAAAAACTAAGCTCAGAATCGATTCGAGAGAGAATCGCGATACATTCTGAAAATCTCAGAATCGATGCAGAATAATTTCTCGATTCGCGATGCATCAATCTATTTCCCCAGCCCTAGAAGAAAGTATTGAAATGGAAGTAGCGGCAGATCTTGTATTGTGTATTGTGATCGTAAAATAAAAAAGTAGGGCGTAGACTTAGTTCTATCTATCAATTGTTGATTGGATGGAGGTAGATCTGAATTTTGAGCCGATTGTAAGAATGGGGTGGAATTTATGTGGACCAAATGATTGAAAAAGTCCAGCATGCGTCACCAGGAAAAAATCGATTAATAAGATCGAGTTTTATTTAAAATGACAATATTTAAGAAATGGAACATATGCATGGATGAATCGGTCACAATAAGATCAAAAACATTTAGAAAATAGATTACTTTGCATTTTATGGCGACTTTAAGTGTGTTGTTAGACAAAGCAGAAACTGGTCAAACTTGAGAGAGAAACTTGCCAAATTAAATTTGAGACGTTGAACTGAAGCGCAGTCACATGTGCTTTTATATTGGTTATTTTACAGTGCTGTTGATTGTAACTCATCCAATCATAATTCAGCGTTGGTTTTATTGTTTGGAGTTTTTTTTCACTCTGGTGTTACATAAGGTTCATGAAGTGTTTTTTTTTCTTTTGTGCTCATACCAGACTTTCATTAATTTATTATATCTTATCTTTTGGTTTGCGCCCATCAAGTTAATGATTAAGTGAAGGAAAACAGTCAAATGCCGAGTAGGCCTACCTTTTATCTAATAAAATATTTGTTTTTTTTTTCAGTATTTTATTCACTAAATTATTCCAAGATTGATTTGAAATTCACACATTAAATATATTCCAACTATTTTATTATGCACAATATAAGATTTTGGTCATTGTACAGTGACTGCTAACTAAGGATGTCTGTCATCTTGCTTAAATGACTTTAAAGATGTGCACAGAAGTAGTATGCTAGCACCATTAGCATAAAACACCACTCAAAAGTAGGCCTAATTGCTTGAAATGCACAAATAACGTGTACAACCACAAATTACATGTTTCTTACCAAACGCTTCCATATTACTGTTGGTCAAAAATTCCCTGAATTATGTACCGTAGCTATTTGAGACATACTATGTTTTACCACAAACACTGAGTATTACTGATTGCAAATTAGTCTGTTAGCTGTTTTTCGTTAAAAATACTTAGTGTGGTGTGTAAGTATGGATAACAGTGATTACTCACAGGGAGGGCAAGGCAAGGCAATTTATTTATATAGCACATTTCATATACAATGGCAATTCAATGTGCTTTACATAAAAGAAAAAAAAAAATAATAATCAGGAGTGCAGGACTGACCTTTGAAGCATAAAATTATTCATACTGTGCTTTAACAGCCTGTCAGTACACCCGTACTTAGCTTATCTGTCCTTGTTGCACTAACTCTGTGTGTGTGTGTGTGTGTGTGTGTGTGTGTGTGTGTGTGTGTGTGCGTGCGCATGTGTAATGTTTGATGTTGCCCAGCCCTGCCTATATGCGTGTTAAAAGTGAAGAGCGAGTCTGTTGCGCAGGCACACCCAAACCAGTCCAGCCACCTCACACTTCATACACCCTGGGAAAGAAACACACACTTCCTAGCACTCCAGCAACATGCACCAGCACACACAAACACACATGAAGGAAGGTCCTGTTGAGAAAAAGTTCCTCCAAATAATGCTGACTCTTAAAATGGAAGTAGTACTAGTTAAGAAATTAAGATAAGCTAATATATGAATTATCTGACAAAGAAACAACCCTTTTTAAGCGCCACTTTAGGCTTACACCGAAAATGAATTGGTTTTACAAAATATTTGGGGTATTTTAATAGTAGTGAAAGTAAGAAATTATGGGTAGGAAAGTTGGGAACAGGGTTTAAAAAGAAAACGCAGGCCAGATTCGAACCCAAATTTCCTATATGAGCTCCAGAGCTAAATGTCTGAAGTTCACATGCTATGTCAACGACTCAAGAATATTACCGGCTAATGAATATTATCTTTACAGGACAATGTCAACAATTGAAGTGTTAATTTTTAGTATCGCTACTAAATCAAATTTCAAATTTTTCATACTTTCCTGCATATGGAATTAAATTCAACGAACATCTGTAAATCTGACCGCACCCTAAGACCACGTTCTAATATCGTATCCAAGCAAGGAAGAACTTTTTGAAGTTGCAATAAAAATGGAAGTAGTGATTTTGCGTATTGTAAAACGACTTGTCATAAAAGAAAAAAATTGCAGGGCGTAGACTTCTATCTATCCATCGGTTGTTGATTGGATGGAGGTAGATCTGAATTTTGAATTTGTGGACAAAATGATTGGAAAAGTTCGGCATATGTCATCAAAGAGAAGTCGATTAATCGGAAGAATGAGTTACAGAAGACCGCATGCTAATAACAAACATCATTAATTACTGATTTGGAAAGCTCTACATAGGAAGCAACAGCTTGAGTCACAAATAGGTTCACAATTAATTCCAATAACCTTTGATGTTAGCATGTTACTAAGCTAATTATTTAATATTTAAATTTTTCGTACTTTCCTGCATAGACTCAACAGTTTGGACATGCCGACTGCCATTAACTATCTTGAAGAGCCCGATCAAAATCTTCAGATGTTGGGGGCTGCCTATATTCAGCATGAGTGTTACCATAACAGTGATACAAAGAAACAGGTATGGAGTTGCTATACGTGCAAAGAAACATTTGAGTGAAATGTTTAAATGTGTGTTTTCGATATAAGTAGAACTTCTGTTTCTTTCAGGTGAACCAGCTAAAGGGCATTCCTCTCCTGGTGCAGCTGTTTACCAGCGAGAGTCAAGAGGTGCAGCGCTACGCCACTGGCGCCACCAGGAACCTCGTCTACGAGAGCATGGACAACAAAGTGGCCCTTATTGAATCCGGCGGGATCCCCAAGCTCATAGAAGCCCTTAAAGAACAAGACGACGAACTCCACAAGAACATCACAGGTGGGCATTTCAGTCATTCTGTTCTAGTTAACTTTACCGCTATTATAATCGCCATTGGGTCACATGTTTATGAAGCTAACTTTATAACCAGTGTCCTTTTTAAAATCAATTTGATTTCAAAACAAACCTCCTTTATCACATAAGAAGCCTAAAGGTGTGGTCAGGTTGTTGTTGTTGCAAAATACAGTCATTACAATGTGATCAGAAATTTCGCAAAAGGCCGAAATATTTCCCTATGTAGATTTTGCAGTGGGTTCAAGTTTATTACTTTCAAACCAAGCTGCTTACTTTTGGTCAGCATGGTGAATCAGTGACCAACTTGAAAGCGTTGCGAAATCTGCGTTGGGAAATCTTTTCCTCGTGTGAAATTTCTGACTGGATTTTGACTGAAAATTCACAAAACAACCTAAACCTTTAGACCGCATGCCAATAACAAACCTCATTAATGACTGATTTGGAATGCTTGTATATAGATAGCAATTTCGCGTGCCACACATATACATTCACATTTGATTCAAGTGGAGTTTGAAGTTTGCATGTTGCTAGGCTAATGATTTAGGTGCCAGATTTACTAAACAGAGCAAATTAGCGTGAGACCGCAAAAGCACTGATGGGAGTGGAAAGTTCTGTGGTTGATCTACTGACAAAATGTACCAAATTAGCAAAGATAATTGGGTGCGTCTAATCTGCTAACAACACAGGCACAAAATGGGTTAAGACATGCTTTTTCGGGGCATTAAAACTGCAGTCCGTAAGTTTTGCCTCTTTGTCGCCATCTCTGTTTGAAAACCTGGAATTGCAGCTGTGTGCGGAATTATCTAGTTTGCGTGGGTTGTGAGTCTGCGCGGATTAATCTAAGGTTCTGAAGAGTATGTATGGCAGTCAGTCACAGCACCGGTGTGGATATTTACTGTACATCACAGATTCTAGCCTACGTCTTGGAATATGACCCAAAAAAGAATTTTCACTATATTGCCATCTGAATAAGTAACAAGTCTGCCACGTTTGTTCTGACCAACTGAGGAAAAAAGAATTATCATAAATCTCGCTACCAATGGTGATTAAATCTAAATATCGGTTAGCTCATATCACATCAAACCTTTCAAATTATTATTGTTATACTTTATTCTGAAATGATTAATGTTAACAACATCAGCATTGGTGACTATGAGTATAGTGTGTATTTGCGTGTAGATTTCAATTTCTGCACAGTCTAATCTAATTGTCATACTCTTCGACTTTCATATTAAGAAAATTCTTTTAACCAAAAAGCAAGTTATGCTCCCTTCAAACTGGTTGTCTTTATAATACAAATCTTTGTAATCCCAGGCTATCTGTAATCAGAAGCACATTTATAACTGGAATATAATTTAATTTCATTCACGTGTTTCATAAACACATAATCCTTTCTGGATTACAATACGCCATCAAAATAATTTTTTGACATTTAATTATTCCAGCTGCTGTGAGAAAAGGCTATAACGATCCGCCACCTCACCTGCATATCTTCACATGCGATAGCCTAGTAGCCGGGACAACTTGTTTGTTTACAGAAGTGACGTAATGACGCAGCAGCGTGCTTGAATTTCCTGTGAAAACCTACCCGTACTACTCAAATTAGAAAACATTATTATAAGCTAACCATTTTGAATCGGGCTAATGTAAGGCGATAGTTTCGAACACTGGCTGGTTATGTACTTAAAATACATATATATGGTATTGCTCAAATATTGATTTCGGATCATTTTTAACCAAAAAAAGTTACGGACTGCAGCTTTGAATACAGGCGTAAATACCAGCAAACTGACTACCACAAACCTTAGTAAATAATTTATTTAAATACTCTACTCCCACAAATTTAGCATCTGAAAGGGAAACTCCTACAAACGCATATGCAATAATAACTCTGTCCATGCCTTTTCATCCCTAATTTTCCACTGCGCGTCTTTGGTAAATCCTGATAATAGTTGCGTTGATGTAACCTGTTAATAAATCTGGCCCTTAATGTTCTAATTAGCATAACAAATACATAACACAAAAATATTCTCTGAAACATTACATTTTAATTTGTTTAAATACTGTTTTCATCAATGCTTTGCAGTACAGAATGATATTTAAGTCGATTTTCAGTGAATCAACATCTGCCATGCATACTGGGCCTCCTCTGCCAGAGATACAGCTGATGTTACTTTTCATTTTTATTCACTGTTACAGTATCATAGAAAATATAGAACATCCTTCAATTAAAGACTTTTTTATTCATGCTAGTGAGGTCCAGTGTCCATTTAAGCCATTAAATGACTCAGGATATGACGTACGAAGAGGTTTTCGTCATCAGACTAGATGTGTGCATGTGTATCTGCATGCATTGTATGCAGGGCGTTGCCTGATCTCTCAGTATTGCATCAAACTACTTTAATTATTGCTCAACGTTGTCTTGACATGTGCAGTGGAATGAGCGGACTCCTGTAGCGAAGGGTGGTGAGTTAGATTTATGTCGGTCCTTAGGCTCTGTGCGTGTCTGGATATGCAGGAGCTCCAATAAACTGAATAAATCTAGCAATGCGAATCCCACCACTAAGAAGTGCGGCATTTAAGAGGATGACATCATAACGAAAGCTAAAGAGGTTGTAAATCTTTTGCAAGGAAGTTCGATTTGTGAAATTGGTTGAAACGGTTGCTGTAGTTATGATTTTTCCCCCCACTTTTTCCTCCTCGTTTTTTTCCTTATCTTTACTTAAATTCATATCTATTTCCCATGACACATTCCCATGCTGTTTTCCTCATTCTCTTTATCTCTCTCTCCCCTTTGCTCTCATTCCCTGTAGGTATTCTGTGGAATCTGTCTTCTAAGGATAACCTGAAAGAAAGGCTGGCACGAGAAACTCTTCCCGAATTGACAGAGAAGATTCTGATTCCCCTCTCTGGCACCGGGGACAAGGACATCATTGAGCTGAGCCCCTCAGAGTCCGACATCTACTTAACACTACCGTACTGTCGCAGGTACGTACACACACACACACACCCACACACACAACACACACACACCCACGGGCACACACCACACACCACACACCACACACTCACACAGACTGTTTTGAGTTCCCTTTACCTTTTTCCTGTTCCTTGTATGACTTTCTCGGTACTTAACCGAATGAAAATCCCCTGACAGGAAACCTAAGAACGGGAATACTTAAGAGTCATGTTTCAACCTAAACTATATTTTATATATTTTATATTTTTAGGACTGTCATTTTTAGAAAATGATCAAATATGAAGTCTGTTTTTAGGACTGTTATTTTTTGAAAAATTATAGAACATTAAGCTTGTTTTTAGGACTGTCATTTTTAGAAAATATACACAATATATTTAATTCTGTTTTTAGAAGGTTATTTTGGAAATAATTGTATTTAACAAATCTATTTTAGGACTATTAGTTTTAGAAAATTATAGAAAAAGACATCTATATTTAGGACAGTTGTTTTTAGGAAAAACAAAAAAATATTCTATTTTTAGGACTGCTATTTTTAGAAAACTATTTTAAAAATAACTGTATTTTAGGACTGTTACTTTTAGTTAATTATATCAAATAAATTCTATTTTTAGGTCTGTTATCTTTTAGAAAATTGTAGAAAATGATTCCTGTTTTTAGAAAAGTTGTTTTTAGAAAATTAATTCCATTTTTTGGACTATTAGTTTTAGAAAATTACAGAAAACAATTATATTTTTAGGACTGCTTTAAAAGATTGTGCATATTGTATAACTGCCTATTTTAGAAAAGTATATATATAGAAAAAAAAAAAAATTCAAAAGGGGTAGAAAATGAATTATATTGTTGAAATATGGTTTTTTAGAAAATTATAGAAAATAGCATAATTTTTTAGAACGGTTTTTTAGAAAATTATAGAAATCAGACTATTTTAGGATATTTATTAGGCCTGTTATTTATTTATTGCATTGTGACTTTATCATTTTTGAAAATACTTTAATTTTAGAAAATATATCTTAAATATTAAGAATGTAATAAGATTTATCAGATCACTGTATCCTAAAAATATTTTTTTTATTCATTTAATAATTTTTTTATTATATTATATTATATTATATATATTATATTTTTATATATATATATATATATATTATACTTTTTTTCCTCTGGTGACACAGATCTTTGTATATTATCTTTCTGTTTTCTTATACAGGAACTTGAGCTCGGTGAACGAGAAGACCAGACAGCAGATGAGAGAGACCCGTGGGCTTATAGATGCTCTGGTTGGCTATGTTCAGAAATGCTTGCTGGACACTAAAGTGGAGGAGAAGGTAATTGTGTAACACCCTCTTTTTTATATTCTGCCTCTGTTGTTGCCTCCGCCTGCATGTGTGTTCACATGGCCGTTCATGAGTGTATTCCTCTCTCAGGGTGTGGAGAACGCAGTGTGTGTGTTGAGGAATCTGTCCTATCAGCTGTACACTGAGATTCCCCCCTCAGCGCTTCTGCGGCTGGAGGGTCCGAGTCGAGCTCAGAGCTCCTCAAAAGGAGAAGCTATCGGCTGCTTCACCCCTAATAGCAAGAAGGCCAAAGATGTAAGACGCTGCTTTCAATTTCCTATTTCAATTTTCATTCTCAAACTTCAGCTTAATCTCATATTTTGTCTTTTCTTCCAGAGACAAAATCAGGACCTCACCACATTTACAGAAGTGTCACGGCAGCCCACAGACATTGAGTGGCTCTGGCACCCTAAGATAGTGGAGCTGTATAACCAGGTGCTGCAACGCTGCGAGATCAACTCCACAACGCGAGAGGCCGCGGCCGGAGCCCTGCAGAACATCACAGCTGGAGACAAGAGGGTAAGAGATTCACCTCACATTAGCCATCTAAACCAGCAGAAAATGTCTAGCTGTGAGCGCATTGTTTAGTCGTAGTACAAGCAGGATGCGTGACAGTTGGTTGTTGCCCCACCCCTCCTCGACTGTGATTGGACAGCTGACTGAAAAGCGACAGTGATGAGCACTACGTTTTACACATAGTTGCACTTCAACTCTGAGGAAAAAAAAAGCCAAAGCTCTTAGCATAAAAAACGCCTCGTCACACTGCTAGCATTTTAACCCCCTGGGGTCGAAGCCCGCACCGGTGCGGTCTGTCTCGTATTTTCTTAATGACCGCAAAAAGAACTAAAAATACTCTGTCATTTTTGATTGTACAAATAAGAGTAAGATATCATTTGAAACTGCAAAGGGTCTACCTTTATTTGTGTATAGTCATACATACAATGTGCTTTTGTAAAATAAAGAAAATATACAGGGTGCGCTCTCTGCCGTCTTCGTCTCTGTCACCTCTCTTCACAGAGACGTAAATAAAACAGCCTGAAACTCAGCGAATACTTGTCTCAAAGACACAAGAAATATATGTATAGAAAACTTGAAATGTCTACTTCTGAATATCCAAAACAAATATTCTGTGATAAAGTAATCTGTATGAAACCCCCGCGATGTCCAGTTTTCCCTTCTCAACTCATTATCTCTAATGCGATCACGCACACGAGCCGATCACGCTTGTTCAAAATCGAAGCATTCACCGGAGACGCACAACATGTCAAATTGATATTTTAAACATAGCCAACACAGATAATTTGTGTGAAACAAAGCAAAATCATGTTACTCACTTATCAAGTAGAAACAACACAACCTCTGTGTCCGATTCGAGCCCTTCCCACTCCTTGAGTTCTCTCCACCGCTGGAAAGCTGCTCCGATATTTACGCAGGTCCTACCTCTTGCCTGATTGTAAACCTTCTTTTTAAATGTTATGATGCTATAATCTTATCTGCTAATATCCGTCCTGTATACTCAAATTGAGTGCTCTCTTCTCTCTATCATAAGACACGCCCCTTACTGCTGATTGGCTGCAAGTGTGTTTTGGTACACGGTCCAACACTGTGGTCAAAAGCTCAAAATTGCTTAGTGCACCTTTACTGTGTTTGGTCTTGGCGGAGTAGATCTGCTACGCTGCTGCGGTAGAGCATGTACCGAGACTTGCTACTGCCAATACATCTGCTGCACATATATCATATGAAATAACCCCCTATATAGCATACATAAATCACCCTGTAGCAGTTCTATACAGGTGGAGCTGGGGAAGGTGTAGGGTTTCTGAAGCGTGCTGCAACTGCTACAGCAAACACTAGCCACCTATTTGAATGTTGAACAGCAAGCTCATAGGCTGCTGATACAAAAAGAATCAGCTACAATCAGCTGCACCATGTGATGATGTCATTATGTGTTAGACCTATCGGACTGCGCCATCTAGAGTTCCATGACAGATCTTTGGATTTATTTTAACAAACTTCTCTTTTATGTTTCAGTGGGCGTCCATCTTGAGTCGTGTGGCGTTGGAGCAGAATAGGATGTTGCCTGTCATTATGGATCTCCTCAGGACCAACAATGATCTCGAGCTGCGTTCTCTCACGGGCTTCCTCAGAAACCTCTCCCGTCACGCCAAGGACAAGAATGACATGGGTAAGGCTTCCTTCTCTAGCCACAAAACTTCAGTCCATCACACCTCTGTGGCATTAGAGAAGCTCATTGTTCTGTGTCTTTCGTTTTAGCCACAAAGGTGGTAAATCCCTTGCTTACCAAACTGCCCTCCGATGGCCGCCAGAAGGAGCCATCCAGTGATGTGGTGATGAACACCTGTGGAGCCCTCAACAACCTGGTGACCAGCAGCATGGTGGCTGCACGAGACATCGCCTTCTTCGATGGTCTGCCCAAGCTAGTGGGCATCAAGACATCTCATGACAGCAGGTAAAACTTGAAGTCATCCAAATACACAACGAAAATCAACACAAAATGATATTGCTTCCAAAGTAACATTACAATTTACATTTTTTCATCCAGCCCTGCTAAACTGAAAGCTGCTAAAGCAGCGGCAACAGTGCTGAGCAACATGTTCCAGTACAAGAAACTACACAAAGATTACAGAAGCGTAAGTATTATGACCATATAAATGATCTACCTAATGTATTTTTAAAAGGTTTTCCTTCAAAACTTTAGTAGTATTTTTGACAAAATGTGTTTAAAAATGTATGCACACGAAACATATTTTCTACATAGGGTGACCAGCCAAACCAGAAAAAAAATCACTTTATTGGGATAATGTCGATATTATAAGACATTTTAGTCATGTAACACAAATGCGCCTGTAAATAAACTTTCTACAATAGTATGGATAATTGAAAACTAGGGTTGCCAGGTCTGCATAACAAAACCAGCCCAATTGACCCTTCGCATAGAGCTTAATTGACGGGTGATCTGACCAATCATGATGGCGAATCCACCATTTTGTCTGACAAACAAATCAGAAAGGAGAGCAGATTAACTTCGGTGGACTTAAACTTGAAAAATTGTATTTACGTCTTTCTGCGGTTTAAATAAAATATGTTCAGATGTTCGTTCGTATTTTTTTCATGATTTAAGTACATATGAAAAGGCGGTTCTGTTCATGTGCCGCTGAAGCAATACAGCGATCTGTTACGACACATTATAGAGCCATAAAACAGTATTTATTGTTTGAATTTCTCAAACAATGACTACATTTGAAAGCTGAGACTTGTTTCATACCAGAAGAAACCTACTATTTCTTGTCTGTCAGCGTGTTTTAAGCTTCCTCTTTGCTCCATGATGTATTTTTCACTGCGTGGGAACATGATGTGCAGTGTGAGAGCGGCATGGCTTGTCGGACATAGCAACGGTAACTAAGTGGGGCGGGTCTTTGCGAAGGGTCAACTGGTACTCAAAACTAGCCCAATTGTGTTTCAGAGGAAATGGCTATCAAAACCACGCCAAAATCACATTCTAGGGGGTCAAAACCTCTTTCCAGGAGGTTTCACCTTGGTTGAAATCTCGTTTCGGGGGTGGAGGGTTTTTGGTTCAACCCGCAGATTAAAAAAACAAAAACAACCCTCGGCAGCAGAAATAAAAATAGCCCACAACACTGCTGAAAACTTTCCTTCTTGCCTGATTCATCCACACCAGTAGGTGTCAGTTTAATGTCTGAGACCTTAATACTAAGTATTAAACTTACTAAACAATAATTGTTCCCACACGGTTTATGCTACAGACATGGCTGAAATGCAGTTTGTCAAATCATGCACTTTTCTTAAAGATCGAACTTTATAATTTTCATAAAATGGCGAAAACCCATTGATTTGCTTTGAAAGATCAACATAGAATAGAATAGTAGAAACATGGGACTGGGCACTTGTGATTTGGGACAGTTAGCAACCACATAGCAAAGCTCTAGCAACCACCCAGAACACCTTAGCAATCGTATAGGCGACTTTTACAGGGCAATCACCACTATATTTACATAATAAATTATAAAAGTATTAAAAGAAAAAACTTTTGTTGTAGTACTTTGGCTTACGTCTGTTTAAAAATGTACGTACACTCGCATGAGACTTACATATTCTACATGAAGCGGGTCGCCCCTAATGGTGGCCATTTGAGATCACTCAACCAACTTAGTCACTTTATTTCGTTAGCTCACCTACTATGAGATCATTTTTAATTGCAGACAACAAGTACTCCAGAAAAAGCATTTGTATTTGAAAGCGTTTGGTTTTGTGTAATTCATCCACACCAGTAGGTGTCAGTGTTTTGTTTGAAAATGCAGCAGTAGTCTTGGAATTTACAATGAGTAATAAACTTAAGTGCATAGCTGTTCCCTGTGACTTGCACAGCAAGCACTATTCACATTTACTTCATAAATTGTAAAAATTTCACTTTTTACCATTTTTATTCAACTTATTCAATTCAGTGTCTCTTTGTGTTGGGTCATTACAAACTAGTACAGTTGCACGTCACGATTACTGTCAATCCGCCCCGCCCTCTAGACATTTTCCAGTTATTTGAAGACAAGCACGCGAATGAACACATATCATACTGGGTAATCAGATGGGAAAGAACACGCACATATTTGAGTAGCTTATTTACAAAATACACAAACATACATACTTAAAGCGTGTTGATATGGGAAGGAGACGTTCAGCCACACCCTGCGATGTGGATTTCAGGTGATTTCCTCGTGAGCATGTCCTAACACACCATACAACGCCACCGGTTAAAAAAATAAAACATGTTCTGTCTTCTTCTTCAAATCTGGGATGCTAGCCAGTGTGCTAACTGGAACAACTATGTGCATGTAAGATTAAAAGCGTCACTCACTCATGGTGTTTTTTTGCTTTGTGTTTTACAGAAAGGGTATCAGAAAGAAGACTTTTCAGACATGGGTTTCTGAATGGATTATATTGTCAAACAAGAAGATATTTAATAAGGACAATGGATAAGGAAAACACAACCGGAACACCGGCAAAATAAATATTCTGAAAAGTGGATAACACACACAAGACTTTATTGTTACTGTATAGGACGATCACTTCCTATTTAGCCTCGTATTTTTGTTATTTTTCCCAAAAATCCTCAGGGATTTATTGCAATGTCTTTTTTTTTTATACTGGCTGTTGCCTGTATTTTTTTTTATTAATATACAGAAACTCAAACTATCCATGATGTAATAATTATATCTTAGGAATTTAATCTGTCTTTTAAAAACTGTTGCTTTTGTTAGATATTTGTAGAAAAATATCTGTATTATGATGGTAGGGAAGACATTTTAGCTGGCAAATTGGAATTGTGTGGGTTTAGATGATCTAAGAAGATTTTTATATGTTTTGTAATACACATAAATGCTGTAAACACAGGCCGGACAGATTTGGGCTGTTAATCAGCCTTCTTGTCATAACAGAATTGCTTATTTCTTACTAGTCTGATTTAAAATCTAGTGGGTTTTCTTCTTTTTTTTTGGTGTTTTGCTATGTACAGATAGTATGTGTCATTATTTAGTGTACAAATAATAACTATAATGATATGAGGACACATGGTAAAATACCATCTGAATGTTTGAATAGAGATGTTGCATTTAAACCCACTGACTAAATTGATTATGTTTTTACAAAGAAACATCACTATATGCCAAATTCATATAGATCATTTCTGTTCACTTACGAATTTTTCTATTTTTCGTAATTGTATATGGTGCAATATGTGCATTAATTTGATAGTAAGCAATTCTACTTGCATGTAGTGTTCTTTTTTTTTTTGTATAAACTTTTTTTATTATGGATGTTGAATGTTTGGTTTGGGTTGGTACGCTTCCAAAATATATTTAATCTGGTGTGTATGAAATAGAAATAGTGTATGATTTGCAGTCTTTAAATATTTGAGACATGCTTTTACCGGATGGAGACTTGATTCTGCAGAGAGGTCTTGAACGTTCCGACCTTTAAGAATGCATGGAATGTTCTCTTTTCAAAGTCTTTGATGATCGAATGTCTAGTATATTTTTTTAATTCATCATAATTTCATTGTAAAATGCGAGTGTCATAGATCTATGTTCATATAAAAAAAAAACAATAAAAAGGAAATAGAGTTTGTGTTTTTGTCAAACTGATTTTTTTTCAGAAAACAAATCCTGTATTAGCATCTTTTAAAGAGACAGTACGCTAAAAATATACTCATTTGCATTTATGTAAAAAAAAAAAAAAGTGGTGTTTCGTAACAGAAATTCCCATTCATGCTGATTTCAGCCCAGTTTGTGTTTGTCATAAGTCAGCAAAAACGGTTAAAGTGTCTTTATCCCACCCTGTCCTTTTCTGTTTTCTGTTTCTGTCCTAATGTCGGCCCACCCTTATTTACATACTTTCTCTCTGCTTCGACATGAACAATCATCTACCACACCCTACTGCAAAACCCGATGACTTACTCACGAGCCACCATATTTACAACATTTCTAAATCATAGACTGTCCTAAAATGTCTGTATATTCTGAGTAAAAGTACGTATTGATGACATCTGAATCACAACAAGGCCTTTCTTAGTACTGCATGTTTAACATTTTACGAATTTTGACTTCAACGTCAAATAGCTCCCGGCAAAATAAAGGGCAGCTATGAGCTATGTGCTTCACAGCAAATTACAGGGTACAAAACATTCAGTGTTTACATCACATCCACAACTGAGTGTCACAGACTGTTCTTTTGCTAGTGTTGACTGATGGCAGTTTTTGAAGAAAAAGTGAAGTCCTTAATCTTCCATTCAGGACTTAAACTTAAAGAAGGTTATATAGGTTGTGTTAGTTTAAACATTATGGTTTTAGGCTGTTAACGCAAAAGTCACATGTTAATAAATGGCTGATGTTATTATGCTGCCTTCTGCAGGAGGACTCCTGTGCTGGCTGGATATTTTGTGCTGGCTTATGCTGACACCTAGTGGTATGGATGCAAACCAAATTAAACCAGTCACTTACCATGCCATTGTCGGGTTAATTTAAAGGGTCACCCAAAAATGACAATTCTGTCGTTAATTACTCACCCTCATGTCGTTCCAAACCCGTGAGACCTTCGTTCATCTTCAAAACACAAATTAAGATATTTTTGATGGAATCTGAGAGCTCTCAGACCCTGCATAGACAGCAACGCAACTGAAATTGTCCCAGACCCAGAAACGTAGTAAGGACATCGATAAAACTGTCCATGTGACATCAGTGGCTCAACTTAAATTTTGCGAAGCTACGAGAATACTTTTTGTGCGCAAAGAAAACAAAAGTAACAATTTATTCAACAGTTCTTCTCCTGCCTTTTTGGAGAGTACCACAATGCATGCGCGGCTTTCCCCAATACCTAATCAACGAGTAGGCCTATTTGATTAAAAAGTATTCTCGTAGCTTCGCCTAACACACAGACAAACAAGGAGCGTTACACTGGGCTATGTGGCTTGTTGGGAGCAACTGTAACGCAATGTTACAATTGCCCCGATGTTGCAGCCATGATCAAATTTCGTATGCTAGCTAGCCAAGCCTATATTAGCATAGGGTGCTCATGTTCATTTTATCAATAACCTAGAGATAAAATGTATGTACGTTTAAATTTGCAGTCATCTAAACTTAAGACAACAGAATAAAAATACTGTATATTGTATATTATATTACATGGCTGAATAAATTATGTTGTGATTCAAATACAGTTGCAGTTTGATACAGACACAAGGTGGTGCTCAGCATCTTGCCATTAACATTACACAGTAAACACACACAAAACAGTGTTTTTGGGTCCGTATTAGAGTAAAATAGATCGAAAGTGTTATGTTATTGCAGTATAAAAGCAAACTTCAAAATATCATTTTTTTTCAATTTATTTACCTTGTTGCACATTTGAATTCTTTTGCTGTAGGGTTCTCCAGAAACGTTGCTGCAGTCAAGAGATGTGCTGCTGAAAAGTGTTTAAGTGATTCAGTCACTGCTAAGGGTTAATTACTCTCATCAGAGAGCAGGTAAGTGTAGTGGGAGAAAAGTATTTCACTACAGCAGTGGATTTCAATCCTGAGTGTGTCAGATAAGAGACACATACAATCGGACCAGGATTGAAAAACACTGCACTGAAGGATGGAAAAAATACTATAAGTAAGAGTTGTATATTACAGGTAAGAGTTGTGGAGTGTATGTAAGTGTTGTATAGTTTCCATCTCATCCATGCTTTTTCTATCTCAGTTTTAAAGTTTTTATGAATACTATGAACACAGTGTTTTTCGCCTACCATATAGTAGGGAAGGAGACACGAACACATTTACACAGACCCCACAACTTTATTAAAATATATACAGAACCAAAATCCCTAGGACTGTACATGAAATGTTATAAAACATTTTGCATAAAAGTATAAAGAATTTTGTGCATGCATAATCGTACAGGTGTAGATAAAACGTGACTAGTAACAAGATAATCATGGGGCTAAAAGATTAAAGTGCATAAAACAGAGCAGGCTGTCGGTCTCAGTAGCAACCTCAGTGACCCAGGCAGTAAAAGTCAGTGCGTGCGGCGTAGTAGTTCCTCAGCCGAGGCAGCCACGCGATATCGTGGGGGGCGTTCAGCGTCACACCTGGATCTGCAGGAAGCACAGGAGCTCTGGAGGGAAGGTGTGTGAGGGCGCAAATGGAAAACTGTGAGGAAAAATAAACATATTTCAGATTTACATTAAAATGTGATAATTTATAGCAAACTTGAAAATACGCAATTTTGCAGTGCTGAGATTTTATAGGGCCAAAAAATAAGATTGAAATCTAAGCTTGTAATGTAAAATTTTCGTCGTGGGCACTTGTACAATGAAAAAAAAAATGATTTGTTGAATTTATAAATTTGTTTAAGGTAAGGTAAGTGGTTGCAATCAATTATTTAGTACATTAAAAAAATAATTTAGTTGACTTTCAACATTTTTTTTAAATAAATTGTTTGCAACTACTTAAAAAAATGTAGTATGAGATTGTTTTAGTTGGTAAACACAGATACGCGCGTCAAAGACAGACAGAAGAGAAAGAAATTGTTGAAAAGTCGCGTTAATTTGGTTTGGCAGCGCTATTTGACTTTAAATAGCAGCAGAGGCTATTTATAATAAGTGCAAATAGCAATCCGTAGAGGCTCTTACACAGTCAACATAGCAGTATTGTTTGGATTCTATTTACACTAAGTGCAAATATCTATAGATTCTATTTACACTATGTCAAAATAGCATGATTTTCTGCTATTTACACAACTTATTGCAAATAGTGGCAATTATTCTGCACCTCAGCATTGTAATACATTAAAACAGTGTGCAATAATAAATATTGAGTGTAAATAATAAATTTTAATTCAAGTATCAACGGATGCCACCTTTTGTGGGACAATAACGCCTCCCCTACCACCACCCTCACCTACCTGATACTGCATTTTTTCCACCTTTTTGAGATTTCTTCATTTCATGAAATAATTGCCTTTACGATGTGATAGAGATGTGAACAAGGGAGAAAAAAAGTTGCAAACAGATAAAGAGCACTACTAAACTATTGCCATGAAGGCTGACGTTCGTGGCCCTCTTTTGTAGTGTTGGCTAGCCCAATCACACGTTGGGTGGCTTGCCAACAAGGACGGGCATCTGCACTAACTCAGTTTTTCTTTTCTGTGACACAAAAAGTATTCTCATAGCTTTATAACATTAGGTTGAACCCCTGATGCAAATGGACTATTTTATCGATGTCCTTACTTCCTTTCTGGGATTTGAACGTGGTAGTTGCATTGCTGTCTATAGAGGGTCAGAAAGATCTCGGATTTCATCAAAAATATCTTAATTTGTGTTACGAAGATGAACGAAGGTCTTAAGGGTTTCGAACGACATGAGGGTGAGTAATTAATGACAGAATTTTCATTTTTGGGTGAATTAACTCTTTAAAGGAAGCGTAATCCAGATCAAATGTCACTGTTGGAATGAAACTGAATGAAGATAAACTGAAGAAGCACATTTCTTACCCAGGTCTCCTGCGGGATCGGGGTCCGGTCTGCAGTCCAGGTAATCGGGCTGCTGCGTGAGCATGGGATCTTTATCGCCCTGCAGCAGAGTCTGCGGATCGCCGGCAGATTCCCTGTGAAACGTCACCTTAAGCGGCATCGCCAGTGCCAGCTCCTTCCAGAAGCCTGAAGAAGGGGTCTGTGGGAAGGGAATGAGAATGATTAGGCTTGTTTAACCCCAAATCTCTCAGATGTATTGAGCACTGCGAGGGTCTGACCATGGAGTGTGCGCCCCAGGTGAGGGTCGTGATTCGGGGCTGGTGTTGTCTCAGCTGATGACTGATGTCCTGGCTCATTTGCTTCTGCTGCGACTGAAATATGATGAAGATGGGCTTCCTCGACAGCTCCATCAAGTGCCACAAACCCTGCGTTTTTTTTTCTGAAATGAAACAGCATCAACATAGAAGTATAGTGTCGTAATTCTGAAAGAGTCTGATTGTACTATGAAATATATTTGAAAACACATCTCAGAAGAAAATGTAAAAAATGTAGGGTGGGAGTAAAAAAATTCTCTCAAATTTGATTGATCATAAGAGTGTGAGAACATGTTAGGTCACTATTATTGGTTAATATTTTTCTTCCCGCCCACATGGCTTTGGTTAAATCAACGGAAGAGAAAAGTTGTTTCAGAGTCAGAGAAAGTTTTTATATTTTGTTAAAAGCTTGTTTCATAATGAAATGATTGTGAAAGTTTTGACCGCCACAAAAATATGTCTTTTACACTAATTCATGGCACAAAAGAATTATTAATTAAAAAAAGAATCAATATATATTATTAATTAAATTAGGATGAATACCATAATATTTTTATAATTAAAAAAAGAGAAAATAATATATTCTTCATTAAAAAGGCAGAAAAATAAAATACAATAAAAAGGATAGAATGTTCATGTTATTACTAGTGTTGATTGAAATAAATGCATACATTGATCAAAAACGAATCCTGCGAAAGAAATGTAGCCCAGTTCCACAAACCTCTTTCAATAGTGATTATGCACTAGCAATGTGCAAATATTATGTCACGAAGACCCCCATGAACCCCAAACCATTTAGTAATAATGACAACACCAGTTATTCCACTGGTTTTGGCACATTCCCCAGCAGTACCACCTCGACTAAAATCCACCATCCACAGGGTGTATCACATGGGTCTTGTAGTTAAATCGTGATCCCAACTGAAGCCTAAGTACGGGTACTAATATATATATATATATAATATATTTATATATATATATAATATATATGGTTATATATATATATAAGAGGGTGGAGTGGGAGATAGTATAAAAACATGAAGTAATGCAAATACACTGTAGATGTTACCTAAAGTTGGTCGTGCACCACTCCTGCTCCAGGTACGACTGAGAGAGAACAACAATCAGCCGGCGACAGCGACTAATGTTCATCAGCAGCTCTGCAGACGGCTCTGAAGATGACACACACATAATATAAATCATCTGCTTTCAAATTTTCTACAGGATTATTTCTTTATAATCTCTAATACAAGCTTGTCTAACTTAAAAGGTTAGTTCACCAAAAATGAAAATTAGCCCACAAAGTACTCACCCTCAAGCCATCCTAAGTGTATATGACTTTCTTCTTTCGGACGAATCCAGTCAGTGTTATATTAAAAATGGTCTTTGATCTTTCAAGCTGTTGAATGGCACTCAGCGGGTGTTGCATGCTTCATTCCAAAAGAAGTTAAATAAAAAGCGCTCTTGGACTGATGCATGCAACACCCGCTGAGTGGGATTAAACAGCTTGAAAGATCTAGGATGACTTGAGGGTGAGTAATTTGTGGGCTAATTTTCATTTTTGGGTGAACTAACCCTTTAATATATACCTTTATGCATGTATATTATGCACTGTTTATTTAAGATTTCATTCGTGAGATTTACCGGCTCCAGGAAGGATGTTTGTATCATTGAGCAGCAGTTTATGACTGTACTTGTTCTCCAAATGAGGTTTCAAGATGAAGTTGACAAATTTCCTGTCATTCTCATTGCTGACATATGAGATGTAGGCGTCACACATTTTGCCATCTGAGAAACAGCAAAAAATCATCATGAAATGCAATATGTTACCACAGATGATAAAGGGTTTTAACATACAGAATACAGACTAACCATTGAGCTCATACTCTCCATAAATGTTCCTATACCACAGTTTAAAGTTGAGTCGGTACTTGGAATAGACCACCGCTGCCAGAGCGAGCACAAGCAGCAGGACCACCGATGCCACCACTGCCCCAGTGTGACTTGGGGATTCTGTGCATAAAAGATGGGATAAACCTTATTTTCAAGTACACAGAAAGAATCTGAATATAATTTACACTTTATATTAAAATTTTAGAGCATTTGTAAGGATAAATGGATGAAGAATATGAGAATGCATTGTATAATATTGAAGTAGGCGATATTAAAAGACTAAAGTAAATAATTAGTTTCTTACTGTATTCCTTTACGTTGAATTGCGCTGTGCTGTTCCTCACCACGCAGAAATACACACCAAAATCGGCCTGATTTGTCAGGGTCAGTGTTAATTCACTGCTCTTAATGATGTGACCCTCATCAGGGTACCTGCCAAGTGTTTACATTTATTAGAGTGAGGAATATTGAATAATATTTTGACTTAAACTAGTTAATTTGTGCTTTGAAATGAAGTTCTTTTTCAAGCATTAGTATCGGCTGTGTTCAAAATAGCATACTACTCATAGTATTTCCCTAGTAAGTGTACTACACAGAGTATGCAAATTTTATGCATTCAGAAAAAACTGATGATGTACAATGCCAAAATATGCTATATACAACAAGAGTACACTGTGAGGTGCATACAGTATGTCCCACAATGCAATCTGCTTGACTTAAAAAAAGACCTACATCTGTAATGAATTTCTGTAATTACATTTGTAATTACACTGTTGATCCATCCCTTACACCTTAACCCACCCTTAAACCTACCAATACCACCAAACCTGTCCCTAACTTTACCCATATCACACCACACAAATGCAATATGAACACAATAAGTACGTTATACTTAATTTTAAATGTAAGTACATAGTAGTTACATAAAAAAAAATATATATAAAGTGGGACCACTGATTATTTAATTAAATGGCGAAAAGAAACTTCTTTAAAGAAAATCTGCTTAAAAATTAATTTAAAACAAGCCATTTTTTTTTATTTCCAACAAACATGGGTGGCTTCTGCTGAAATAAATGAGAAGAAAAAAATCTCACAATCTAAACTTTTTTCCTCGCAGTGCTTGGTTTTATACCGTATATTACAATTCAGACTTTGTTTCTCACAATTCTACGAAAAAATTTGTGAGATATAAACTCAGAATTATGAGAAAAAAAGTCAAATTGCAAGATTTAAACTTTAATCCCAAAAACTTTAAATTGCGAGATATTAACTCTGAATCCTGACTTTTTTTCTTTCTTGAGTTTACATCTCACAATTCTGACTTTGTATCTTGCAATTCAAACTTTTTTGTTCTCAAAATTGCATGATGAAATCGCAAATCTGACTTTTTTGAGTCTCAATTCAGAAATAAATAAAAAAAATCGCAAAAACAAAAATAAAAATTGTGACTTTTTCTTACAATTCAGATTTTTTTTCTTGCAATTGTTAGTTTATATCTTGCAATCCCCCCGCTTGCTGTTATATTCTTGAATTCTCCCCTTAAAACCCATGGCAACTAAACGTAATAATGTACACCCGCCCATATAAACTTAGAAATCGCACGAAAAATTAGTCGCACACTTACCTTTGTTTTTTAGCACCCCCATTATTTTTTATTCTCTGACGCAACCAGGCTGCATAGTTTACTGAGCGAGTTGCATACGTGTATTTTAGAACACACCCATTGTGATTAATTTCACAAAATAAAGTTACTAAAGTTACTAAATCTCTTTCATATGTTTTCACTTCGATATTTTAAATGTTAATAACCGACAGCCCACCAACCCCAGGCCTGTATTCAGTTTTTGGCCCCACAATGTATGCATCATATACACAACTACACAACTCCTTTTACACCTCTTCAGAGTCAGGTGAGGTTGGTAAGCGATGTGCCATTCTTTTTTTTTTTTTTGATCCACTAAAGGAGGTTTGCAGTCTGAATCGGTGCGGTTTAAACCTATGGAGGCTGTGCAGGTGAGGACCACGCTGTGGCCAAACGTCGCCGAAACCGACTGAGTTTGATCATGCTTGAACTCTGGAACGCTGCTACAAAGCGGATCTTTGTTTTGAGGGGGGGGGGACAAGAAATAAGTGAGTATCAGTGTGTTACAATGGATAAAACTTCACTCTGTGCCAAGTAAACTGCTAGATTCTTTATACAGGTAGATGTGCACACATGAATGTCGCTCAGCTAAAAACAATGACTTCTTTATTTGGCATAACCTCGCTTGAGTCTTGTGGAGGATATCTAATCTCAGGAGAGATGAGTGAAGCCCACAGGTGAGGCTGTTTCTCATCAGCACTGCTTCATATTTCCATGTTTGAGAAACATTTCTACATCTGCCAACATGGATATGGTATTTTATGCTATAAAATGGAAATGGGTTCATAAAAAGTTAATTTAATGGTCATTCATTATTAAGGTTCATTTGAAAGCTTGGCTGGTGACGTGTCCATCAAGGAGTCCATTAATAGACATCACTGCCAACATAAATATTGTACATGTAGATTCCCGGGAACATGGTTGGGAAACTCCAACATGGGCAGAGTTTGGAAGTAGGTCCATAAATCCTTCAACCAACAAACTTTGGGACTGCTTGTATTGGTCATACGCAAGATAATCAGGTCAGGACAGTCAGTTTGACCTTTGACAAACACTGTACACATGATCTCTGAGGATTTGAGGTAAGACAGTTGTTAATTTATTTCTATGTGATGTGATAGAAAACACCTTTCCAAGAAAAGGGAAAAGGGAAGTGAGGGAAGAAATAGCCCAGACCCTCCCTAATGAGCGGTTTAATAACAAATCCAGTGACCCCACAGGTCAGCTGTGGCATAAATGATGAGCAGCAAGTGATCAGATGTGATTTCGAATTCATATGTAACAGTAGGGCTGAGATATAACCTTAAAGTATACTTATACCATATACTGTAGGCCTACTTATAGTTTTATGTGTACAATAGAGTATCGCTACAGTGCATGAAGTAAATTTCATCATCAGAATAGAACTTGGGTACTGTACATGCAAAGCTAGATTTTTCGAACCATGCATACTCTGTGTGGCTCACACAGCACTTTAAATTTTTTGTCGCGAATTAATTTGTCCACAAGATGGCAACACTGGTCCAAGCCATTTTTTTACAGTCGAAAAAGAAATGGAAGAGGCCGAACAACAACAAACTACTGGAGATACAACAAAAATAGACACCCGTGTTATTTGTTTTTTTTGTGTGTGTGTGGGGGGGGGGGCGTGGGGGGGGTATATAAAGCAATAAATGCAACGAGTACAAAGTATTTTTATCGCTCATAACATTGCAAGAGAAATAACGCAAACATCGAACAAGGAAACTATCTAGTGCATGTGTCGAGCACTTGTGTTTGCACACGCTATTAAACATATATTTACTACTATTTTATTAAACCATATGTACAATTTGAAAGGTTAGGTGTTTAGTGATATGTATACGCTAAGCATTTGCGTAAAAACTGAAGTATACCTTGGCTAAAATGCCAACAGTTTGCCGCCTGAGTCCTCAGGTTTAGTAGAATGGATTTACAATATCCAGTACGTTATCAGTAATTGGGAAATTTAAAAAAAATGTTTTTATCAGTATTGGTTAATATCAGGTATGTAATTGTACGCACTTGACATTTAGAATACCTTTGCCGTCATCTACTGTTTAATTTAAGTTTTAATTTTAACTTTAATTTATAACTTTAAGATAATTTAAAAACGATTTAATGTGCGATCACATTACAGAAATTTTGCTGAAATTTTGCGGACAAAAAAGGTCCATTGTCTATAATCTATTGACCTTGCCTTTTTCATACTGTACATTATACTATTGTGATGACTACCAACTTTAAATTTGAGTTTGTGTGTTTATTTTAAATGAATTTAGACAAAATTGTATAGAATTTCAATATCGTTCATTTATCGGTTATCGGTCATAAGATTATCGGTGCTGCATCCCAGTTTTCTAGTATACTAGGTTTAGTAGGTTAAGTATGTAGAGTGTGCTTGCAATATCCCAGCCCAGCATTTGCGTACTTGTGTAAAGTCATGTTTTTCAGTCATGATTTAGTGGGCAATCTATGATGTAAAGTCAGATTAACTGTATATCCATTATAAAATGCTTACACCTTCAACCAGTTCTTAAAGCTGACATTTGTAGAGTGTGCTTGCAATATCCCAGCCCAGCATTTGCGTACTTGTGTAAAGTCATGTTTTTCAGTCATGATTTAGTGGGCAATCTATGATGTAAAGTCAGATTAACTGTATATCCATTATAAAATGCTTACACCTTCAACCAGTTCTTAAAGCTGACATTTAACAGCTCATATCTTCGATATCCAGATAGATATAAAGTATCCAAGCATGAAACTGAAAGTACAGAACAAAATTTGCATGTATTCAAAGCAAGTAGGAAGAAACAATAGCAAGTATTTCCTGTAACTCAACTGGCAGAGCACAGTGCTGGGAATGTCAAAGATTCAATTCCCAGGCAATGAAAATAGTGATCAATTAATATCTAGAAAATACTGTATTGTAAGTGCCTTTGGACAAATATGTCAGCTAAACTAATAATGTCAATACCAAGGATTCAGAGGCAGGAAAAGACTGGCAGAAGAAGGAAAACAATGTCTCGAAAGCAAATATTGACCAAAGCAGAACATACTCTTGTTCCAGATCAAGTTTACACTGCATTGCTCACTTTACGACCGCTTTTACCAATGTAGGTCAGTCACATGATGGATCACAGATGCTTTACATATGCAAAAAACAGCAACATGTGAAAGCTCATATAGGCGGAAGAGCGATATGTGTATCATCATGACAACAGGTTTGACAAATGCTTTATGCTGTATGAATGCATTTGATAGGATTTTACAGTATTACTATATAACCATGGGTTATAACACTAGTCACAACTGTTTAAGGGTAATTACAACTATTTTTAATATCTTTGATCCGTCAGCACTGAATAGTCCCTATTGCACCAGATATTTTCACTGTGTAATATTTAAGTAAGATCATTGTTCTGCACTGCAGCCAGTAACTTCATTCAATCATTAATCAGGAGCAGCTGAGCTAAACAGGCTGTTACCAGGTACAAAGTTCCCATTACAGGTTGAGAGGGTTTTATCCTGGTAGACAAACAAGGTACTAAATTAATGCTTGCATGGATGAGATGAACAATATTAACCGGAAAAACAGCTTCAGTGTAAGGGGTCATCAGGCCATCATCATATATTTGTTATGTAACCATGTGATACATAAAGGCTGAACCATGTTCTTACAAGAGGAGTTTTCAAATGTTCAAACAGGGCAAATTGTCACATGTTTTAAATGATCACTTAAAATTCATTACAATACTTGAGATTTTTGTAAATTTTTATTGTACTGTTTCCGGATTTTTGTTTGTTTCACTTTTATAAATTTCCGGTTACACTTTATTTCGATAGTCCACTTTAGACATTCTATTAACTACAAGTAACTTTGTAACTACATGTCAACTACATGTCACTAAATTCCATTCCATTTGCAACTACATGTCTACTAACTCTCAGGGTAGACTGTTAGGGTAGGTTTAGGGTTAGTAGAAAAAGTTGACAAAGAAAGAGTTAGAAGATATTAAACAGACAGTCTACAAATAATCTAATGACTGGTAGTTGACATGTAGTTACAAAGTTAACTATAGTTAGTAGAATGTCTAAAGTGGACTATCAAAAAAAAGTGTTAACCACATTTTCCCTTAGAAAAAACCTATAAATAGGGGCCTGTGTTAAAAATAACTATGATGGCGGATTTCCCATTTGTCACAAACTTTTTTGTTTTTTTATCCGTTGTGTGTGACAACATGCCCCACAAAAGGTATGCATTAAATGAACCGTATCTTTTTACAGAGGCAATAGCCGTAAAAATAAAAACACAATTTTGTAGAAAATGCTTTAGTTTGTCTACACGGAAATTGAAAAACACTAATATTCACTATAGTAAAAATTGTGACAACTAGCTCTCGCTCCCTAAATATCCCCAGAAGATGATAGATAGATAGATAGATAGATAGATAGATAGATAGTAATAGATAGAATAGATCTATAGATAGATTACTTACCCGCAGAACTGAGTAAACTCGATACATGATTTCAGATAGAGAATCAAAAGACAACGCCACATCGCAGCCCTCTCCTAAATCCTTTCATTCGAGTAAAACAGCTCGTGTGATTAAGTTAAACTCAAACAGAGACTGGAGGTGGCATGTCTCGCTGACCAGCTGCATGTAAACGCGGAAGGTTAAACCGAGTCTGTCGCCTAGAATCACTGTACTGGGAATACAGGGTCACGTGGTCCGGTTTACCTGAGCTCTTCTCTGAACAGGTACGCAGGCGTTCACATAAGACGCGGTCTCGTGTGAAATACAGCTGGACGGGGCGCTGTGAGATGAGCACCAGGGGTGCTTTTAAAGGGGTCATATGATGCTATTAAAAATTTCCTTTCTCTTTGGAGTGTTACACACTCTTGGTGCATAAAGAAGATCTGTAAAAAAGTTGCAAAGACTAAAGTCTCAAAAAAAAAGATATTCTTTATCAAAGTTAAGAACTCTGGGCCAACACGCCCCATCCTAAAAACGGCTCGTTCTAAACGAACGCCCCACATATCTCCCTCACTATGTTGGAAATATTAGCATAATGCCGCCCAAATGTGCACGCAAAGAAAGAAGGCGTGGTTTCTGTAACGGCAGTTAGTGTTGAAGCAGACTGCGCTTGTCGGAAGGAGGGACTTTGTAGAAAACGAAGCGTTTGAGAGAGGCAGAGCATAGAGGACCTACAATAATGTACAGTATTTGAAAAATAATGTGTTTTTTGAACATTAAAGCATGTCAACATATTCTGTTACACCAAATAATGATCTTTAAAAAAAGCATCATATGACCACTTTAGAGCTTTAACTATGCTATTTTTAACTGACACGATTGGTGCGCGACGCGGCAACAACTGCGAAACGCTACATAACGTTAAAAAACACCTGTCTGAAGCATGTGTACATTACCAGTAACTAAAAATAGCGCAGACGGGAGGCAAGAAGTTAGGCGTCCTGCTTCGAATGAAGAATCGGCAGATATTGTGGTCTGTGAGGATGTCTAACAAGAGAAAGCAGTCAGTTAACATCGCCTAAGTTTGTGGGGAAAAATTGGTTACCACTAGCGTTGAAATATTCACTTGTATAGAACTATGAATCCGATTTCAAAGTTAATGTCATTTGTCAACTGCACAGCTAATTGAAGAAATATCATATTAAACACACTAGTCTTTAATCTCAGCGGGAATCTGAATGAACTCGAGAACCGGATCAGCCCGGTTCAGTGAATCACTTGTGAACTAGATCAGCTGGAAAAGATCGACTCAAAAGTATGAGTAAATAGGTTAGGATCCCCTTCTAGGAAACTCGATCTGCGTCCTCTAGCGGACACTATGGGGACTGCTGCCAGCAGTACCGGTGTCTGAAGCAGTGTGAAACAATGCCAATCTATTGGTCCACATAGGCGGCAAAGGGCACCTGCTGAATATGTCATCCATTTAGCTGCCTGAAGGAGACATAAACAGACAGGTCGAAGGCATGGCGAGGGGGCACAGCGTGGAGTTCTCTACCCGAGACGTTCCCCTTCTAGGGAACTCCACGCTGCACCCCCTAGGGGACACAATGGGGAACGAAATCCAACCATGCTGTGCTGAGCACCAAGGAAGCGACAGACATACACCAAGCCTTTCCTCAGAAAGGGGCCATGCCACTGACGCCACGGGCCACTCACACAACTTCGCATAAATGGGGAACCCGATTAGATCAAGGGGAACGTCCCACCCAAGTTAAGAGCACAACTATGACGTCATGGGCCAGGTGGACCAATAGATTGGCGTTGTTTCACACGTGCTTCAGACACTGGTCATGCAGGCAGCATTCCCCAATGTGCCCCCACATTACATGCATAACCCGAGACGTTTTTCTTGGCTGTTAAGTCTCAGTTGGTGTTTTAAAGATGCTTTCTTTGGATTATTTGAATACTCAAAAGTGAATATGCGGAAATATTTCATCATTAATTTGTATTTGTTGTTGGCTAAATTTCACATTCACAAACAAAAGTTTGCTGGCTCTAAACTTCTTCTTTCTTTATTCAAAGTGGACTTGGACAAGTGGAAACTATCCAAAGATCTGTTCATTTGAAAGCATTGAAAACTGTATCTTTATATTCGTCCTTGAGATGTAATTGTAGGCTATATTAAGTTTAAGTTTTTTTATCCTGGCAACAAGTCTGTAGGCCTATGTATCTTCTATTTTTCTCTTTCTTTTATGTTGTCTTTGTTTATAACTGTATTGTTTTAATGGTTTGATGTCTGTACTGTTTAGTAAAAAAAAAAAGTTGCAGTTAGTTCACTGAGTTCAATCCAGATGGATTTGATTCCTGAATGAATCACGTGTGAATAGCATTTAAAAAAAAATCAGGGTCCAAAGAATGATTCGTTTGTTTGTTCATCCGACATAAAGTAGGTTCGGGTGGATGTTCAGTGATTAATAGCTAAAGTTTTGGTCTGTTTTTTAACACAAAACTATCATATGGATTCAGAATAGTTCATTAGTCATATGTGCCACTTTTATGATACTTTAACAGGACTCATCATAAATGTATTTTTGGTGCTTCATGGAAAAAAGCAAGCTATGACACAAGGGTGAGAAAATGTTATTATATATTAATTTCAGGGTGAACTAGTAGTTTACCAGACCAACCAAGAAGTTAATTGACTTTTTTATGGGGAAACCTCTGCAAACGCTTGTACAGATTGATTATTCCCATCACAGGCGGTGTATTGTTTCCAAGCTGTGGATCAGAAAGGACCTGAATGACCTGCTGAACAAGATAAAGGTGGCCTTCAGGTCTGGGAAGACTGAGGGACTGAACGCACGCGATGCTGAAGAAGATGCATTGTGATGAAAAACGCTGCAGGGGATGAACTGTAGTACAAGCTTCAACAGAACAATGTGAAGCAGGACAGGAGGAACCGACACTGCCGAAAACAGCCTGATAACCTTCATTAGCCAACACAAACAAAAACAGCTGCAAGTTAAATACAGTAAAAAATATACATGCAATATATATATATTATAAAGACTGGAGATAATTTATATATCAAGTTGTTTATTTTGCTGCACTGTAAATCATATAGAGTCAAGAAACAACTGAAGATCATGTCCTTGTGAATGAATCATGTCCATCACTTGAGAGTTTTTGTAGACAAAATATGGCAAGAAATGATTTTTTTCAAACATTATTCTTTTCTCAGCATATACACAGATATATCCATAAATAAGTATTTCTACCTTCAAGAAATAATATATTAACTCACATTTCATTCCACTAAAAATTACAAACTAAAACATTTTACTGATTTCCCCCCCCCCCCCCCCCCCCACCCCCCCCCCCCCCCCCCCCTCTCCCCCACCCCAACCCCCCCCTATTTTTTAATAAGGACATTCGTGTTAAACAATATGCAATAAGAGTCATAAAGAAAAAGTGGAGAATAGACGTCTTGAGACACACACTTCTCAACTTGTGGCATTGGACATTTCTTTAAAATTCAACACATCAAATGTGTTCGGTTTTAAATTATAATTAATAATAGAGCAAAAACAATGTGGGTTTTTTTGTCAACTGCTGCTGCTGCACAAAACAGTGTGGCACTAATTTCTATATAAAATGACTCTTCTCATGACAGCTAGGCTGAAAATTCAATCATATTGGCCAAGTTATACATAAAACATTTGGGTAATCCTTTATAATTTCTTTCATGACTATAAGCATATAATGTTTAACAGAATGTTAATTCATAAGGCCCATTAGTGGCATTTCATAATCATCTTAGAATTAAAGTGATTCAGAAATCAATTCAGCTTATAAATTAAACATAATATGCAGTTGATTATTGTATTGTTATTTCATAATTGCCATTATTTTAATATTGCACTTGCTACATTGGGTATTGAACTGCTGGTCTGTTAACTATTATATGCCATTTGTCATTAATAAAAGTTATTATTAAGTGATTCCCACATTGGATCGGTTTATTTTAGTGTCTATTTTCAAATGGCCATGTACTGGTGGACAATATATATGGCATTGTAATTTTGGTTTGGTGGGAGACGAAGAGAGAATAACAAAACATATAGAAACACTGTCCTAGACAAACACTTTCACGACTTTCTGACAACTACAATTAATAAACTAAAGCCTTTGAAGAGATTTTGAAATGAAAACTCAATTCAACCCACTTAATTTTTTCCTTCACCAACATTTCTGACCAGCAGTACCTTATCGACACATTTTTTCCCCTGCAAAAAGCATTAAAATATTTATATTTCAAATTACAGTCCTTTTTATAATGAATCATTAAGAATAAAAACATACAAAAATGTGATTTGACAGTATTTGACACAGTCATATTCCTTTAAAAACTGTATAAATATGAAAACATTTAAACTCAATTCCACATCAGCTCATCATCCAGTAGAAGAGTTTTGCACCAAATATATGAGAGATCATATCCAGCTCTGGCTTGGGTTTCTGCACCTCTTGGCAAACGTCCTGTCAGATTTAGTCTGTACGTCAAGTAATGGATATTTCGATGGCTGTTGAATGCCTATTTTGTTGTATCTAGTGGTTGGACTTGCAGTGCAGTGAGTCACAGTGAGGCGTCAGATATTGCACTAGATAATGACTGATAGCTTGTGTATCTTCCTCATGCCAAAGCTGAAATCATCACACGTTCAGTAGATGTGGGGCTGCGTTGATCTCTGTGGCTCGTGCTGTCGTCCATCTTCAGGTCACCTCGGTGAGGGTCTCTTGTAGTATCCTCTGTGCCAGTGTAATAATGGCAATGTCAAACATTCCTTGATGTGCTCCAGTTCGGCCTGCATACGATCTCTCTTCAGTGCCAGGTTGTGCTTCTGTGCCAATAGGTCCTAGTTGTGGGGGAAAGAGGGAAAACATACATTGTTTAAACAATATTTACTCAAAGTTCACAAAATAACCCATTGACAATTGGTAGATTTCAAAGCTGACACAAGGGGGAGCTAATGCTGCTGTGAATGTGATTGTCAACAAAGTTTCCCATTCAAGGAAGTACAGTAACTCGCTGCTTAACCAAAATACGACGGATCATTGGAGAAATTAAACCTGCAGTCCGTCAGTTTTGCCTCTTTGTCGCCATCTCTGTTTGAAATATGCAATTGCAGCTGTTTGTGGAATTATCTTCCTTGCGCGGGTTGTGCATTTAGCGCGGATGAATCTAATGTTTTGAGAAGCATGTGTGGATACTGTACTTAGGAATCCCAGATTCTAGCCTACGTCTTGGAATATATGACTCAAATAAGAATTTTCACTGGATATTGTCATCTGAATGAGTAACAAGTCTGTCACTTTTGTTCTGACCAACAGATGAAAAAAGCATTACAATAAACTGCGCTACCAATTGTGATGAAATCTAACGATCACTTAGCTCATATCACATCAAACCATGCTAATTATTATTATTGTTATACTTTGTTTTAAGAAATTATTTTAATCCAAAAAGCGAATTATTCGTCTTTCGAACTGGTTCTCTTTAAAATACAAAAACTTGTGTAATCTCACGTAGGCTATCTGTAATCAGAAGCACATTTAAAACCGGAATATAATTTCATTTCAATTTCAATTCATTCCTTTCTGGATTACAATCCGCCATCAAAATGATACATTTAATTATTCCAGCTGCTGTGAGAAAAGGCTGATCCGCCACCTGCAGATATAGCTTACTAGCCGGGACGCCTTCTTTATGTTTACAGATGTGACGTAATGACGCGACAGCATGCTCGAATTTCCCACGAATTCCTACCCGTACCACTCAAATTAGAAAACATTGTTATAATCTAACCGTTGTGAATTGGGCTAAAGTAAGGCGATCGTTTTGAGCACTGGCTGGTTATGTACTTGCTCAAATATTGGTTTTGGATAATTTTTAACCAAAAAAAGGTTATGGACTGCAGCTTTAAGTAGCTAATTATGATTGTTTCTAAAAACAGTAGTAACTTTGTCGCAGTCAGTCGTTCAATTTGATAGAAATGTCGTTAATCATGACAACTTCAGCTAAGTTTGAGATTTAATTATAAAGTCAGATATTGCTGTAAATAACGAACATGTCATGTGAGGACCATTTTGCTACTTTTTGTTCTCGGTTGTTTTGCTTTATTTTCAGATTTTTGATTTAATATATGTGTAAAAAACTATGATGAGGACACATAATTTTGTAGTAAAGCATTTTTTTATTTTAATTTAAATCAATACTCAAGTTGTTTCACATGTTCCTGCACAGCATTTATTTTTTTTCATAAATGAGCAAATATTCACGCAAAAGAGCCTGAATGTTGTTCCATAATATAAAGTATATAATACAGGAGAAGATTTATAGATTTACCATAAAATATCAATCTAATAAAATTATATAGATACACAGTCATATTATCTATCTATCTGCATTATATATATATATATATATCTATATATATATATAGAGAGAGAGGACGAGAGACGATGAGTTGGTAGACGAGGAGAGAGAGAATTACTGGGACACAGAAAGTTCCGTATAAATCACTTTCAACCCCTGTAATACCTATTGTCATAAACATGTTCATTATTTTTACAAATTTGGTCCCATAAAACCTCACCAAACCAGTGCACAACACAATGCCCAACGCCAAATCATACAATGTAAGACAAGTTAAAACCATTAAAATACTCAATGAAACAGCCCCAAGATGTAAACAATGTGTGTGAAGAAATGCTTACTAACCTTTTCAGTGTAAAAATAATAAACGATGAAACATACAAATATAATAATCTTTAAAAGAAATAAAACAATAGAAAATAAAATAATATGCAAATACAAATAGAATATGAAGAGTTCCGATGCAAAAGCTTCTAAGTGCCATCTGAAATTTTCATCTAAAATGAGCATTTTTATCAGACTGCTATGTTTAGGTTCAGTTATTTTACTCTAATGGCAATGTATAGGTCATTTTCTATTCAATTAAAGTGAAAAAATCTGAACATAAATATAGGGGCCTGACAAAAATGCTCATTTTAGAAGAAAATTTCAGATGGCATTTAGAGGCTTTTGCATCTGAACTCTTCATTATATGTTACCCATGCTATGAGAAAGCTGTTCGGCTGTGTGAGTGAGATTGTAATGCTGCGTCTCCAGACGTCTACACTCGCTCTGGAGAACCTGCTGCTCGATACTTTTCTCTGAAAGAGAGACAGACAGGAAAGAGAGAGAGAGACAGGTGAGCAATACACTATAATCAAACAGCAGAATGCAAACATACACTCCAAAAAGCCAATATTCCGCAACCACAGAAAATTCAAAGTGCGTTTATCATTATTTTCAAGCAAATTTTCAAGGACGAAATCAAGAAATTCGTGCAATTTTGCGCGAGGGCGAAAAGTTTCCTAACAGATTCGCAACAGGTTCAAGCTGCTCAGGCAAATTTGCTGCTTTGGCCAACAGAAAGCTGCATGGTTCGAAAGTGACACACTAGGTACGTTTACATGAACGCTAAATAAAGTGATCGGGTTGATACGCGCGTTTATACGTCACAAGCTTCGCTCGGATTACAAAAGGAATAAACCACCCCTTACAATCCGATCGAAATTTTAGTCAGATCTGGCCAATTCAATCCGATTGACGTGGTTACATGTGACTTTTTTATTCTGATTGTGCTTCTAGTCCTATTACGATCGGATTAGTAGGGTCCATGTAAATGAAGCTACGGTTTACTCTCCATTCGAATCCATCAACGTACCCTCCATGTACTCCTCGTATGCCTCAAATATCGATTCAATCCCTCTCCACCTGGGACCGAACGACGACTCTTCCTCGTCTTCATCCGAACTGACGCCCTCCTCGGCTGAGAAGTCGTTCCTCACGCCCGGAGACTCGCGTTGGGCTGATATATGGCAGGAGTGGCCATTGCTCTGTCCATTCGGGAGTCTGTTTACCACCCTCTGGAGGCCTGGAGGGGGAAGCGCAGGAGGCTCAAACTGTTCACTCGCTCCACCTGTTGGGATACAAATGCAAAAAACATTAAGCAAAATGTCTCTGGTTGTATTTCTCAAATTTGACTGTAGAGGGAGCCATCGTCACCTTTCTGTGTCTGCTGGGATATTTGCGTGGACTGCAGCACGGACTGGTGGAAGTGCTGTGCGAACTCCTCAGAGTTTATTCGCTCCCAGACGGGGAGTTTCGGCGGCGGGTCTTTGGGTCGGGCGAGGGGCTGCGGAGCGCTGGCCTGCAGGCTCGGGCCTCGTCTGCTCAGGGACGTCAGGTTGGGTTGGCCTTGAGCGTGGAGAGGAGCCAGTGGCGGCAGGTCTAGAGGCGGGTGATGGTTTTCGGGCGAGTGATTTTGGGGTTCAGGGTGAACATTACTGACTGACTGATTGAGATGTGGGACAGCTGTATGATGGGAGAAAGCAGAGATTAGGACTAAAGGTCCTTGCACACTGAGTCCGAAATTTTTCCAGTTTTATTATATTCGTCATCCTTTCCTATCAAAATGCTTGCTACGGATGCGAAAACGCAGAAAATCGAACCTGGTCCGATTTTTTTTTTTATGACGGACTAAAGTTTCTGAGGTGTGATTGACACAACATGAGGACGTATTTATTTTTTAACGTGAGAAATTTTCGGATGAGAAGTTTTAACAACAACAAAGATCTTAACAACAAAACTCAATCCTTTGTTTAAAGCTGTATCTGAATGTGTTGTTCTTACCAGACACTGAAGCGGCCGGGCTGGAACAGGGCGTATCTGTGGCGTTTCTGAGGGTGTCCAGAGTAACAGTCTTTTGTTTGATGGCTTCCAGCAAGTCCACGATCTTCTTATTCTCTGACGTAAAATAAAAGAAGAAATAATTAAATGCACCACACTGTATTTGTCAAATTGTGATGCATTCAGACTTTAAAACAAATCTGAATAATCAAAATTATTCTTGTGAAATATCTTATTCAATATAGCAAATCAGTTTTAATGAACTAATAATAATAAAAACAAATTACTCAAGTTGTAATCCAGGAGTTCCTGGCAGTGTTCCGGAGCCCATACTGAAAGTTATTAAATTCAAAATTAATATAGATATCTAGATATATATACTATATATATATATATATATTATATTATATATATATGCAAATGGTATAATTTATATTTAATAAATTGTAAATGTTTATATGGTTTTTATTCACATGTTGTTTTATATTATTTATTTATATATTACGGTTTTATAAAATGCTTGTGATTTACTTAAATCAGCAAAAAAACATTCAGTGTGTGTGTGTGTGTGTGTCGTGCTATTGTATTATATTTTATTCAATTTAGAATATAGAAAGAATTACAATGTAATATTTATTAGAACAGCTAAATCTTATAGAATAGTATTTGATAATAATAATCTATATAGATGTTTATAAAAACATTTTATATTCAAAATATACACACACTTTTGTTTCTACAATTTAATTTACATTTCTTATATTTAGTTATTTATTTATTTATATTTAATTATACAGATCGGGACTTCAAAGAACTTATCGCGACTTCATTTGATTCAGGTCGGGACTCAAGCGTGTATCGAGATCATTTGATTCAGATCGGGACTTCAGAGAGTGTATCGTGAATCTTTTGATTCAGATCGGGACTTCAAAGCGTGTATCGCGAATCATTTGATTCAGATCGGGACTTCAAAGCGTGTATCGCGAATCATTTGATTCAGATAGGGACTTCGGATCATAAATAATTTGATTCAGATTGGGACTTCAAAGCACTTGAATCATTTGATTGAGATCGGGACTTCAAAGCGTGTATCGAGAATCATTTGATTCAGATAGGGACTTCAAAGAGGGTATCGCGAATCATTTGATTCAGATCGGGACTTCAAAGTGCGTATCGCGAATCATTTGATTCAGATCGGGACTTCAAAGCGTGTATCGCAAATCATTTGATTCAGATCGGACTTCAAAGAACTTATCGCGAATCATTTGATTCAGATCGGGACTTCAAAGCGTGTATCGCGAATCATTTGATTCAGATCGGGACTTCAAAGCGTTTATCGCGAATCATTTGATTCAGATCGGGACTTCAAAGTGTGTTATCGCGAATCATTTGATTAAGATCGGGACTTCAGAGCGCGGATCACGAATCATTTGATTCAGATCAGAACTCCGGAGCGCGTATCACGAATCATTTGATTCAGATCGGGACTTCAAAGCGTTTATCGCGAATCATTTGATTCAGATCGGGATTTCAAAGCGTGTATCACGAATCATTTGATTCAGATCGGGACTTCAAAGCGTGTATCGCGAATCATTTGATTCAGATCGGACTTCAAAGCACTTATCGCGAATCATTTGATTCAGATCGGTTTTGGACTTCAAAGCGTGTTGCGTGTATTGCAAATAATTTGATTCAGATCGGAACTTCGGAGCACAGATCGCAAATCATTTGATTCAGATCGGGGGACTCCAAAGCGGGTATCTACGATCATTTGATTAAGATCGAACTTAAAAGAACTTATCGCCCCCGAATCATTTAATCAGAGGAGTTGGACTTCAAAGGCACTTATCAGCACGACATAATTGATTAGATCGGATCTTCAAAGAACTTATCGCCGAATCATTTGATTCAGATCTGGAGACTTCAAAGCACTTATCGCAAATTCCATTGATTCAGATCGGGACTTTCAAAGGTGTCTCGCAAATAATTGATTTGCTCGGGACTCAAAGCACTTTTGGGAATAATTTGATTCAGATTGGGACTTCAAAGCACTTATCGCGAATCATTTGATTCAGAGCAGGACTTCAAAAGCGTGTTTGTATCGCCCCCCCCCACAAAATTCCAGTTGATTATGATCGGGAATTCAAAGCACTTTCGCGACAGTACTCACATTTCGATTCACGATCGGGACTTCAAAGCACTGATCGCGAATCATTTGATTAAGCTCGGGACTTTCAAAGCACTCTTAATGCGAATCATTTGATCAGATCGGGATTCAAAGACTACGCCAAAATCTTTGATTCAGTCGGGGACTCAAAGCGTTGTATCCAGCCCCATCATTGATCAGATCGGGATTTCAAAGCGTGGTTGTATAATTGAATCATTGATTACGATGGGACTGCAAGCGGTATCGCGAATCCTTGATTCAGATCCCAGACTTCAAAGAACTTATCGCGAATCCATTTGATGTCAAGATAGGGACTTCAAAGCACTTATCGCGAAATCATGTGCATTCAGAGCGGGGACTTCAAAGGTGTATAGCGAATCATTTGATTCAGATCGAACTTAAAAGAACTTATCGCGAATCATTTGATTCAGATCGAACTTAAAATAACTTATCGCGAATCATTTATTTCAGATCGGGACTTCAAAGCACTTAATGCGAATCATTTGATTCAGATCGGGACTTCAAAAGCACGTATCGCGAATCATTTGATTCAGAACGGGACTTCGGTGCGGTATCGCAAATCATTTGATTCAGATCGGGACCTTAAGAGTGTATCACGATCATTTTGATTCAGATCGGGACTTCAAAGCACTTAATGCGAATCATTTGATTCAGATCGGGACTTAAAGTGTGTATCGCGAATAATTTGATTCAGATCGGAACTTCGGAGCACAGATCGCAAATCATTTGATTCAGATCAGGACTTCAGAGTACATATCGCGATCATTGAGTCGATAGGACTTCAAAGCAGGTTTGCGAATCATTTGATTCAGATCGAACTTAAAATAACTTATCGCGAATCATTTATTTCAGATCGGGACTTCAAAGCACTTAATGCGAATCATTTGATTCAGATCGGTTTTTTTTAATAGGGACTTCAAAAAGCGTGTATCGCCAATCAATTTGATTCAGATCGGGGACTTCAAAGGTGTATCAGGAATATTGATTTCAGAGTGGGACTCAATAGGCACTGGAATATTGTGAGATCGGGACTTCAAAGAGTGTATGCGCGAATCATTGATTCAGAGGACTTCAAAGCCACTTATCACGAAATCATTGATTCAGCTCGGGACATTCAAAGCGTGATGCGAATCTTTTGATTCAGATCGGGACTTCAAAGCGTTTATCGCGAATCATTTGATTCAGATCGGACTTCAAAGCACTTATCGCGAATCATTTGATTCAGATCGGGACTTAAAGTGTGTATCGCGAATAATTTGATTCAGATCGGGACTTCAAAGCACTTATCGCAAATCATTTGATTCAGATCGGGACTTCAAAAAAAAAGGGGGAGCGTGTATCGCGAATCATTTGATTCAGATCGAACTTAAAATAACTTATCGCGAATCATTTATTTCAGATCGGGACTTCAAAGCACTTAATGCGAATCATTTGATTCAGATCGGGACTTAAAGTGTGTATCGCGAATAATTTGATTCAGATCGGGACTTCAAAGCACGTATCGCGAATAATTTGATTCAGATCGGAACTTCGGAGCGTGTATCGCAAATCATTTGATTCTGATCGGGACTTCAAAGCACTTATCGCAAATCATTTGATTCAGATCGGAACTTCAAAGCCTTTCATCGCGAATCATTTGATTCAGATCGGGACTTTGGAGCGGGTTCGCGAATCATTTGATTCAGATCGGACTTCAAAGAACTTATCGCGAATCATTTGATAAGCTGGGACACTGTCAAAGCACTTATCGCGAATATTTGATTCAGATAGGACTTCAAAAGCGTGTATCGCAAAGCTTTGATTAAGATCGGGACTTCAAAGCACTTGTCGCGAATCATTTGATTCAGATCGGGGATGCGGAGGGGGGGGGAGTATTAATTTAACTGTTAATTAATTAAAAATTAACCTTTAAATGAATAATTCCATGTCCATATATATAATTATAAAAATATTTATATTTATAATATTAATAGAAGAAATTTTTTATTAATGAGTATTTTATTATATTATGATTTAAATTTTCATAAATAATTTTATAGTATGTATATTTAAGTTTAAATGATTCGATAATTATTATGTATAGTTCTCCAGCCTCTTCAGCACTGGTAGTGTGACTGTGACAGTATTCGGTGTGTGTGTGCGTGTGTGTGTGTGTGTGTGTGTACATACTTTGTCTTTCTTCCTTACTGACATGGCTGAGGCTGAAGACGCTGAGGAAGTGTTTCTTGTCGTCCAGTTCCTCCGTGCGGTCCATCTCCTCCGGGGTGAAGCGTGTGCAGAGCGGAGGATGAGGAGGAGACAGAGTCTTACGTTTATTCGGCACCGCTGAGGGTGAAGGGACTCGCTCCTGCAGCATCATCCTCCTCTTCCTCTTCTTCATCTCCAGCAGCTCATCGCGCTTAGAGAGCGTCGTCAGTCCAAACAAACACAGAAACTCTGTCTTCTGCAGAGAGAGAAACACAGTGACTGTGAGGGAGTATCTGAGTATTGGGGTTCCTAGTATGACAGTAGCTGCTCATTCAGTAGTGTTTGCTGCTGTTGTCATTGACTGATGAAATGTGTGACTGTACCTCTGTAGACGCGTCTAGTTTGAGAGGAGGCTGCTGAGTGACTCTTCTCAGATGAGTTCGAACTTCCTCCTCATCGCTCTCATCATAAGAGTCGTCTAATTCATAGTAATAACCTGAAGATTATTACAAAACAACTGAAAGACACGATACGGATGGATGGAGGAATTCATTTGAGTACAGAGCAGATCTATATCAGTTACTACTGGATATTTCCTCTGTTCTTATATTAGATGACCTTTGCCATCATCTAACGCTCACTTATCTTTAAAAGAACTAATAATTTAATAACATTGTTGTTACACGTAAGCTTTCTGTACAGTAAAATATTGGGATGCTTAAATTGAATTCAATATTCAATATTTTAATATCAGCTATAACCAAAAAAAAGTAATGGTTTATCGGCATCAGATATAATTTTGACATCTGCTTTTTAATTTAATACTTAAATTATTTAAATATAAAAAACATTAAATATAAACAAAATATATCAAATAAAAAACAATTATAAAATGATTATTAACTTTTTTTTTTTTGTTTTATTTAATATATTTAAAAACTACAATACATTAAAAAGTTAAAAATTATATCGATTTAAAAAAGAAAATCTTATAATTATGGCCAAAAATAACTGATATGGTATGTGATTTAGAAATATAATCACATAAAAAACATTAGTGTTTCACCTGTTATACAACTTTTCATGCAAAATCTTTAATATTTATTTATATTAGAGAAATGTATATATATAAAAGTGGGAAAAAAATAATGAATAAATAAATAAACAAATAAATACAACAACATTCTCACCTTCAGCAACTCTGTCTAAAAGATAATAAACCTTTTACTTTAATTTTAGAACTCTGTCGGATAAACAAAACAAACAAATAAAATATTTATACTTTCTCCACTCAGAACTTCGGAGATAACAAAAAACAACATAAATATTTATATTATCCCCTTAGAAAAATCTGAGATAAAACAAACAAACATTTAAATTATTAGATCTTCGAAATACTTTCTGGCAAATAATAAGTAGAATAAATATTTATTTATTCTCCACCTTCAGAACTCTGTCTAAAAGATAAATAAACATTTTTACTTAATTTTTAGAACTCCGTCTGATAAAAAAAACAAACAAATAAATATTTATACTTTCTCCACTCAGAACTCTCTTGTGAGATAAACAAACAAACAAACTAAACTATTTATCATATTTGCTAACACCCTCCAGACACATCTCATGCGATAAACAACAAACTAATCTTATACTTTCTCCACCTTCAGAACTCTCTGAGATAAACAAACAAACAAATAAATATTTATATTTTCTCCACCTTCAGAACTCTCTGAGATAAACAAACAAACTAATATTTATACTTTCTCCACCTTCAGAACTCTCTGAGATAAACAGACAAACAAACATAAATATTTATACTTTCTCCACCTTCAGAACTCTCTAAGATAAACAAACAAACAAACATAAATATTTATACTTTCTCCACCTTCAGAACTCTCTAAGATAAACAAACAAACAAACATAAATATTTATACTTTCTCCACCTTCAGAACTCTCTAAGATAAACAGACAAACAAACATAAATATTTATACTTTCTCCCCCTTCAGAACTCTCTGAGATAAACAAACAAACATAAATATTTATACTTTCTCCACCTTCAGAACTCTCTGAGATAAACAAACAAACAAATAAATATTTTAACTTTCTCCACCTTCGAACTCTCTGATGATAAACAAACAAACATTTAATTGTTATTTCAGAAATCTTTTCTGGCAAAAAAAGAAGGTCAATACATATGGTATTTATCTCCACTTCAGAACTCGTCTGATAGATAAATAACATTTTACTTAATTTTTAGAAACTCCGTCTGTAAAATAAACAAACAAACGAAAAGATTTATACTTTCTCCACATTCAGAACGCTCTGAGATAAATCAACAAAACCACAAATAAAATTTCTACTTTCTTCCACCTTAAGAACTCTCTAAGATAAACACAAATAACAAAGATTTATACTTTCCCACCTTCAGAACTCTGTCTGATGATAAATACAATTTTATTAATTTTAAGAACTCTCTGAGATAAACAAACAAACAAATAAATATTTATACTTTCTCCACCTTCAGAACTCTCTGAGATAAACAAACAAACAAATAAATATTTATACTTTCTCCACCTTCAGAACTCTCTAAGATAAACAAACAAATAAACAAATATTTATACTTTCTCCACCTTCAGAACTCTCTGAGATAAACAAACAAACATAAATATTTATACTTTCTCCACCTTCAGAACTCTCTAAGATAAACAAACAAATAAACAAATATTTATACTTTCTCCACCTTCAGAACTCTCTGAGATAAACAAACAAACAAATAAATATTTATACTTTCTCCACCTTCAGAACTCTCTAAGATAAACAAACAAATAAACAAATATTTATACTTTCTCCACCTTCAGAACTCTCTAAGATAAACAAACAAATAAACAAATATTTATACTTTCTCCACCTTCAGAACTCTCTGAGATAAACAAATAAACAAATAAATATTTATACTTTCTCCACCTTCAGAACTCTCTAAGATAAACAAACAAACAAACATAAATATTTATACTTTCTCCACCTTCAGAACTCTCTAAGATAAACAAACAAACAAACATAAATATTTATACTTTCTCCACCTTCAGAACTCTCTAAGATAAACAAACATTTTACTTCATTTTCAGAACTCTCTGAGATAAACAAACAAACATAAATATTTATACTTTCTCCCCTTTCAGAACTCTCTGAGATAAACAAACAAACAAATAAATATTTATATTTTCTCCACCTTCAGAACTCTCTGAGATAAACAGACAAACAAACATAAATATTTATACTTTCTCCCCTTTCAGAACTCTCTGAGATAAACAAACAAATATTTATACTTTCTCCACCTTCAGAACTCTCTAAGATAAACAAACAAACAAACATAAATATTTATACTTTCTCCACCTTCAGAACTCTCTAAGATAAACAAACAAACAAACATAAATATTTATACTTTCTCCACCTTCAGAACTCTCTAAGATAAACAAACAAACAAACATAAATATTTATACTTTCTCCACCTTCAGAACTCTCTAAGATAAACAAACAAACAAACATAAATATTTATACTTTCTCCACCTTCAGAACTCTCTAAGATAAACAAACAAACAAACATAAATATTTATACTTTCTCCACCTTCAGAACTCTCTAAGATAAACAAACAAACAAACATAAATATTTATACTTTCTCCCCTTTCAGAACTCTCTGAGATAAACAAACAAATATTTATACTTTCTCCACCTTCAGAACTCGGTCTGATAGATAAATTGATAGACATCTTAAGGAAGAAGCTGAAGTTTTGTTTAACAGTCTTATTTTCTACTGCGTACCTTTCTCTCTGGCTTCCCTGCGTTTCTTCTCCTCCAGGTCAAGCTTGCTGACGAGTCTCCTGTGCTGCTGGAGAACCTGGTCGTACACCATCATGGGGTCTGTCCTGTCCAGAGCCAGCCCCTGGTGTGGCCTGCTGTCTGACTGGGAGGAGGCGGGCCTCTGCTGGCTCAGGCCGCTGACCCGCCTGACGTCCTCCTCTGGAGGCTTTGGTCTGCTGTGGCCTGAGTAAGGGTGGATGTGGGACAGAGGGCGAGCGGAGGGCGAGCGGAGGAGGGAGACGGGGTTCCACAAGCTGCTGGGCGCGGGAGGAGAGGGGTGCTGGTCCCGAGGAAGAGGTTTGGGGGTGATGAGAGGCGGCGGAGCTCCCAGAGGTGGAGGTATGTCTCTGACACCCGCACCAAACCTGAAACACACAGAACATTTCTACAGAGCACCACTAGAGGGCAGTGTCATCACACACGACAGGAACAGATGGGGTGTGCCATACTGACAAAAATCATATCTGGATATTTTCTGGGATTTCTTCAGTGACCATAAATAGACGTTATTTTGCTGAGTGTGTTTTTGGGCTGGTACATTGGCGGGTTTAAGCCTGTCATGGACAGATGAGTTGACTTCCAAAGCTTTTCATAGTCTTCATTTTCTGTACAATATTCACTTCACAGTTCTTTTACACTATGAGGCAATATACTGTATGTCCCCATAAACTGACTTTTAAGGGGCATTTTTACCTTGCTCCACCTTATTCTTTAACGCAGAAGTAAGCCTATGGCTGAGACTTCTGGTTCATTAGCCGCTATAGAGAAATAACGAGAAGAATAACAAAGTGCAGTAAATGGTAAAACTGTTTGCACTACAAACCAGTGTGTTCATAATTAAGATAATATAATAAAATAATGTGGCAAGACACACCAATTTGCAATATCAAGCAGCAAAACGAGTTTTGTACAGCTAAAAATAGCTGGACGCAGATGAGACCGGTTAAACCCATAACATTTACACATGGGCGCGCTCGCTCTTATGGGAAGAAAAAGGTGGATAAGGGCAATTTTTCTCCAACTTAAATCGATTTCAAAGTGACATTTTTACCTTTATAAAGGCAATTTTTTTGCCACATTAAATTTACTTTTCAACATGTATTTTTTAACCTTTATAAGGGCAATTTTTGCAACATTAAATTGGGACTTTCAAACGGTATTTTTACCTTTTAAAAGGGCAAAACATGTTTCGCACCTAAAATTGACCCCTTTTACGTTTTATGAGGGTATTTACAGCTATTTAGTTAGTACCTTATTACCATTTTCTTACTCTTTTAGAATGTATCCATTATCTTTTGTCAATTGCATTACATTTATTAAAATGAATGATTTGGAACAATTAAAAACTATAGAACAAGCAAAAAAAATATATAAACAAAATCCATTTTTCCATCCTATCAGATGCTTACACTGTAATTACAAATTGCATAATAATGCTTGCGATGAATATTGTAAAAAATTATTATTATTTAAAATTTGAATTATTGTGAATTTCACATTGAATGACTTAGATTAGAGTTTATATTTAAATATGATACACCGTATCAATTTAAACATGGAATGAATCTGTTAAATTAAAAGTTAAATTAAATATATAAAATAAACAAATATCGCCTGTTTCAGACCTCGTCTGACAAAAAAATAATACAAAAATAAACGAATACATAAATAAAATATAGATATTTAAATACGAAACTAAAACTGGCGGTAGATGACGGCAAGTCACTGTCTAAATGAGCGAGTCATTGAGTCATTTATTCAACCGATTCGTTCAAACAGTTGATTCATTCAGGAACAGAGCGGTTTGTAAGAATGGATAATTGAATCATGTTCTTCAAAACACTGATATTCATTAAACAGATTATATGTATGGTATATTAAACAAAATATAACTCACAATATTAACTTGTTGAATTTGTAAATAATTTAATAAGTGCATTTGCACTGATATTCAAGAAAAACATGCAGTTTTGCCTTCATATGTAAAATTTTGGGGTTATTCCAACAACTACTGCTATATTATCATCATATCATCATAAAATGTGTGATTTGATGTTTGGCTGGAGTTTTCCTTTAACACTGACCTGTGAATCTCTCGCTGATCTGCTGGTTCCTGCTGCTGAAACTCCTGGCCATGTCTGTCCGCTCTCTCCACCTTCAGCGCTCTCTGTCTGCCGAGCCATCTGTCCTCCTCCTGCCGCTGGAGCATCATGGGAGACACCATGGGCCGCTGGCTCTTCCCAAAGTGCACGCTTGAAGAGAGGCCGGGGCCTGAGGTTGAGATGGATGAAGGACCTCCTGAGGATGAGTATGGACCGGACTGAGGCGTGAACAGCGGCGTTTCTTTGGTTTTGTCTGTATCCAGAGATGACAGATGCATAGATGAATAAACATGTGCTTCTCAAAGCGGAACAACTGCAAACGTTTCATTAATATGTAGTAAATATACTAGAAGGACCAAAATAGCATACATTGTTATGAAGTAACTCCGTTTGTCTTCAGTACTAAAGTATTATGTATATACTATTGTAGTACTTACTAAAAGCATTCATTTTTATATTTTCAGTTTTAATTTTAATTGTAAAGTTTTAGTAATTTATGGCTTTGTCGTTTTTTTTTTTTATATTAAAAACTATGTATGTTATTTTAGTAGCCTTCATTTATTTTGATTCTTTTTAGTAATTTTAGTACTTTAAGTTCTACTTATTTTATTTAGTTGCCAAGGCAACATTTCTAATTCATTTTAAGTTGTTTTTTTGGGTGTAAATCGGTGAGTAGTTTTTAAAAATGCATTTTTACTAATTTTCTAAACTATATTTCTCTTTAGCTTATTTTTTTTTATTACAGTTTTAGTTTACTTCAACTTAAACTTAATGAGTTCAGTTGCCAAAGCAATATTCTAACTGCATTTTTTATACGTTTGTCTTCAATGTTTCACGTTTGTTCATTCATGTCATTTTTATCATTTAAATTCTATTCAATCATCTATTTTTCTATGTTCAGTATTAATTAAGATTAAGATTTCATATTTCTAAGGTTTTTTGTTTTTGTACATTTAGGCTTTTATTAAAATGTATATTTTGTTTTATTCCAAATCTCTCAATTGACTAAATCTACTTTTAACGGTTTTAGTTTCAACAGTTTTCTGAACTGAATGAATCCATCTGAGTGGATCCTCAAACCATTTAAAGCAGTGCATGAGAGTGTTTTCATCATGATTCATGGGATTCACCTGAATGCTCTCATTCATCTGCTATTATACAATTATGGAGCGCAACCATCAGACCTTCTGACTTCACTGAGATGGCAGCCAACCATGAGTTACAGCTGCCAGCCTTTGGTTCTCTCCACAACACAGGAACCATCCAGATGCAGCAAAATAAGGCTGATAGATGATTCATCAGACTATATTAATTACTGATTAGAGATGAGCGACGCAATCAGTTACTGAAGCTGCAGGTAATACGAGTTCAGAGAAATTAAACAGGAATTATGAACGTCAATCATAATTTAAATGTTGAATATTCATGAAACCAGCTGCATGAAATGTGCAATAAGTAACTTATGTTCAGAAGTAAATAATGTGAATGATGTCTTAAAACAGATGTATTGCATCATGATATTAAATGGATAACATAATTTAACCAATTCAATAAAATACATGCATAAAATAATAAATGAAATTAATGTGTTATATTAGAAGGATTCTGAAGGATCATGTGACACTGAAGATGCAGAATGATGCTTGAAAAATGCAGTTGATCACAGGATAATAAATGACATTTAAAACAGATCTTACAATAGAAACCATTTAATTTAAAATGCAATAATATTTCACAGTATTACTGTATTTAGTTAATAAAAAACACTGATATAAATATAGATTATAATTCTAGATTCATGTATCCTGGGGAAACCATTTACATGTTAGTATGAAACAATGCTAACATAATTAATAATTAAATATATGTAATAATGTTAGGTAATACATTACTTTAATACTAATATAATATGATTAAATAGATATTTAATAATTATTATATATATATAATATTATTAGCATAATCACTTAATAAAAAAAAAAACATGGTATAAATATAGATTATGAAAAATCTAAATTTATATAAATATAGAAGATGATCTGCAGAATATTATAAAAGGTACAGCAGCAGTTTAATTCATTAAGAATTTAATGGAGAAAGTCTACATATGATCATCAGAAATAAAATAATAAAATTATTTAAGTATCGAAAAAAATAATACATGTAAATAGCAAATGAATTATATGAATCTAATGTTATATAATATAAATGAAATATATAAATATAAGAAACCATGAATACGTATCACTGCCCTTAAAGTGTTCTACATTTAAATGATTAAAATTAATGTTATAAAATTAATCTAAATGATCAAATACAAATACAATCATATTTCACAGTATTATGTTTTTAGCATTGTTTTATCAAACAAATGCAGCTTTGGTGAGCAGAAGATTTTCAATTTAATTTATTTTGTATTTTTTTATTTGTGTGTTTTAAAATCCGCAATAGATTTGGATTATATTTTGTGTTATTCTTTAAAACAGCAGTGTTTTTTTTTTGTATATTTTCCATTATACTATCATTTGAATATTGATTTATTATAATAATAGCCAAAATACTATTATATTTTAGTTGTGCATAGCTTATATTTCAGTCTGTTCCTCACACAAATGGATTCAGGTGAACTACTTTTATGTGCTTTTTGGAGCTTGAAACTTTTGGACCCCATTGACTTCCATTGTAACAGCAGGAACATTCTTCAAAGTATCTTCTTTTGTGTTTTCCAGAAGAACAATGTTAATATTGCTTGTTTCACTGTGTGTTTGGATCTCTCTCTCTCATACCGGCTCTGTTAGCAGCGAGTCTCTCCTCCAGCTTGCCTCGCTCCCTCGCGGGCTGCCGGTGTGTGTACGGATGAGGCTGAGAGATCGAGTGTGTGTTGGCCGGCGGCTCGTGGCTCAGGTGGCGTTTCTCCACGGCCTTGACCGCCTGGACGTCTCTGCCTCGCTCTTTTGTCATCTCCAGCTCTCGTTGCTTCTCTCGCTCTCGGTCTTTCTCTCTCTGCACCTCCTGCTCCCACTGCCGCTCTCGTTCGATTTCACGCATTCGCTCCCTCTGCTGCTGGCGAAGCTCCTCTTCCATCTGCAGCCTGCGGAGGGTCGAAACACACACACGCACACGAATGGTGTGAGATGCAACACTCTCGACAGGAACCAGAGGAATACACTCAGCGAGAGGCCGCGGGAACACGGGACAGTGTTGATGATGTCCACTTCGGAGGACCAGGAACTTTGTGTGTGTGAGATATGATGATGTCGGACTGATCGTATTTACACACATAATTAGCACTCAAAGAATCACTAAGTAGAGTTTAACGCTAAGCATCGTTGTGACGTGGTAACTGCCAATAGGAGAGCAGCAGTGAAGATCATGTGATTTGCATATATAATGCAGCATGTAAAACTGGATTTGCATTTACTGAAGAAAGTATGAGCGCCTGAGAGGCAGTAAACAAAGTGCGGTGAAGTTTTTGGTAAAAACATGGTTAAAGTTTTGAATATAGGAAGGAGAAAGATAGCAGGTTAATAGTAATATTCATTGTAGATGGACAAAGTGATAATAGATACAAAGAGAAATGAACAATCAATATTACAAAGTCAGTTTTTATATGATGAAATTTCTGGCAATTTAATGCGATATTTCTATTTGATATCGTCAAACTTTTAACCCTCTGACGAAGAAACAAGACAAAAACAAAAACCAAACTGGTAAAATAGCCTAAGATGGTATTGCTAATAACGATGACTGTATTTTACATGATTTTTTTTTAATTAATACAATTAAATGAATATATTACTACATAAAAAGTAATATTTAGAAATGTAATTGAATAAAAAAATTAAGTAAATGGATAATACAATTATTTACAAAAAGTCAGGAGTCAGTAATCAGTTGGAGAAAACCATGTACAACCATAACGTGTAGTATGAATAAACATAAATAATGACTTACATATTAATAATTACAGTAACGAAATTTAATTTAATCTATGAAGAATTCATATCTAATATACCATATATATTATATAATTTAATATTATATTAGCATTATAAATATTAATAATCGCATATAGTAAAAAATAAAAAACACTGATATAATGATAAAAATTCTAGATAAATTTGGAATATATATGTATCGGAAAAGATACAGAAGCAAAAACAACAGCTGATTAATATTTTAAATTTAATGAATGGAAAGAGTCAACATATAATCTAGATTAATATAAATAAAATAATAAAATATATTGAATATGACAAAGAATAATTAATCAAAATATTTAAAGTCATGGATATTAATATACATTTTAATTTGAATGTTCTGATGTTATAAAATATTCTAGGAAATATAACAAATATAATAAATATATAAAACTATAAAAAGATTACTGCAAAATATACAACATTTAAAAGAGAAAAGAATGTTCAATTAAACAAAATTATCGTACAAAAATGCATAAACAGAGGTGACACTGTAAAAAAATTATTTTGAGGATTATTATAGATTGTTTTATATTACAAGGAAAAATACCATTTAGTTTTTTATGCTTCAGCATTTCCATGTTTATTAATTAATTAACATGTGTTAACATGGCTGTTTTCAGGAACGGTTTGCAATCTCTGTAATTTCTAGCAATCCTATAACTTCATTCCATCTTGTCCGTTTGGGTGTGGTGTGGTGCGTGTGTGAATGTGTGTGTAGTGTGTATGTGTTTAGTGCGTGTGAGGTGGTGTGTTGGTTAACGTGTGGATGTGGCTGATGTGCGTGGTGTGAGCGTGTGTGTGTGCACGGGGTGGGTGGCAGGTCGTCGCGCATGTTGTGTGGTGTGTGTGTGGTGTGTGTGTGTGTGTGCGCGCGCGAGAGAGTGTGTGTGTGTGTGTGTGTGTGTGCGTATGTGTGTGCTTTGTGGGTTGTGGTGTGTGTGTGTGTGTGTGGCCATGCGTGTGCTGTGTATGTGTGCATGTGTGTGCGTTGTGTGTGTCTATGTGCGTGTGTTTGTGTGTTGGGGGTTGTGTGTGATGAAGGGGCATGTGTATGTGGAGGGTGTGCGTGTGTTGCTGTACCTCTCGGAGTGCAGGGCTGACAGTGACTGGTGTGTGATGTCAGGAGGGTAAAAGACACCGGGCATGGGCAGGTGCACAGCAGACGGGTGGAGGGCCGGCAGGGTTGCCCCCTCTGGATGCGGGTAGTAATGCGAGCGCAGGGCAGACAGACTGTAATAGTCCTCCATCCTGATCAGCCACAGGAAGCAGAGACAGAGAGAGCAGCTAATTAGTGCCTCTATAAATAACCGGCGCGTTCATTAACCTCTGCTCTCTGGCCCTGCGACATGAACAGCACTGCCTATTTCTGTCAGTGAGTCTCACCACATCCACACACGCTGAGGGTGTTATTCAGACGGACAGAGAGAGATGACAAAAGAGGATCAAACCGAAAGACTGTCCGTGCATATAGAAGAACAGGACATTCCCTGCGCTTTTCAAATCAAAGACAAACAAAGTCCAGTCCATCCAGATCAAATACTGAAATCTCACTCAGACTCATAATGTATTGACATCGGAAACATGAGAACGTTATGACTGCATACATACACATATCAACATCTATTCAGCATTCAGAGTTCAGCCAATCAGAGCAGAGGCAACGTTTTAAAGGTACAGTGGCAAGAAAGACTTTCATTTTTAGTCATGAGAGTGTAGTCCACTACTACACCTCACACACACACAGATATATATACATTTATATCTATACGATAGATTAACATCAATGACAATTTCAATATGTCGTGTAAATGCGGGAATAAACAAAGAAAAAACATATTACATTTTAGAAAATGTACAACTGCAAAAATAGCCTTTTTAATTCTTAGGTTCAGTGAGAGGGTGGAAAATGGCCATAAATATTGCATTTAATATGCAATAGAAATATGCAGTATAGAAATGTGTATAAATTATTTAAATATTACTATCGAATAAATAACAAAAAATAAACTATGTATTAACGGAATTTATTCCCTTTTAAATTAAGAATGAATTAATGTTTAAAAGAATTAATCATTCATTAATCACACTTTAATACCATAAAAATCTGTTGTAATAGTAATAATATTAATATATTATAGTATTAGCATTATATTATAATAATGGCCAGTAGCAAAACCAGTTCAGTGGACCGGGTGGCAAAATGCATATATTTTGATGCAGTATAAAAAATATTTAATAATTGTATGCAATATTATTTTATTTTAATTTCAAGGTCTTATAATATTGCATATATAATATACACACAATTTAGCAATAACATACACATACACAAGATATGTGTGTGTATTTGATCTTTTTTAGCTGAGAAAAAAGCGTCATCAAAACTTTAAAAAAAAATCTCTATAAAGCAAGTAACCATCTCTGGTGGTGTAACACTAAGGTCAAATATCTGGGCTCGCAACCAAACATTTGAATCACCTATCAGCAACTATCAGCAATGTGATAACTGTGGTGTAATATCAGAAACGACCAGATCAGAGGACACACACAAAAATAGTTACTGAGATAAACATTTACATGTATGCATTTGGCAGACACTTATCCAAAGCATTTTTCACACATTTTTTACCCTGAGAATGAGTTTAGTGAATACATGACCTTAGTGCCGTTAGTGCCACATTATGCTGTTAAACTGTGATAAACTATGGAGTAATATTGGTTATTAAATCAGCGTAATGTGGCAAACAACCTGGCAAATTTGCATGATCATACAAACCCAAATTCCTACTGAAACTACTAGATTTCGTCTGTGAAAATTGTGTAAACAACATTAAATGTCACCATATTTTTCCTGCAACCTGTGTATTTTCTCACAGGTTTAGCAAGAAAAAAATGGCCTGAACAAGACGACATTTAGTCCAATTGGTCTCCTGGCCCAACCAATACTACTAAACCCAAAGTATACTCTGTTTTTTGCATACAGGGTGCGTTAAATACATTTCATCATCAGCATAGTACTCCTGTACATGCACATCCAGATTTCTTCTAACCACGCTTACTTAGTACGCTCATCTTGCGCATGCGCCTTGAATTTATTTTACATCAATTAGTTTGTCCACTGTCCGGATTGTTGTTTCACAGTTGACAGAGAGACGGAAGAGATGGAACAACAACAAGTTACTGGACACGCAACAAAACTCAACGCCTTTGAGACAGGTAAGAGATACACGCAACCCTATTTTAAAAGAGTACGGAGATATTTGATCGCTTATAACTTCTGGAGAGAAATAGCACAAAAACTGGACAACGATGAATCCTTTAAAGTGCATGCGTCAAGCACCTGTATTTGTGCACACTAACAAATGGATTATACTTTGTTTGGTTGTGCGTTCAGCTGTATGCAAACGCTTAGCATTCGCGTCTAAATTGAAGATTAAACATTTAGCGAACAAAAATGTTAAATTGTTTTGTTATCAGCAGTGTAGCTCAACCAGAAACCAACATGGTGAATTTGCATGACCGAATGAACCCGATGCGAAATTATTCACCCTCACATGAAATTCTGGATTGCATAGATTCCTACTGAAAAGACTGGAATTTCGTTTGTCCACAAGGTGGCGACACTCTACGAGTCGTTTTGCATTTGAAAAGAAGACCGAGAAGACGGAAAAGCAACAAACTACTGGAGACGCCAGAACAACTGACAGAGATACATGCAACTAGTTTTAAAGAGTACAAAGATATTTTTATCGCTTATAACTTCTGGAGAGAAATAGCACGAACACTGGACAAGGATGCATTTTTCTAGCGCTTATGTGTCAAGCGGCTATGTTTGCACACACTGACACATGGATTACACTTTGAAAGGCTGTGTGTTTGGCTGTACGCTATTTTGCGTCAAAAGTATTTGCGTCCAAACTAAAGCATACTTCATTATGCTTTAATGTTTAAGCATACTGTTTATTATCAGTGGTGTAGTGATGTATAAAGCACAGCTAAAACAGATATCGCTTTAAAACCAAGCAGCATTCTGCAGGGCAACATGGCGAATATGCATGACCAAATGAACCCGATGCGAAATCTGCATGACGAAATGTTTTGCTGGATTGCGTAGATTCCTACTGAAATAACTGAAAATTAGTTTGTCCAAAATAATAATAATAATAATACGTTTAATAGAGTACGAAATATTGCAAGTACTGGACAGCAATGACATACATTACACTCTCAAAGTTTTCCAGGTTTGAAATATTGTTGTCCAGACTTCCATAATCTTATTTACACGACATTTGTGTATATAGTCCAAGCTAAATGGTACGACAAGCAGCATGACTTTTAAGAAAGGAAAATGTAAAAGATGAAAAAAATAAGAATTAGGGAGAATCAATAAATTAAGAATAATTTACTGCCGTTATTTGAATAATATTTAATCATGCAATCCATAAAAAAGTAACTGTAATCTGAGTATGACCATTTTAATATGTAATCCAATTACAAGTACTTAATTTTTGGAATCTGATTTACGTAATCCAGATTACACGTAATGAGTTACTACCCAGCACATTTTTTTTCTTGTCTAATATAGGAAGGTTTATTCTAAATAACCAGCAAAACTACAGCACACACCTGTATGAAGCGAGCGAGGGGTGAGGCAAATATCCTGAGTGAAAGTATGCCAGAGCGTCGGCTGCAGTTCCTGGGCTGAGCCCTAGAGGGAGCCGTAAAGGCACACGCAGCTCATCAGCGGAGGCGTACGGGCGAAAGCCATCGCGAACAAACTCATCCTGAGCTCCTGAGAGCAGCATATGAGGAACCTGCCGGGATAAACTGAGAGAGAGGAACAGCGGATGAGTGACAGAGCGCTGTAGGATGTGCAGGTGTGAGTATCTGAGCGACGGCCGCTGTACTGACTGGGTCTGCAGACGCGGGTCCTGCACCAGAGCACTCGGGGCCATGCTGAAGGGATGAGCTGAACCCAGGTACGGCGGGAGAGAGAGGGAGGGCTTCTCCTGGCCTGGTAAAGGCCGATCAGGGGCCAAACGCTCCTGACCGGACCCTCTTGATCTTGCATCAGCCTAAAAGAGGGGGATAAAAAAATTATGGATAGGGCATCATGGGAATATTTTGCAGATATATTAATACCACTGTACAACAATATTTGTTTATGTTATATAAGGTAACTTTAAAAAATTATTATGTATATTTGTCGACGATATAATCTATTCTATAATATATATAGATAAGTAGTGTTCGTATTTCGGGAAGGAGGAGGGGGGAACCGGCGAACATTTAACACTTTAATAAAATAAACAAACAAAAAATTAAAGTAAAGCGGCAGCCCCTCGCAGATGACTGCCACACACAAAACAATAAATAAAGTCCAGGTCTGGTCCTCTCTCGTCTTTCACTGTCATAACTCCTCCTTTTATCCTTCTGGAGCTCCTCCGTGGGAATCAAGACCGTTCCCACGGCTCTCGGCCCCGCCCCCACTCGTCACAGTAACCTTTTGTATTTGGTTTAATATGGTTTTGAAAAACCATCATATGAAAAGTAAAAATATGTTTTTTTTACACATTGAATACATTGTGCTAATCATTATTCACCATCATTCAATCATCATTTCAAAATGTTATATTTTTAAATATAGCATATAAAAACCATATTTTTTTCTTATTTATTAATTCATAAATGTCATCAACCTGAATTAACCTTGCCTTGTCATAAAAATTATCTGATATTTTAGGAAATATGATATCATAAAAATAAAATAAAATAAAATCAATCAATCAATCAATAAATAAAAACTTATACTAATACTTATTTATTCTAAAATATAATAATCAAATATTATGCTAAATTACTTAAGGGTCTCTTTTAAAGAATTTCATAATTTTAACTAGGATTTTTTCTTCATTATGATATCAAGACGGTTTTACCACCCTGATATTTTTGACTGTCTCAGTATTTTTATTTAACATTTTGAATGAGCTCTTTTTTATATTTTCAGTTTTCATTTTCATTTTAGTTTAAGTTTGTCATTTTATCATCTGCTTTTGTAATGTCTGTTAGTCTTTTATATTTCTTTATTGTTTTAGATTTTCTACTTTTTGGCCTGGTTTCACAGACAGGGCTTAGACTAAGCCAGGATTAGGCCATAGTTCAATTAGGACATTCAAGTAATTTTTACAAACTTGCCTTAGAAAAAATAACAATACTGGTGTCCATCTTGAGTCAAAACAAAGGCATTGATCTATTTTAAGATCAATCAGTGCACTGAATCAAGTTTTTTTCAGTTCAGCTCAGACTTACATTTTAGTCTGGGACTAGGCTTAAGCCTTGTCTGTGAAACTGGAGGTTTAAGTTTAAGTTGTTCTTACTTAAAGGTGCAGTGCACAATTTCTGAGAAACGCTGTTGTATGTGGATTGAACGGAGCACCAAAACACACTTGTAGCCAATCAGCAGTAAGAGGCGTGTCCACTCATGAAGAGGGAGGTGCCTGTGTTGCATAGCATGTTTGTGAATTTGTGGGCGGAGCTATTAAGTTTGGAGTGTGTTCCTTTTAGGTACGGGCGTGTTTGTTTTGGTGATGTCAAATAATAAGAGCGTTTCTCAGAAATTACTTACTGCACCTAAAAATGTGTATTTCAGTTTTATAATTTTGGTTAAAATTTTTATAAAGTTTTTTATATTTTATTCATTTCAGCTTTACAATTTTTTTAATTTTTTCAGCTTTACTAAATTTTCATTTACTTTACTTTTTTTTTTCTCTAACCCGAAAATAATGAACAGTTTTAGTTAACAACAACAACAACACTGGTGTCGATGACATCTTTCTCCTTCGATAGCCATTCAAAAGTCTCTTCACTTCACAGCCAAACTGTGTGTGAGCCATATTTAGCGGCCAAACTGGATTGACAACCGTTTTGCTGCTATACGAACAAATATGTATATAAACCCATATGTATTTACTTTGAAAACAACATTCAATCGCAAATAGGTGCAAAATATAGCGTCTGTGGATTAAACAGCGTGTGTGTGAGTGTGAGTGTGTGTGAATGTGTGTGAGAGTGTGTGTGTGTGTGTGTGTCTGCGTGTCTGTGTGTCTGTGTTTGTGCACGTTTTTGTGACATATGAGGACATAAATTTGTATAATGACATGGGTATGACATAGATATTACAAGGAGAAGGTGATTTATGAGGACATTGCCCCATGTCCCCATATTTCACAACGCTTATAAATCACACAGAATGAGTTTTTTTGAAAATCTAAAAATGCACAAAGTTTCCTGTGAGGGGTAGGTTTAGGTGTAGGGTTGGTGTAGGGCGATAGAAAATACGGTTTGTACAGTATAAAAACCATTACGCCTATGGAGAGTTCCCGCACAATTCAACAAAAACAAACTGTCGTGTGTGTGTGTGTGTGCTTTTGAAGGCGGGTGTGGTCGAAGGCGAGGCACAAAGAAGAGAGACAGTGCGACTGAAAGCAGACTGAATATATCCGTAGCTTTGGCTCCTCTATCCCGTCCCGTCCCGAGCTACAGAAGACTCTTTGTGTAAACAGAGAGAGGCTAGTTTGATCAGGGGAAAGTGCTCTCCTGATGTCCCCTGACTGCAGTGCTAAATAAAAATCCCAAAGCCACACAGAACGAGAGTCTGAACAAACCACACACACACAAACACACAACACTTCTGGCATGATATTGCCGTAGCGACGAGAGCACCGAACTAATGGACCTGCAGGACCCCACAGATCAGCAGTTTGCACTAATCCCGCCAACTGAAACCCCTCAGGCCCTTTTAAAGTCTGAGAGATGGATCGTTTGAATCGATTGGCAAGATAAAGGAAAAGTCACCGGCATAAAACATACGTGTTTCATTTCACAACCAAAATGGAATGACCACCACAGCTGGAATAGTACTTGTCTTTAGTGCTCGGTGTCAGATAACAGATTATTTCATGAACAGAGAGGATTTTAGGGCACCAGAATATCTCGAATATTTAAAATTGTTCATGGTCGCCTTTTTCGTCATGAGGTTGTTGGCCAAATATTAAAACAGTAGTGTTCTCTGTGGTAATAATTAAATAGAGCAAAAAACTGACATTAACGTATAACTGATCACTTAATTACCTCATATATAATTTATTTGAATATATATATTTTACTATCTTATAATTCACAGGAAACTTAATTGTATAATAAAAATAAGTAAATGTGTAAAAATTATAATTCAAATAAGAAATGTACGACATATGAGTTGGGTCAATATGGAAGAATAGAAAACAAATGAAGAAATGTCTATATATTTTCTATTATAATTCCTATTTTAAATACACATTGATATATAATTTTTTATCATGCACAGGATTTAATGTATTAAAATAAATTGATTACAAATCATTATTTCATCTATTATCATATAAATTAAATTCTTTTATATAGATACGATGAATTGACACTCTTGAAAAAATGGACACAAAGTAATACATATTTTTCTATAATATGGCGTTCTTTTATTCATTGTAAATAAATGATCCATTATTTTATACATGTGCAGGATATTTAAAATAATAGATCTGAGATTATAAAAAATAAAGAAGTATATATAAAAATGCAATAAAAAAATTATTTAAAATACATTAGAGTGTAGGTGTATATATACAATAGATACAGTGGGTACGGAAAGTATTCAGGACCCCCTTAAATTTTTCACTCTTTGTATATTGCAGCCATTTGCTAAATCATTTAAGTTAATTTTTTCCTCAATGTACACACAGCACCCATATTGACAGAAAAACACAGAATTGTTGACATTTTTGCAGATTTATAAAAAAGAAAACCTGAAATATCACATGGTCCTAAGTATTCAGAATCTTTGCTCAGTATTTAGTAGAAGCACAATTTTGATCTAATACAGCCATGAGTCCTTTTTGGGAAAGATGCAACAAGTTCTTCACACCTGGATTTGGGGATCCTCTCCATTCCTCCTTGCAGATCCTCTCCAGTTATGTCAGGTTGGATGGTAAACGTTGGTGGACAGCCATTTTTAGGTCTCTTCAGAGATGCTCAATTGAGTTTAAGTCAGGGCTCTGTCTGGGCCATTCAAGAACAGTCACAGAGTTGTTGTGAAAGGACACTCCTTCGTTATTTTAGCGTGTTGTGCTTAGGGTCATGGTCTGTTGGAAGGTAAACTTGGCACCGTCTGAGGTCTGGGAACTCTGGAGGAGGTGTTTCGTCCAGATATCCATGTAATGGCGCATTCTCTTCCTCGATTGCAACCAGCTCGTCCTGTCCCTGCAGCTGAAAAACAACCCCACAGCATGATGCTGCCACCACCATGTTTCACTATTGGGACTGTATTGGACAGATGATGACCAGTGCCTGGTTTTCTCCACACATACAGATTAGAATTAAGTCCAAAAAGTTCTATCTTGGTCTCATCAGACCAGAGAATCTTATTTCTCACCATTCTTCAGGTGTTTTTTAGCAAACTCCAATGCGGGCTTTCATGTGTCTTGCACTGAGGAGGGCTGGTGGAGGGCTGCAGTGATGGTTGACATTCTACAACTTTCTCCGATTTCCCGACTGCATCTCTGGAGCTCAGCCACAGTGATCTTTGGGTTATTCTTTACCTCTCTCACCAAAGCTCTTCTCCCCCGATAGCTCATTTTGGCCGGACGGCCAGCTCTAGGAAGACGTTTCTGGTCGTCCCAAAACGTCTTCCATTTAAGGATTATGGATGCCACTGTGCTCTTAGGAACTTTAAGCAGAAATTTTTTTGTAACCTTGGCCAGATCTGTGCTTTCCCACAATTCTGTCTCTGAGCTCTTCAAGGCAGTTCCTTTGACCTCATGATTCTCATTTGTCTGACATGCACTGTGAGCTGTAAGGGTTTATATAGACAGGTGTGTGGCTTTCCTAATCAAGGTCAATCTGTATAATCAAACATAGCTGGACTCAAATGAAGATGTAGAACCATCTAAAGGATGATCAGAAGAAATGGACAGAACCTGAGTTAAATATATGAGTGTCACAACAAAGGATCTGAATACTTAGGACCATGTGATATTCAGTTTTCTTTTTTATAAATCTGCAAAAATGTCAACAATTCTGGTTTTTTCTGTCAATAGTGGGGTGCTGTGTTGACATTAATGAGGAAAAAAAATTAACTTAAATGATTTTAGCAAATGGCTGCAATATAACAAAGAGTGAAATATTAAAGGGGGTCTGAATACTTTCCGTACCCACGTTATATATATATATATATATGATATATAATATATATATGTTTAGTTTTTAAATAAGAATAATGTTTCTAAAAAAACCAACAACAAATAAAGCACATTAACTGTATACGACGTTTTTAATGTGTGAATTGTTGCAATAGGGCATATGAGTTATGGTAAACTGATATGGAATAACATAAGCAATACCGTATGACCTCAAAGACATGGATAAAAGCCACGGAAATTTAGGAAGATTTTTTTTCTTAACTAGACTGTGTTGTTCCCAATCCTGGTCCTGGAGGACCCCAACACTGCACATATGTCTCCCTTATCAGACACACCCAACACCTGACTCGACTCATCAACTCATTAGTAAAGACTCCAAGACCTCAAATGTGTGTCAGATAAGAGAAAGATCAAAAACATGCAGTGTTGTGGGTTCAACAGGACCAGGATTGGGAACCACTGGTCTAGAGCACTGGTTCTCAAACCTGTCCTGGAGGACCCCAACACTGCACATATGTCTCCCTTATCAGACACACCCAATTCATGTCCTGCAGTCTCTACTAACGAGCTGATGAGTTGAATCAGGTGTGATAGATGATGGAGACATACAAAATGTGCAGTGTTGAGGTCCTCCAGGACCAGGATTGGGAACCACTGGTCTAAGAGCATGTATGCGAAGGAATAGACTCTGGTACCTGGCGCCATGCAGATTCCAGAACCATGATGTTTTAGTCGGGGCGATGGTGACCACAGGAGGGGTGCCCGTGGGCGGGCCCAGGCTCGTACCCATGGCAACCCGCTTAGGTGTACTGACAGGAGAAATGTGATTGGTCACCGGAGAGGAAACATGTAACGACTCGCTACTAATGGAACCTGTGAAAGAGAAGACAGATGGAGTTATAGGAGGAAATCAGAGGAAAAAAAATTAATAAATATTTATTTGAATGGTATGTCTATTGATGTATTTTTATCACATAATATATCATTAATCATAGGAAGTAAGTCATTTTAATCTTAAAACAAAATGCGATATGTAGATCTAAATTCATATTATTCCAATACAAATCGACAATCTATAAATTATAATTTCCATAAAACTGAATTAATTAAATAAACGACAGTTAAAGCACTCGTGGAAATAGAAAAAATAAATGATGTTAATGATTGTGTATTCGATTTTATTTTGTACATTTATTTATTTACATAATAGAAATAAATATAATAAACAACTTTCGTTTCTTGTAACTTTATATATAAGTGATTTATTAACTTAATTGAGATAAATTATATTACGACTCTTAAATGTAGACGGAAGATTTGACCATGTTGAAAAAGGACAAAAATCATAAATTTTATTTAATATTGAATTTCAGTTCACATATTTTAATATGTAGTTATTTTTCTTTATATTAATAATGATATCAAAATAATACATTAAAATAAAGCATATATTAAAATAAAACAAGTGATTTGTTTATATTCAAATAAGTTCGATGTAAATTTATGAATTTATATTCATACGTTATCAAAAATAAATGAATAATATCAAATATTTTAGTAATCAAATAAACGTATTGGGTTTGCATCTCCCAGCTCAAACAGCCTGGCGTTCATGCGCTAACTGCTAAACCAAGGTTTCAACAAGAGTAGTTTCTGAGAGAGCCGTATAATAACATCAGAGGCAGCGACAGACTATCTAGACCAGTAGAAGTGGCAAAGCAAGGGATGTATTTATGTGTGCTTGCATGCCAGACTGAACTAACGAGTTGTCAGATGAAGTGAACATGCATCGTCACTTCCCTGACTGCCAGCCTCGCCGCTATCAAAGACCCCTCTGGGCTGTCAGATCAGACGCCAGTTTAAAGAAAGAAAGAAACAAACACTGCCATCTCCCTGCGCTAAACACACATGAACACAGACACACACTCATCCCGCCATAATGCAGCGCTTTACTGTGATCAAACACCGTTTGAGTGTGTGTGTGTGTGCGTAAGCAAGCACACACACACACACGTCTGAGTAGTCCATGACACTCCAGACTACAAAACAAAGACAGTCTTTGTGTCTCACAACCAAATGAATAAAGAGAGAAACCTAACGTGAACATTATATCACTATTCATTACCCAGAGATCCAGAATACTTAATTGGGATTGGTCGATATCAGCATTAATCGCTCAAACATGTTTGTATAACGTTGGCTAAATAGTATAGAGTGAAGGTTAAGTGGGACATTTTCCCCAGTCATCTCAATGACAAAAAGTGTCCCAATTTACCTGAATTCACCCCTATTTCACTGCTTTCCACACCAGCACCAGTGTGGTTGCTTTTATCCCTCTCATATGAATCATATTAATTATATACAAATAAATCAGATGTAAATGTAATCATTTATTTTTATATATTATCAAATATAAATTTATTAGCATAATTATTTTACTGGGGAGAAAGCATGCGATGAAACATTAGCGAGAAATCTTAACAAAAAAAAAGATCAATATATAAAATATATTTGAATATTACAATGTTTGTTTGTTTGTGTATTATCGCATCATGATATAAACTTATTTAAAACATGTTTTAATTGCACATAAACATACTATAAACAATCATGTTCTTCATTCAGTAATTTACGTAAAAATAATTAGATGTAATTAATAAATCATATTAATTGTTAATAAAAATTAATACGATTTAAAAATGCAATTATTTCCACCTATTATCAAATATAAATGCAAAAAATTATGTATAGTCTAAATTCAAATTATTTAATTAAATATTAGACAAATGTTATATTCTAATAGTCAATTTGGAAAAAATTTACATAAGACAGATGAGTTGAGCATGGGGAAAGAAAATGAAGAAATATATATAGATATATAGTAAGTGTGTCAAACGAGTAATCGCGATAACTTAAGTCGATCCAACATAACGTTTTGTTTATATAAATCTCTGTGTGGTACTGGGGTATATTCTATTATGCATATATAAATACACCACACATACGGTAGATATGTTGAAATTTAACAGTATTACCTTACAATAATTAATTATAAATAATAATTTATTATATAAACGTACCATTTTTTCTGCACTATATCCATGCATGTGTGTGTGTGTTTTTAGACAAATAATAAATATCACAGCACACAAATACAGGATATTATCTGAAAACAAAACGTTATTTTGGACATGCGATTATCGGTGACCGCACCACAATATATATAATATATAATATATATATATATATATCGATCTATGCATGATACTGATTTTAACACTATAAAATATAACAATATATAATATAATATATTAGAATATATAAAAATTGAATAGACTATATACAAAATACTTTCATCTCTTTTTTCCCATTGTTTTCAAAATTTTCTGCAGTCTTTCTATACTTTCACATTAAATCAAATTCTATATTAAAATAAAATGAAACTAATAAATCACATCAAATTCTATATTAATTGCTGCCATCTTATGAATCAAAACCATTAGCTGCCATCTGCAGTGAAAACAGCCCTGGAGGACTTCAGTATTTATTTCATAGCAAGCATAAACTTTTGAGCGATGACTAGAAGCAAGAAAACGAAAATGTCACTTAGAAGAAGAAAGTGCCAGGGAAGGACACAACAATCTGGATGAGAGGCAAACACAACTTATGCAACATACTGTATGCATTAATCTATTAATACTGTAACACCATTCTAGTTGCTAGGCAGATTATTTCTATAATGGTTTAGATTGGGATTTTCAAAGCGGGGTGGTAGATAATGAAACATCTTAGATTGCAATCAATGCATCTATCTGGCACCTAGCCGTGTAAAAAGCAGGATAACGTGCATCCAGACACAAGCTCTGCTCACCCTGCGGCTGATAATCAACGGCAGACTGTTCACCATTCCCTCCATAATATGCACTTCTTGCGGTTTCGATTGCAGCGAGTGCGTGTGAGAAATGACTTTCCTTATCAAGCCAGAATCCTACACAAAGCTTGAAAGCCACACAGCACAGAAAAACCCCACAGCCGCTAAGAGAAGTATCTAAATAAGACACCCAACACAAAGAGTAAAGTAGGTCAGGCCTCCTCAGAGCGCCGCTGTCTGCCCGAGAGCTCATAAGACGACTCAAGACTAACGCTTTCCTATACTTCACTCCTTCTGTGGTCAATTTGACTTTAGTTTTTCACATATCTGATGTATTTCAACCTAGAAAGCTTTGACAACTCATACTAAGTGCTTCATACAAAGTGAAGCGGCGCTATTACTGTCGGCAGGACTCGTGGTTAGGGGTTTTCAAAAGGCAAAGAAACTCATCCCACACTGTTTATGCTACAGGCGTGTATGATACCTCATAACATGCGATATAACGGATATATCACAATAAAACAGGTGAGAAATCCCCTAGACTTCCATTGAAGGCCATAATTATAAACAACAAAGTTGATACTTGTTGAGTCAGCATCTATGAACAACACCTGATAGCAAGAAGAGCGCTTCATTTTATTAAATGTTCAACCCTTTTTTGTTTTGTTAAGTGTACTTTAAATCTTAAAAGTATATTTTTTAAAAACTGTAATCGCATATAATAATAGTAATAAAATAAAAGGCCACTTAAGTGTGCTTAAAGAGAGAGTTTCATTATTTCTTAACACACTCAAGTACACTTTTGAGTTTTAAAAATCAGTTTTTTAACAATCCTTTATTGCGTTTTAAAGAAAATACTTATTTTGATGTGTTGACTAACATACGAAAGCATGTGTAAAGTACTTGATTATCATTTTAACTGTAGTGTTTCATTTGATATTATTTTAAATGTACTAAATGATAACAAATGTGTAATTACAAATAATTAATTGCATGACATACAAATGTAAGTATATTTTAGTTGATCATAAATGCTTGTCAGTACAATTTAACCATTTTTCAAAAAAAAGAAAAAAGAAAAAATGCAGTCACAAAACAAATCAGGAAAAAGACAAAAAACACAAAGATGAATGAAAAAAAATCCTAAACAAATAAGGAAAAAACATAACACCAAAAGCAAAACAAATATAAAAAGAGCAACAAAGCAAAAATAAATGAAAACACAAAAAAATATATATAAATTACATCACAAAACAAACAAAATGCAAAATAAAATAAATATCAAAAAAGAACAAAGTTAAAAAAAGAAATGCAGAACCCCCACACACACAAAACAAATAAAAAAAGACAAAACATAGCAGAACAAGCCAAAACGAAAATAAATTAAAATGCAAAAAATATATATAAAAATGATAAAAATAACATCACAAAAAATAACATCAAACAAAACAGAAATGCAAACATATTTAAATGGCATGCATGTTAAAGTATATTGTAGTTTACCATAAATGCTTGTCAGTCCATTCAGCAGTAACACTTTTAAGCATATTTCAAAGAGACTTAGGAAATTACATATTAAGATGCATTTAAGTGGGTCAAAAAAGCACTTTTTTTAAGTTGCATTTAATATAAATGTAAATATAATACATTTATAATTTCATTTAATTGTAAATAACATGCAGTTATTAAGTGTCCGAAAACATTACATTTCGTTCGCACTTAAGTATATTCGTTTAAAATATATTGTTTCTGTACTAAGTGCTCTTTCAAAGTATGCTAAAGTGTACATCTTTTTCACAATGGGCTAAAACCACTCAGAAAACCTTAAAAACCCTACAGCAAGCAAACAACAACATACAGCATCTTAGCCAGATGCGAATCAAAAAATGCAAACATCTACTTTTACTTCATTCTTTTATACATTCACCATATCTGTATCTTTATATGAAAGCTTTGGTGATATCTGACTAGTTTGCAGTCATGCTATCTGTCAAACACTCAGGGAACAAGAAAGAGGGAGAAAGAAAGTTGTGTGTGCATGTTTGAGTTTGGAGGGGATGTCAGTTACATAGGACAGCCAGCATCAACACACACACACACTCACACACCCACACACACACACACACACTCACACAATCTTCACTCTCACTCTCACTCTCACTCTCACTCTCACTCTCACTCTCTCTCTCACTCACTCTCACACTCACACTCTCACTCTCACTCTCACTCTCACTCTCTCTCTCTCACACTCACTCACACTCTCACACTCACACTCACACTCACACTCACACATGAAAAGCCACCAAAGCCTTAAACAAAAGACAGCTTTTCCAAACAGGCTTAGCAATCTGAGACAGAGCATTGACTGTCATTGAATTACCCTAGTCAAAGAGTGTACGAGCGCATAAAGCGACAAGCAGAGGCAGAGCCGTATGCGCAGCGTGATAAACTCACAGAGACAGCAGTAAAAAGACACTTAGAGAAGCTCTATAGAAATTACTGGCATACAAGCTCTTAACCAATCAATATAATCCTTTTCTCTCTGTCTCAGAGCTTTGGAGAGACGAATATAATGATCACTCACAATGCATCATGTCGATAAACTCACGGCCAAACCATGTGTGCTTGAGCTCATTCAAGAAGACGCTTGTTAAACTGCACTGTTTTTCTTCAAAACATAATGTATTGAATGTCTTGTCTTTCAGCCGATGTTGTTTTTGTTTAATGAAGAGTGAAACATTTTTGACAGAAGACAATTTTGTAGATCTTAAATGCCAAGACAACAGTAGAAAACACTGTTTAAAACGTGATATTGTATGTAATGTTTTGTGTGTGTGTGTGTGTGTGTGTGTGTGTTCAGGTTTTTTGGCATTGACACTAAAAAGTACACAGACAGATGGGCAGCTAAATGTTGTGCCAGCAATCTGAAATGCTGCAAACCCATATGCAAATATTATTCAAATCTATTCACAATTTGTTGACAGAAACCACCACCCACACTCATACACATGCTAAGCAAAGAATGGCTGTCCATATTACACGCGTACATATGGCGGCGGGCTTGTTTACATGCTGCTTTAAAAGACTTACTGCAACTACGCTAACGGTAATGACGTTACAATGCATAATATATTAGTGACCATGTAAGCAGTGGCAAAACACAACAGAAACAATTGAAAAAAAAATCATAAGTGACAAAGCAAATATCACAAACAACTAAACAAATTAACAAAGCAAACATAAAACAAAACAGAAAAAAGGGCAAAACAAATGAAAATGAAAAAAAAAAACTAAACAAAAAACAAACAGCAGAAAAAATACCCAAAAACAAACAAACAAATGAAAACAAAATCACATAAGAAATCAGGAAAAAAACAAAACATAAAAAGGGCAGAGCAAAACAAAAACAAGCCAAATAAATGAAAATGCAAAAATTCTAACAAATCAGGGAAAAAAAGAAAATGCAAAAAAAATAAAATAAAAAATCACTAAACAAAACAATACACATCAAAACAAATCGCAAAACAAATGCAAATGAAGAAAAAAATACAAAATACAAACCAAAAAGCAAATAGTAGAACAAAGTCAACAAAAATAAAACACACAAAAAAAATCACTAAACAAATCAAAATAATTTCAAAACAAAAATAAATGAAAATGCACAAAAATCACTAAACAGCAAAAATAAATAAAAACGCAAAAACTCAAAACAATTTTAAAAACTTAAATAAAATACAAAACAAAAAGCAGAATAAAAACAGAACAAAAATACAAAAACAAATAGAAGAACAAAACAAAAAGACATGAAAATGCTAAATCAAAAAGCAAAACAGAAACAAAACAAAAAGAAAAGAAAATGAAATAAATCACAAAGCAAATCAGACAAAAACTAAACAAAGAAAAAACAAATAGCAGAACACAAATAAAAAATAAAACATACAATTACAAAACAAATAAAAATAAATAAATGAAAACAAAAAAGTTTTTAAAAAGTCAGTAAATTAACAAAAAACAAATGAAAACACAAAAGCACAATACACATCATGTGCTTAATATCTGCCAAGATTCTTATCTAAATAATATAAAAACGCTAACGACTCTGAAAGATCTTTAGTTGTGTGTGTACATGAACATATAGAAATGGCCTCTAAGTAAATCAGGACATATAAGTGCAATAGTGTCGTTGTACTGCTAGTAAAGATCTCCTGACTACAGCAACATTTTGCCAGTTCTGCATGGCATCAAGGGTGAGGTGATAAAGACTGATGGGCAAAGAAAGGGCGCTCACCTCGTGGCTCTTCGGCCTGTTTGGCGAGCTTGCGAAGAGCGGCGGCGAATCCCGAGTGTCCAGACTGGGCCGCGGGGCTCCCGTTGGCCACCACTGCTCCGCTGATGGGAGAGGGAGCGAGGGGGCTTACAGTCGCCATGCTGCATGGTGCTGCCGAAATCATGCCTAATGATGGAGACTTTGGCTCATGGCTCATACCTGCAGAGACAGAAAGATGTTGTTTCTGTTCAAAACTGAATTCACAGTGATAGAGGCTCAATTTAAGATTGAGTTCAATTCAAATCGCTCAGGCTGAGTAGAACCACATGCTTTGATTCGCACAAGCTCTGATACAAAGATGAAGGAGTGTGTGTGCGCACAAAACAGGTTTGGTTCAAATTAACCCTATAAAAGCCTACTGTATAATATTTGATAAGCAAATGATCAACATGATCAAAACTTGTACTGTACTACATACCTTCTGTCATCTAATTTATAGTACATACTTACATATATAAGTACATATATTTTAGTATAAAACGTGCATTTTGAGGTTGCGGTTCGTGTGTCTTTTTTCTGTGAAATCTTTACTGATTTTTATGAAGTACACGCAACAATAACTTATATTTATATTTATATAACACTTCCTGGACTAAAGCAGCTTCATTTTACTTGATTATCCATATATCATTTTTAGAAAAATTATGTTAAAATGTGAGTATCAAATCTGATCGTCAGGCTTTTGAGGAAGGTTTATTTGTTGATCTCTCAATCATTGTATTGCATTGCATTAAACAAAAAGCAGAACAAAGCGAAACAAAACAAGTGAAATCAAAAAATAAAACAAATCCGAAAACAAACTACATTTGAAACAAAACAGAAACAAAAGTAAATTAAAATGCAAAAACAAATCAGAAAAAACAAAAACAAATAGCAAGACAAAACAGGGAAAAAAAATTATAAAAATGCAAGATCACAAAACAAATGAAAAATACAAAACACGGTATAAAACAAAATGCAAAACAAAACAAATAGCAAAACAAAAGAGGAAAAATTAGTAAAAGGCAAAAAATATATATATATATGAAAAACTCCCACAACAAATATTACAGAGCTTAAGAATTTAAATCTCATCTTACTAAGACATATTATTGGGAGAATGATATTTATTTGCAATTTATGTAAGTAGTCTGCTATACTGTTAGATCGCTTACATTCGATTTATTTTTTGGCCATACAAAAATTAGCAACTGTATCAAATTGCAAATTTTTGCTCAGTTTGTGACTCTGAACAAAGGTGTTTTTTCCTCTTCGAGTTGAGCTCCATATTCTTAATATCTCAGACTGTATGTGCCATACAATCCTGATGTATCAAATATGATATATACTCAAAACATACTTTTAATTTCCTTTTTTTTTTATTTTGTCTAAAGTTTAAATAAACTGTTCCATTAAAAAAAAAAAAAAAATCGGACTATTATTTAATTTGTCTGCTTTACAGGCTTAACGCATAAAGAGTGAGTTTACTAATAATGAATTACATAAACTGATAACCACATTTATTTGCATATGCTGCTTGCAATGATTTAGCGCCTGATACATTAACTGGTTTGCCCGGCAACCAGAATTCAACTACGACAAGGTCAGACCACCTGTATGAAAATGGTTTTACATTTACATTACATTTTATATTTAGAAGATTTATCCAAATTTTATCCAAAGTGTATTACTAAACCAGAAGTGATTCATTTTAAAGTGACAGTAACATCAGAGGCGCTGGGGAAAAAATGTCAAAATTTGGATAGAAAAGTACAAGCTATAGTACTTCAGAAATGAAGGCTTAACAGAACAAAAGTTGTTGTTTTTTTCTTAAAATAATGGTTTGCAGAGGAGAACAGAATTGTTAGACTTTTCACATGTTAAGTTCCAGATCTGAACTGTGAGTTTTCAACAACTTCCTTCCTTTGTGTATCTCTCTCTCACACCTCCAGCTATCACTCACTGCCAGCGTTTCTACCAGAAACAAACAAAAGCTTGCTTAATCGTGATAAACTCTGCCTCACCCTTGCCCTTCTGCTGAACCGAGCAAAACAATTAATAATGAACTTAGGGCAGTTAGGAGAGCTGGCAGCAGCATCCTCTGCCATCAGCCACAACTTCATTACGACTTAATGGAGCCTTACGCATCCAAACACGCAGAGCAAGAGAACATAATATGTCCTGTGGTTGAACTGAACAGATTAATCTGATTAAACTTAAATAGTGTTAGAATTCAGGCACAATATAACACTCAATTTGCAATTTGTTCTCTTTATATATCATCTACCACACAAAAATATATTATGAGACTTTTGGGCAAAGCAAAGCAAATGCGAAACAAAACAAAACAAAACGTGACAGAAGACATCAATAATGCACAGCTTCTGGCTTCTGTAGTAAAATAAAGACAATACAAAACAAAATGCATGGCCTCTTAGAGCTTTTGAAGTGAACTAAAAATTAAATAAAACTAAAAAGTAAAGTACAAAAAAAAATATGACTTCTTAGAACTTTTGTAGTGAACTAAATGAAGTAACATAAAGTCAAACACAAAGAAAAGTAGGTCTTTCAGAGATTTTAAATAAAACAAATAAAAATAAAACAAAAAAAAAAGTAAAAAAATAAAATGCAATAAAACACAACAAAACTAAACTAAAATGTACAGCTTCTAGAGCTTTCATATTAAACAAAAAAATCAACAGAAGAGTAAAAAAACAACTAAATATAACATATGGCCTCTTAAGAGCTTTCATGATAAACTAAAAATAAGTCAAATACAATAAAGTTAAACAAAACAAAAACAAAAATGTATGGCTCTTACAGCATTTGTAGTGAACTAAAAATACAAAACAAAACAAAATAAAAAGTAAAATACAAACAAAAAAACAAAAGAGCTTCCATATTGAATTTAAAAAATAAACAAACCAACAAGATAAAGCAAAACAAACAAAACAACATGAATAACCTCTTTAGAGCTTTTTTCTTAGTGAACTAAAAAATAAATAAATACAATAAAAGTAAAATAAAACAAAAAATAAGGCCTCTTAAAATAAATTAAAAAGTAAAAATCAATAAACAAAGCGGCTTCTTAGAGTTATCGTAGTGAACAAAACAATTAAATTAAATTAAGATTATCTTTAATACACTATGCAAATAGGCTTCATAAAAAAGTTAGCTATAATCCTCACATGTTGAATAATAAACAAGTGCAGCATTATAACTGAGACACTGTTTTCTCCCTGCCATTAAGCAAACCGCATATCCGTCGCTCTCCAATCCTGTTAAGGGCTTATCAATCAAATCATCATATCATGCGCTCTTGAAACACAGCTGTCTCTTCCACTCATTTGCTTGCTACAAACAGGCCTCTTGTCTTCATCTCCCTCATTCTCTCCTTCTCTTGACAAACATTCTCAATCAATCCGCTACTGAATTCACACACGCTCCCCACCCCCTTCCTCTCATCTCTGCCGCTTACATTTTCCCTCCTGGATAGTGTCAATCAGAGATAACAGAGAGTCTCTGCTCGCTGTGGAAATGAGAAATGCCACAGGTATCTTCCGGCACACACAGCCATTCTGGGAGAGACGGCCCTCTCAACACAGAATGATTTATAAGCTGTTATGTCAAGGAGTGGTACAGAGATAACATTTATTTCTCTAGGATGACTTAAAGGACTAATTCACCAAAAAACTAAAATTCTGTCATTATTTAATCACCCCTCAACGTTGTTCCAAACTCACATGATATATAAATATACATTATTCCATGGAACAAGAAATTAGATATTTAGCAGAATGTCCAAGCTGCTCTTTTACACTAAAGTAAATGGGAATTTCTGTAGGACTGTCAAAGCTCCAAAAACAACAGAGTAAAAGTAGAAAAGAACAAAAACAACATAAAAGTACCATATGTCATCATGATGTTCTATTTGCATATATTACTATCAAAGTATTTATAGAAGCAAATTTGGTATGATACCAGGTTTATATAGATTCCAGATTCTCTCCCTAAACTATATTAATTGCAACTAAACTAGTTGCAGTTTTTAGCATGAACTACAACCTTATTAAAGGAGTCGATTAGACATCTGGCATGTTTAGTGAAATATTCCACATCTATGCAGTGACAGATGCACACCTCAAGCTACCGCAGAAAATAAGCGTTTTAATCCCTGATCTAGCAGGATTTACTGTAGGTCTGTGGCTTATTAACCTCACACCTTTGAGTATAGTGACATATACAAACACAAAAAGGATATTGTACGAAAATGATCAGATCTCCAGCTGGCCATGCAGAATGAATGGCCAAATGTTTAAAATGGCTCACTAAAAGAACCCAAGGCTTGCTATGTGAAGATCTCCTCTCTCTCAAAGATGAAATCCTGCTGTGCTGTTTTTCCCAGAGGCTTTAGCTGTGGTTGGAGTCAGCAAAAAACAGTCCCACAGTCCTCTTCTCCCCACTGGCTCTCTAATAAGCTTGTTCATTAGACAGTACAGCCAATGCAAATTGACCCAGCCCTTGTCGACATGACCAGCTCATGTAAATTCAATGGGAGAAACAGCAGGGATAAAAGACTGGGTGATGGATGATGTGTCAAAGTGCTTTGTTGGCCACAAATGAACACTCTCGCACACATACATGTCCATAATGATGACAGACAAGCATTGATGCATGGGCGACTACAGAGATCTGCTACCCTCGGCATTCATTAAGACTAGATAAAGCACCTCACACACACCTGCCTTCTGCTCATTAACCCCAGTGTGTGTATGTGCGTGTGTTTCACTGACAGTATTAAAGATGGATGAGGACTAGAATAGTACTGTTACTTCGAGAGTGAAATGCACTAATTGGTTGTGACTACAATAGAGATTGATAACTAGAGAGAACGTTGATCACAAAGCTACTGGTTACAAAGGGCTTGAAGGTTGAAGACCTTACATTGACGTGTATGTACCGACACAACTCCACTTGCCATAACTGAAGCCCTTACGCTATGCTTGAATGTCCTTGATTTAATTTGTATTGATTTTTCTGGATCTGTCTGCAGTCATTTATAATGGTATCTACAACCTGTTGATCTCAAAGCTGACAAGAGTAAATTTAGAATTGTATTTTCTTGGGATAACAGGTCTTTTCAGGTTACTTTGAAAGGCTCACTCTGTTCTCCCCACCCCCAAACCACCGGTGTCCCACAAGGTTCGGTAATAAGTCCAACCCTCTACATTGCGAGTAAATCACTTGCATAAGCGACTAAATCTTCACTCTGGGCGACTAAATGATGTCTAATATCAGCCAATGGCTAATAAATTCTCAGATTTTACTCGCCAGTGTGTGAGTTGGAGGTTAAGTATAAGTTCAGCACAGATATATTTTCACTCGCCAAACACTCTGAGCGCTTCAGAGTTTCATTCTCTGTCAAGCGATCTGTGATATTTTTTCATCTCAATGGATGCGCAGCGCACCTGTGTTTGTGTATTTGGCGTAACGTAAACTGTAGTGTGAAGGCGCACGACTCGCCGTCACTTTCTTAAGTGCAAGTGAAGCAGAGAGAGAGAGAGAGAGATAAACTTGAATTGATGCGTTACATGTAAACGATATTCTTTGTTGTATTTTCCTGTCAAAATAACGGAGTTCCATTGGAATTCTTCAGCTTTTAAGAACTGCCGGGAACTAATGCGCAATGAAATCTCATTGGCTGGCGCTCACTTATTATCGTCCCTGTTTTGATTTCAGCAAATCAGTTCCAGCGAACGCACACAACCTGACTAATATTCATGAAACCAGTAGCTCATTAATCCTTAGTGCGCTTTTATATTGTTCTTATTAGTAGAATTTATATATTATTATCTTATCAGTATTATTGTTAGTTTTCCCTCTTCAGTCGGGATGTAAACAAACAACTTACAGCCAATGGCGATTCAATTGCCAAGTGTCCGTGAGGGTTGAAGTCCCTTCAAAATTCCTTCATAGAACCAGTAACTCTGATCCACTCTTTAAAAATTATTTATTGGCATCAATGGTTAGATAAAGAACCTGTAACATCCCTGGCACCTTCTCCATTGCACAAAAGTTCTCTTAAATAAATGAATAAAAAAGTTTTGCTATCCACCTTTTTCCTGAGTAACCGATGAGCGCCGCCATGATGGATTCTAACTTCTGTCTGGGTGCTCTTGTGTTCTGGTCTCCAAAGAAATCCATGTTAAAAGGGGGTAAAAAAGATTGACTTAATTAAACTGAATCTGTGTTAAAATAATGTGTGCTCTTATCTTTTTGTGGGCAAAATCCCGCAAACTTCGCCCTGATCAGGAGCAAACGTATGGGCGTCTCATCTGGTGATTCAGAGTGCAGATTACGACCTGAATGTAGACCGTTGTCGAAGGTTGTACCTAGCCTATCCACTCATTAAACTTTGACAGGTGAGTTACTGCAAAAAGATGGTCATTGTGACACTGTAAAGTGACAAAACTATGGCGCCATGTACTTTTTTAAAAGTAATTTTCATAGGTTTAACGTTATATTATCGGCTCAGAAATACGTTAATGTGACTAGAAACACCAGAGACCGGAAATGTAAAGCACTGTTCCAGTCGGGCAAGACTTCCGCGTTCAGGAAAAAGGTGGATAGAACAGTGGTTCTCAATTCCAGTCCTCGCATACCACCGCTCTGCATATTTTGCATGTCTCTCTTATTTAACACACCTGAGGGATCGGAGCACGACCTTAGAAGGAGCGCTCCGGCAGATGAAACGGTTCGATTGGAGACATAGGTTCCATACCCAGGTCTAGAAGCCGTGACGTTGCTCCTAAGAGGACCGTGAGCACGGGAAATCGGTGGAATTAACACGCGTAAGTGTCGCGACTTCTAACGGGAATCATGTAGGGGGACGGCGGTATCCCGTGATGTCCACTATTGTGCAGGCCTAGGCCCGTTGAGATTGTGGGTCGAATTAGAACAAAACATCTGAATTGATAGAGATAATACAAAAATGGCAGAGCGGGTGGTACGCTTAGGATCTGAAATTGAGAAACAATGCTATGAACAATTAATTTTGGCCCCCAAAGAAAACTTTTACTTCTTGTGACAATTCCTAAAAGACAATTTAGGCCTTTTGCTTAGTGTGAAGAATGTTTTAATAATCTAAAGAGTCTTTTTTTTAAATCCTCTATTATTTTTAAGAGTGCATTATGCAGTTGTGTGGCTTCTCTAATCACTACCACTACGACTGCACTTGACAGCTCATTTCTTATTCGCATTAAGGCCTAGGTCTTATAATTTGGACTGAATATATTTGATAAACCTCTCTGATAATAACCTTGGAGTCACAACTATTTTTTTTTTTTTTTTTTTTTTTTGGTACCTCTCTCTTCCCACTCATGAGCATTCCCATGGTCACAAACTTTATCTCAGATGACGGTCTCAGTATCGCCCCCTATAGGTGAGAAAAAACCTTTGACGTTGCCCTACACAATCAGCTCTCCCAGCGCTGAAGCATCAGGCTCCTTTTTTTAAGTACAAGCAGGTCATTTTTGGCCAACCTAGCCAACAACCCACACTCTAGTCATTTGTCCACTAACATTTATGTTAGTTTGTTATTTACGGAAATTCTATCATCTTACGCATCTTTCCAGATCTCTAAAGTCAATCAAATTTAAGACACCATTTCTGACTATTCCAAGAGGTTCCTGGTCAGATGTCTAATAGAGGTGACCTGGGGTTAAGATTGTACTGTACTTGGGGACCCTGGTGTTCAGATCATCAGACTGTACTCTCTTAGGGGCCTTTGTCACTATTCGTGCCAAGGGGCCCACATGTCCCACATTTGTTGTATGTACAAAAGAGCCCATAGGCCCTAGCAGCCCTGGAGCATCCCGGGGGCACTTGTGGTCTGCTCACACTGTGTTCACTGAGGGCCCTGATGTTCAGCTTCTTTTGGTAGTCTCGAGCAGTGTAGCCTGAGGTTTTGGAGGCTCCTGGAAGTAATGTCAATCATTTAACACAGCGTACACCCCAGGGATCCGCTGCTTCTAGTCTCCTAGCTGAGTGTTTCCCAACACTGGTCCTGGAGTACCCTCAACACTGTACATTTCAGATGTCTTCCAAGTAGGGCTGTGCGATATGGACAAAAAAAAACTATCGCGATTTCTTTGATCAATTTTGCGATTTCGATTTTAATCACGATTTTGACACACACAGACATGCCATGGCAGAAAAGAAAAAAAAAATCCCGTGTCCAGGGATTTTTTTTGCCATGCATTGGTCATAGAGCTCTTTGCAGCGTTGCCTCAGATGTTGAACCAGATTTGTTGCGCCAAGTTCACACGTACTCCATCTGCAGTGCGTGTACCGTATGTGTATGCGGTGCAGAGCAGCACGGACCTCTTGCTTTCGCACAAGGAGACGCCTATTGCAGTCCGCTACTGATCCGTGGCTTTTTACCACAAACACAACATTTATCCATGATTTTGATTTCAATCCAAACGTTGTTTCTGAAAACGCTTTTTCAGCATTGTGATTCTCTTATATCACAGTACAGTACATACACAGAATATTTCAAGACATATTCACGTTTAAACTCAAATATAACTTTGTTTAACTACCACCAAGAGTGCCATCTATTATTGCCTTGTTTACCTAAAAGTTCTCTTTTCCTTTAAACCTAGCCAAAAAAACATATGTGTTGACTGTGAAACAGTAGACTTTAATTATATGCATTTATGGTGTAATTACTAAATTTCCGTGCCAATCCATGTTATTTTTTACTGTCACTTTTCAGCGCGTGCAGCACAGGAGAAATAGACTCATGACTGCTGCAGACGCACCGCTCCTGGAGCGCACTGCCGGAGCGCAATCGCGTGCAGTGTGAACGCTCTGATCCGTTCACATGGGCGCGGAAAAAATACGCACCACAGACGGAGTGTGTGAACCTGGCGTTACGTTTGTATGCCCGCCTGGTCTGTTCTTTTCTCGTGTTCCATTTAGACGCGCTGTATTCTGATTGGTTCGGATAGCATACAAACTATCCGAGGTCGGGGGCGCGGAAAATCGTGCTGTAAAGCGATTTAGAAATCACGCACGTTCAAATCGCGATTTTATGACGATTTCGATTAATCACACACCCCTACTTCCAAGTCAAACATTTAACCTAGAACCTTGAGACACACCTTTTCAGGTTTCACCTCTTAGGCTCACACCTAATATATTTTAAGTATAATGCACAACAAACAAAACCACAGATTTCCTACTGGCATACTTAACATTCCTTTTTTCTCATTATGCACCGGTCCATCAGCAGTGCAATTGGTTGACTGATCTGAAGACACAAGATGATTCATCTTTAGCCACCTGAGCATAGCTATATATACACACACAACTGTTGTAGCATTTGCAGGTCTTGTTAATCAAGGCTCTTGTGGTCTAACCTTAGCACATGACCCATATCCTCAGCCTCCTGTTCTGGTAATTAGGCCTACTGCTTACATTAGATGTGTACTTTCTTGTTAGTCATTTTGTAAGGGTTCTGAACATAAATGAAGCATTAAAGTCTGTAGTACCCTTTAGCCTTGCTTTAAAAGTTAAATTAAAAGCAAAAGCAAACGTGAGTAGGCTAATCTTCAGCAGGTTTTACTCAACATTTCTACTCACAGAACCACATCAGACATGCAAGGTACCTCAAAGTTATCACATTAAACTATAAATGATGCAGATCACCAACAACCCTTCAAATCTACAGTACATAACTCTAGTTCCCCCACAAATACATACAAATGCACCTACTCTTCTTCATAAATGGTTCAGAAGCTAATATAGTATACAATATTCATCAAAAAGCCTTCACTGATATGATAAAATAGGGTTTGCACTGCCAATAAAGTTTCATGCTTAACGCATTAATGCAACAAGTTCCAAAAAATCCAAATCATTGTCTTCTGTGTAATTATTGGGTTTGGCATGGTATGTTCAGCATGTCAAAGGCACGCTCCTATCATAGATTTATGTAACAGCTCTCAATAATCATCAACAAATTATAGCTATATATTTCTCTTTAATTAACAAATAAAATGGCTTTGCCCACACTTTATGGACATAATATTACATGACAAAAAAGGAGTTTTCAAAGTTCAAGGTAGAAAGTATTTTATTTACAAATATCGTAAATGAAATAGATTATAAATGACATTAAGCTTTAGGATGTCCCACCAAATGACAATCTGCTACCTGAATTAACCTTGCTTTTAGGGATGCACCAAATGTTCAGCAACCGACATTATTTGGCCGAAAATAGCAAAAAAAAGCTCTTTCGGTGAATAAGCGAAAAGACCGAATAAATTGTACCGAACAATGACGTGACATGATCAAATATAGGCGCGCACTAATGTAGAAAACATGTCTGCATTTAAAGGGGTCATATGACGTTGCTAAAAAAGAACATTATTTTGTGTATTTGGTGTAATGAAATGTGTTTATACGGTTTAAAGTAAAAAAAAAAACATTATTTTCCACATACTGTACCATTATTGTTTCTCCTCTATGCCCCACCTTCTGAAACGCACAGGGCGATTTTTAAAAAGCTCACCGGTCTGAAAAAGCGAGGTGAGCTGTGACTGGCCAGCTATCCAGTGCATTATGATTAGCTGAATTCCTCAAGCGTGTGACGGAAATGTTACGACCCTTACCATATTGTGATGCTGTGTCCCGGCGCGATGAGACAAAAACATTAAAACCCATTATAAACGAGGCAGTTGTTGCATCCAGTGGGGACATAATTACTGATTATAATGACTTATACTGTCTTTTTACGAGTTGTGTTGCATCGCGCCGCGTAAACATAAAACCATGTCTGCATTTGTGATCGGAGAAATGACAAACAAAAGGCTACCCAAAAAAAACATGCCCGAAAATAACTTTATATCATCAGTGCAATCCTTAAAATATAAACAGCATACTTACAGGATGGGAGGTCAGCTTATTGGTCAAAACCGGCATTGTAGGCTACTCCAAACATGTGCTGCACACATCTGAAATATTTGGGTTGAAGTGTTCTGAATGGTGTTGTAATACAATATTTAACAGCTGATTTCTAGTCGTGTCCTCTTATGGAAGACCAAACAAAGTATTTTCGCTTTCACAATGAAACACACAGCGTCTCCATGACATGGTGGCGGCGGCAACAACAAATACTACAGCGAGAATAAAAGTTACGCATTTTTTTCTTTGCGTGAACAATTGGGCGGCATTATGCAAATATTTCCACATAGTGACGTAGACGTGTGGGGGCGTGTTTAATGAGGCATTTTAGGAGGCCGTGGACAAGTCTTAACTTTTATAAAAAAATCTCTTTGAATTTGAGACTTTAGTCTCTGCAACTTCAAGGATCTTATCTATGCAATCAGCTTGTAACACTTAAGCTGACAAGGAAATCTGAATGCATCTATATGACCCTTAAACTGTACGTAGAAAGATGCAATCATACAAGAACCGACAGCGAGAGACAGTTACTGCATCGCATGTCTTCGATGAGAAGAGGAAAGGGTGGTTGTTGCTGGTTACTGTATGATGACTGAAATTAGTGTTGGGGGCGATATGTCAATTTGTACATTCGTCCTTACCGGCAGCCTGTGAGCTCGCCGATACACAATATTAATCGTGCTAATAGTGTAATAATTTACTAGTTTCAACGCCCGGGAAAGTGGAACCACACTCCAGCGTAAGGCTAAAAGCAGCTAAAGTTTTAATATGACTGAATTTGTATTTATCATGATAACAAATTAATAGAAACATCTTAGTTACTAATTATAATGCTTACATTTACTCAGTTATTCAAAAAGCAGCTACAGAAAACGAGCAAAGAACATTACATTACCAAATAACATCATCACAAGCTCAGTCTAGCATGTTATGCACTTTAAAAACACTCCTGTTAAAATCAGGGAATATACACTATATGATGAATAAATCTCTTATACTTACTGTATATATATTACTAACTTATTAATTTTTTTTTAAACGTTTTTTAAATTGTTTGTTTGTTGGTATAATGTCTGCTAGAATGTTAAAAAAATGTTCAGTGTTAAGTAAATATTTTTAAATTGTTGTTTCGTAATTGATTTTTTTCTTTGAAAAGCAAGACAAAACAGTAAAAAGCAAAATTTGGGTATTTAATTTATGCAATGGTTGAAAAAAAGGTCAAAAGACATGGGGAAAAAAAGCGAAAAAAACAAACCGTTGTTCGGTATTTGGGCCTTCGGCCCAGTGTTTCATTTTGTTCGGTTCAGCCAAGACTTTATTTTAGTGCATCCCTACTGGCGTTGCAATAAAACGTCAAATTTAGTGTATTGTTTACAAATTTATTTAGCTTGATCATGGGGGTCTTTGAGCGGTCCCCTCTCTACAACAGCATAGACAAACTTTCTAAAATTTACATTTTTAAAAATTCTTACATTTTTTTTTAGTTTGTATAAATTAAATATATAAACAAATAAAATAAATAATTAATAAATAATAAAACAAATAGTATCACGCAATCACTGATAAGCAGGTGCTCCACTAGAGACTTGTGTGTGTGTGCATGATGAGACTTTTAGAAATCACAACAGAATGTCATTTCAACAGAATGAAGCAGTTATATTGTTAAACGGCACAAAAGCTTTAAGGCACCGAGTTCACACTTACTGGAGCTTCATCTGGCAGGTAAGGAAGCAGTTCACTGACACTGTGTAAACAATTACAACATAAATACTCTTATCAGTTGGTCCCACAGCTTTGTCTGTGTTTGAGCAGCAGGAAAAGTCTAACAAAAAAGTGAAAGCTTTTATTACATCCCACGCTGTCCCCTCTAAGGGACACTTGGCATCTCTTAAGCCCCCAAAACTGCTGACACACATCAAAGTATGCTGGGTAAGTGTTTATGCTTTGGGAATATGCCCACTGTCAGTATGTATGCAGTGCTGATTGGTCATTTTGAATATCTAGAGAGTGTTTCTGATGTCACATGACCAAAAATAGGGTAAAAAAGATGGGGTTTCTCTTGTCTTTTGACCACTCTCTCCCCCTCTTTTCTCTTGGCATCTTATTACATGTGGCTCTTCTAAGACCACATTAACTTTCTGTTCTCAACCTTAACATTTTTTCCTCCGTTTTAAGGTGCCAAAAATCATAACTTTCTTTTGTCACTTCAGCCCCACAGACATGTCTAAAACGAAGACCACTGTAGTGCAAACAGCCGATGTGTGTGTGTAAATACATGTAGCAGCTGACTAACATCAGTTAAAGAAGCAGCAGAAATCTGAGCTAATCCCAATACAGTCTGTCTCTGAGGGTTTATCACTGCTGACTACACACACACACACACACATGGGACAAGGATTTTCATTTTATAATCCATCCTCAACATCTTACCCATGAGTAATCAATCGCGAAACCAGAGATTATTAAAAAAAAACACTACTCCAGCCTTGAATGGCACAATAAAGTGCAGATTTGTAAAGAAGTGTAAAAATAATATAATATAATATATGGAATCTGAGGGTGCAAAAAAATCAAAATATTGAGAAAATCGCCTTTAAAGTTGTTCAAATTAAGTTCTTAGGAATGCATATTACTAATCAAAAATGAAGATTTGATATATTTACGATAGGAAATGTACAAAATATCTTCATGGAACATGATCTTTACTTACTATCCTAATGATTTTGGCATAAAAGAAAATTGTATAATTTTTGACCCATACAATGTTATTTTTGGCTATTGCCTACAAATATTACCCAGGCGACTTAGAACTGAGTTGTGCTACGGGTCACATTAATAAATATAAAAGAAATAATATAATATAATTATAATATAATTAATTAATCAAGAAAGTCGTGCTGTATAAAGAAAATGCCTTTTTAACATTTTGAACAATTTGAAAATAAAAAAATATTCTAATATTTTCCAAAAAAAAATTATAAAACAAAACTAATTCCAAATTGTTTATGCCCCACTGTTGTAAGCTACTTTGGATAAAATTATGTAAATGTAAATGATAATAATACCTTATAATAATTAGATATATGGATTATATATAATTTTAAAGGTGTTACACCTGGTTGTATTAACCAAACCATGACTAAAAAATAAAACAAAAATCAAATGTGCTTTATACAAAAAACACCTTTAATGTGTAATAACCTACAACACTCAAAGGCTTATAGAGGTCAAAGAATAAAAGACTGGCTGGTCAAATCAGCATTCAAGAATATAAATCTCCGTTATCAAGCTGGTCATAAGCAAATAAGAGTCTAATGGAGTCATGAGGAGTTTCTTTAGACAGCGTCTGCATCCCCCCACCTCCATCCCCACCCAAGATACACTCACATCAAACCATTACAGTAGCACTGGACCACAGTACCAGATCATACTTACTGTAAAAACTTACTTGCATTGCGCTTTTGCATTTGTATATTTTCAAGCTGTGACATTAGTCGTTTTTCCATTCGATTTGCTGTCAGCTGTTGATGATCTTCAATTACAATTGATACTGACTTAAAGACGCCTTAATCTTTTTGAGCACGTAATTACAGTAACTTCTCATTTAACTACTCCTTCTCATAACATCCAACTCAGCCAGTCTTTCCAGTTTAACACAAACTACAACTCACATTTCAGTTTCGCACTTAAATCAAATAAAACCTCAGCCGAAATTGTAAATGATCTCTGGATGTCGGTGTGACTGGATCATGCAAACTCACATTCTGCATACAGCATACAACTGTACGTATATCTAGACAGGCTGCTGGGTAAATATGACTTTCCACAGTACACTGACATGTATTTGACCGCACAAAAAACCACAAGAGGAACCAAGAGACTTCAAAAACGAAAACGTCGCATGTGTAAAACAGACAGGATGTGACCAAACCAACAGTTTCTATGGTTTAACACGATAGGTTTTGCCATTTTGGCCAATACTGATGTTTTGGACGGCCAGTCAAGAGGTACAGAAAATACTTCACCCAAAATTCATAAAATGCTTATTATTCATTGACAAGGATGTCTGCAAATCCCAAATTGACCAAATAACCAGTCTAGCCAATATATATTGACCTAGCTTTCATATTGTACACTAAAATCTATAACATTAATAAATGTAACCAATATTTGAGTGCTACTTCTCTCTGCCTTTCTTGAGCTCAGGCTTAATCACAAAGCGTGTTTCTGGACAAATTCGCATCAAATACTGTGTTAATAACCTAATTTACACAAGATCCAGAAGGGAGGGCTGAGATGGATGGAGAATTAACCTTGAGGTAACAGAACAGCAGAAGGTCATCTAACTCAGCACGACTCTCTAAACACTTACTCCCAGCCTAAAAAAATCCAATATTTTACTCAGAGACGATTGTTAAACAGTTTTGAATATGAATGAATCCCGAAAGGTCACATCAAGCCTATCATTTCTAATAACAAAGCCAATACAATCGATATCTGTCACGGAAGACGATAGTATTCCAGGCTCAAATGGAGCGGCTGTAATGTATTTAAACAAAGTAAACAAAAACAGCTAATTGTACACTTGCGGGATGGACCACGGACGAGTATGAATGAAAACAAAGCGCCCCTCATCACGCAGTTCTCCGGCGAGCGATGGAGCCCCTAACAAACGCAATAAAACACTTCAGTCCGAGCTTCTTTATCACAGAACTCACCTTAAAACTGAAGAAAAGCGTATTTCCCACGCATTTAGAGCTGGAGTAAATCCATGGCGGTGCTCCGGCGGCAGCGCGGCGGTCGAGAGCGCTGAGTGAGCCGCAGTGGAGCGAGTGAAGGCGGCGCTAGAGACTCAGCAGCACCTGCTCCACTGATCCGCCCCCGGGGCAGAGCTACAGTCAGGGGTGAGGGACCTCCTCCAGACGCGGGTCATGTCACACCGAGATAGATAGATAGCGCACTCTGTGTGTGTGTGTGTGTGTGTTTCTCGAAGGAATGCTGTATGTAAATGTTGTACATTCACAAACACAAACATCTCTGCGTTTTTATTCTTCTTTTAGGCTTCTATATTCTTCTAAAATAAAAATAAAAACCTTTTGCCGTTTAATTTTATTGACTGATAGTGTTTGATTAAAAAACTATTAAAACAAATTACAAAATCATAATTAAAAAATAAAATAATCACATTTTATTCATATTTTATATATATATTGTTGTTGTTGAAAACTGTTGATTGAGAGATTTTTTGTTGTTGCTTAATCGATATGATATATGTATATACAGTATAATATAAACACCCTTTAAATAAATAAGAGTAAATAGTTATGCATAAAACAATTTCAATTTTAAAACATATAATTGAATTAAATAAATATAATCTCAGAAATAATTGAAAAATGTAAATATGATACAATTAAAAGATAAAATTGTAATAATTTATATATATATTTATATTTAATGCAATAATGGTTTAAAATATACAATCTGATATATACATAATATAGCATACATGTAAAATATGACTTAAAATATATAACCTCTTCTTCATATATAACATAAACACATACAAACATAATAAATATAAGCAACAGCCCACCAGAATTAATTAGAGTATGCTTACAAGATTTGCTACCACAATAAATGCTAAAAACTTCCAGTATATGCTCGAAACTCTTGTCTGCATTTAAAATAAACATTACATACTTTATATCAAAATAATATTTGTAACAAAGACAACATTCAAAGACTTTGATTCATCTTTAACAACAGAATCCCAAAATGAAAAAAACAAGCTCACTATACAGTAAATAATGCAGTGTTATTTATGCAAAATAAATGAAGATGTAAAAATGATGATGCAAGACTGTATTCATTAGATGGTACCCTATCTCTCTCTCTGTATCTCTCTCTCGCTCTCTCTCTCTCAGAAAGACAAGACAAGGAAGTGTTTAAAACCTGGCACAAATAAGCCTCCATTTGCAACTGATTCCGGGCACACACACACACACACACACACACACACACACACACACCTGCAGGGCATCCTTGAGTTAATATGCATGTGTGTGTGTGTGTGTGTGATCAAATGACACACCACAGTCCTAATGGTGAGGAGAGGAGGATGCTTTTATGTGTGTGGTATAAACGCTACCTACAGCCTAATCTGTGTCTGTTGCTGTGTCTCTCTGCAAGTGTGTGTGTGTGGTGTGGTGTGTGTGGGCATGACAGTTAACTGAGTACCGCCGGCACCTCGCACAGCTGTAAAACACACACACACACACACACACACACACACACAGTGGAGGAAGATGAAGAGAGACTATAGGAAGGAATGATTGTGGGGGGCACATGTGCTCCTGATGATTTTAACGAGAGTGTGTGTGTGTGTGTGTGTGTTGGGTGTGGGTGTGGTGTGTAGTGTGTGTGTGTGGAAGACATCGATTTATCTCTATCTCAGCGGGAAACCAATCTCCCAGCATCCACAATGCATTTATGCCACCTCACTGCTTGACCTGGTGCTTACAAAAAGCTCGGAAGCACACACAAACACACACCACCCCACACACACACACACAATACTGAACATATTCAAAACTACAATATATCCACAATATCTTTGTCTTACGCTGTCTGTTTATAATATATTGCTACACTAAATTGCGGTTGTCACATATGGGTGTCTTGGGTGATATATATGTACACTTTTGGCCCTGTGGAGAAAATAAACACACTTTACACACTCTCGCTAGTTTAGTTCATTAATCTGCTAATATTTGTTAAAGAAATAGTTTAGCCAAAAATGAAAATGGCGCTGAACATTTAACCCTCACACCTTAAGGCCATCCAAGATGTAAATGAGTTTATTCATCAGAACACATGTGGAGAAATATAGCATGACATCTCACACAAGTGGATCCTCTGCAGTGAAGGGGTGCCGTCAGAATGAGAGTCCAAACAGCTGATAAAAACATCACAATAATCCACAAGTAATCCACACCACTCCAGTACATCAACTAATGACTTGTGAAACAAAAGGCTGCTTGTTTAAGAAACAAATCCATCATTAAGATGCTTTTCATTTCATACCATTGCTTCTGGCTAAAATAAATGATCAGTGCACTATGCTTTTAAACTTAATGTAATAATATAAATCTAGATCAAAAAACTAGAAAATGAGTTACGGACCAGCAATCGCTTGTATCTATTTGCATGTATTTTTTATTTTTTTTGGAATGCACATTCAGTAAGAAAGTCCATAGAAAGTTTTTATATTTTTATTGATTTATTTTAAGAATTTTTTTTTTTTTTAGAGTAATTGGAATGTAACTGGAAAACAATGTCTAATTATAATATTTGACACAAAGAGTCAAAATGAAAATAAATTGCCTTATTTTAATGTAATTTCTTGTTGAAAATGACTGCAAGAAAGTGTTTGTACCATGATTTTCCTGTTTTGAAAATTTGCTGGTTTAAATAGGAAATAACATCGTTTTTTCGGACAAATTTAACCGTCTGTCTGTCAGATGTGTTCAGATGAGATCTAATGGGTTTGATAAAGTGTGATGAGGTCTGAAGGGTTCTGAGGAGGTCTTCACAGTATATTTTTATATATCTAAACCCTTAATGCTAACTATATGCCTAAAAAAGGTCATCAGACTTCATGCTTTAAAAACCTTTTTACCAGGCTTTGTCAAGTCAACATCAAAGTTTCTCCTGTTCCAGTTAATATTTATAATATCAAACGTTCCAAATTTATCCACCATCTTAAAATCTCTTTGAAAAACAGTCACTGCAACACTTCATGTAATTTTTGCACTTATATTCATGTCAAAGTAAAACCTTTGCTTTATTTTTACATTGGCTCTCATTTTAGCGTCATTGTACTTATTTTGACATTGATTTGAGATGTATTGACGCTGTTTCAACAGCCGTTTTAGGGCCGTTTACTCTTCAGCACCAGTTCAAACAGCTTCCTTTTTATTTCTTATAATAACGCTGTTGTATTTTTGAACATGTCATGTTTGCATATAGAAATCACCTCATGCTTTTATTGTTCTTCTGACAGTGGGTTTCCTCTTTAAATTTATACGCTGACCTGCGGTATTTTACTTCACTGAAATACATAATCAGACTTGCTGTCCTGACCACATCTGCTAATATTCATGCTTGGGTATTGCATGTAAATATGAATAATAAGTAAACACACAACCAGTTTTTCTACTTTATGATCCAAATGCTCTAATCTGGCCTTAAAAGCTATGCCTGAATGTGAAAGTCACTTCCCATTATCATATATTATCATTACATATTATGATACAATGAAGAAATGAATTAGGAAATGAAATAAAATACTGCAATACATTTAAATATATCAATTATTTAAAAAAAATTATTTGAATATTTAACTAACCCTAATAAAAATGAAATATGAACATAAATGTGAATATTAAACATAGAAATAAAATATTAGGTTTGTTTTTATTTTAAACTTTAATTGAATTAATTAATTAATATTCATTTACCAAGATACATTTTTTTTCAAACAAAATAAAAATAAAATATAAATAAATAAATGTGTCTATTAACAAGAAATTAAAGTATTTTAATTACATTTTATTTAATTTTAAATTCATTAAAATAAATAATTAAAAATGGTATAAAATTATGCTGAATATCCTGTCTTTTATGTTATATATTATAGATGATTATATCTAGTTATCTATTTTTTTTTTTTTTTTTTTTAAAGTGTCAGTTTATTTTTGAAGGCTTGACCCTCCATAACAATCTTGGCAAGTCTTATAAACAGTTCGATAAGATAGCATGCAAATAAAAAAAAAAAAAATAAAATAAATTAAATACAGCAGTGTTTCATCCACCTGTGCACAATGTATAGTAATATGATTTAACAGGATGCATAGGCACATTAATATATCGAGACATGCACAGGATCATTTCCATTTCCTCTCCTCCCAACGTCTCTCTTCTTTTCATTCATATCTCTCTTTTAATCCATTCTGTGCAAATGGTTCATGGCCCACAGTGCCTTGCCTTTCATCCTCTCCTCTGCCTTTTTTTCCCCTCCTTTCTCCAGCCTCCACTCACCTCCTCTCCCTTGTTGAGTAATTATTGAGAAAGTAGCATGTGTCTGACACGGTCGCTGTGGCAACGGCGGTCAGGAACCCGGTCGTGAGCCCATTCAGTGCGTGAATGAGAGAGGGGGGGGGGGGATAGAGATAAAAGCAGGCTGGCTCTCTCTCACACACACACACACACACACACACACACACACAACACACTGGTATTTCACAGTCCTCTCGCACACCTAAACACATGCAAAAATGCATGCAGCCGCAGCAAACACATGCAATATTTATCATTAAATTCTTCTATTGTATGACTCATTGTATGGCTTGTGCATTTTATATTAGTGAATACGGTGTAAACAAGTGAACTATGGATGCTGGTTTCCATCGTGGGATAAAAAAAAATGGTAATTTCGACTTTATATCTCAAAATTCTGTTTTTTTCCTTGCAATTCTGACTTTGTATCTCACAATTTTAACAAATTTTCAAGACCACTGCAAATTAAAAAAAAAAAGCAAATTGTGATATAAAGTCAAAATTGGAGAGGACAAATAGGTCAGAACGGAGATATAAAGTCAGAAATTCAAGAAAAAAGACAATTGGGAGTCAAAATTGTGAGATATAAAGTCAGAATTGCAATATAAAGTCAAAACTGCGAGATGTAAAGTAAAATTGTGAGGAAAAAAAGTAAAAATTTCATGGTATAGAGTGAGAAATTACAGAAAAAGACAGAATTGTGAGAAAGTCGAAATTGTGAGATATAAAGTCATAATTGCAAGATATAATGTCAGAAATTCAAGAAAAAAGTCAGAATTACGAGATATGAAGTCAGATACTCAAGAAAAAAAAAGAGCTGTGAGAGAAAGTCAAATTTGTGAGATATAAAGTTGGAAATTCAAGAAAAAAAAAGACAATGTCTCAACTGTGAGAAAAAAAGTCCGAATTAAATGTTAACTCACAATTTCAAGGTATAAAATTCAATTCTGAGAAGAAAAGATGACATTCTGAGATATAGGGCCCTATCATACACCAGGCGCAATGCGGCGCCATGCGTGACACAAGTGTTTTTTGCTAGTTTCAGCCCGACGTAGTAATCATTTTCACGTCCAGCGCCACGTTGTTTAAATAGCAAATGCATTTGCTCCCATCTGTGCGCTCATAGGCATGCTGGTCTGAAAACGAGGTGTGTTCAGGCGCATTGTTGGCACGCGCGTTGTCATTGCATGTATCAGAATTAGGCTACCTATTCGCTCGCGAGATCTGTTTCCTTTCTGGAGACGCGGTCTGTCTTTGCTCTTGCAAATTCCGTCGTGTACATAGCAAATCCGCCATGGGACGAGCACAACTGCCTCTTAAGGGGATGGGAGATGACACTCTGATTGGTTTATTGCACATTATGCCCAAAACACACCCATTGCTCATTAGGGACAACCCTTTTAGACCAGCGCCAGGTGCGCCGACCGTTTTTCCCGTCGTTAAACTAGCAAAAGTGGATTTGGACACGCCGTAAGTGCACCTTTGCCGTTTGCTTTAGACCTTGCGCTTAGATCGTTAAAATAGGGCCGATAAAGTCAGAATTGCGAGAAAGAAACTGAGAATTATGAGCACAATTAACTTTTATTAATTTTTTTTATTCAGTGGCAAAAAAATTAATTGTGAGATGTAAACTAAGAATTTAGAAAATTTATATCAGATTTCTTTTTCTCAGAATTGCAAGAAAAAAGTATGAATTGTGAGATAAAAACTTGCAATTACCTTTTTTTTATCTCGTGGCAGAAACAAGCTTCTATATGAAACCACAAAAGATTCCAAAAATACGACCAAAAATATTCCTTAATATTATTATTATTTAAAAGTTAATAGTAATTATAATGAATTTGTTTTTGGTGGTTTTTGTTTAAAACACTTGAAATGTCAGTAAATGGAACAATACAAAATACATACATTTAAGATAAATTCTCTGAAAACAAATCTTACTGTTATATTGTATGCAATTTTTCTGCTTAGATTGTTTTAAAAATGTTTTTGACATTGATTAAAATAGAGTTTATGATTAATTTTATCACTGTATTTTAACACAGAGATGACCAAAAAAAACAAAAAAACTTTAGTATATCTCTGTGCCCTAACCAGACGTGACACGGTAAAGTGGAAAACAATAAAAGCGGGGAAAAAACATTGTAATTTATCCTAAAAGTAACACGCGATGAGCGTCAAAAACCTTCAGTAATGTGATTCCTGATATCTATCACTCTAATGCTTATTAAATGCCTAATGCTACAAAAACATCTGACTTCAAGCTCATTTTAATAGCCCCGCCCATACTGTAATCTCATTGGTCAAAAATCCTGCCACTTAACTGCTCACTAAACAAATATCACAATTATCTTCTGATTGGCTGTAATTGCATCACATCACACATCAGTTGCGTGTTTCCGCATCCTCAAAAACACCATGATTGTGTATTTTTATAAACAATTTCAGCTACTGGCAACATCTAAAGGACTAAAACGACAGCAAAGTGCTGCCACTTGAATCATTTATAGCCATGCATTATTTAACAGTTGTTGGTGGAAGTTTTTGTGACCCAAAGTGAGGCATTGTCAGAAGGAAAATGATGAAATAGCATTATGTAGATGTGTTTTAACAGTAGTAACAGCATCACTGATGGTGTACAGTGTGGTGATAGCATGATGGTTGAAGATCTGGGCCACCAGCACAAAAAGCAAAGAATTGCTGAGGTCTTGGCACTGACATATCAAAAATTGTGCCATCAAGCGAGGCACTTAACCTCAGATTGCTCCGAGCAACTGTCTGAATGAAGAATGGATGTCTGTATCGCAAACACAAGACACAGGAGGAGAGAGTGTCTACATAACCTGCGGTAAAACAAGCTTTCTGTGCCTCTGATGTATTTAATGCTCACTAGCAAGCACGGAAGTTTTTATTTCATGTATAATTTATATTCTTTATATAAATAAAAAAAAAAAAGTCAAATTAATTATGCTCCCTCATCGGAAACCTTGTTGTAAAAGAATCCTTTACAGAGCTTGCAGTTTAAAAATAATCTGTGAATAAATAAACTTAAATAAATACATTTTAATTCAATACTGAAAACATATAAATGAAAGAGTTCAGGACTGATTTACCCAATATTTTTGTGTGCTATGTATGTTTATGCTTATTGTAGCATTAGCTTGAAATCAACTGTGACTTGATTCTCACTTCGAGCACTATTCGTGTTGCTGCCTATAGAGTGTCCAAAAATTCAGTACAGATTGACATTAGCATATTGCTAAAGCAACAGGAACATTAAAGGGGTCATATGATGCGATTTCAATTTTTCCTTTCTCTTTGGAGTGTTACAAGCTCTTGGTGCATAAAGAAGATCTGTAAAGTTGCAACGACTAAAGTCTCAAACCCAAAGAGATATTCTTTATAAAAGTTAAGACTTATCCACACCTACCTAAAACGGCTCGTTCTAACACGCCCCCACATCTACGTCACTATGTGGGAAGATTTGCATAACGCTGCCCAAATGTTACTTTTATTCTCACTGTAGTATTGTTGCCGCCGCCGCCATGTCGTGAAGGCTCTGTGTGTTTCGTTGTGAAAGCGAAACTATTTGTTTGGTCTTCCAAAAGAGGAGATATCCGCTTCGTCATGCCTAAAGCCGATCTGTGCTGGTGGCTGAGGAAATACATCAACTTTCACCGTGGACGAAGCGGAATTCAGCCCAGGGTCCGTCACATGTGGTTGCCACTCATTCGTCGGATCCGCCGGACGTGCCGTTCTCGACCCCGCCACCTCAGCCCACTCTTGCCCGGCTTCAGCTCACGCAAAGCCGGGGCTTTCGCTCACGCTAGGACGCTGTGTTTTTCGTTGTGAAAGCAAAACTACTTTTTGGTCTTCCAAAAGAGGACACGACTACAAATCAGTGGTTAAGTTGTATTTACAACACTGTTCCAGAACACTTCAACCCAAATATCCAGATGTGTGCAGCACATTTTATGGACTGTTTACTGATCCTGGGAGAGTAGACTACAATCCCGGCTGTTCTGACTCATAGTCTGTAAGTACGTTTTCATTTAAAGGAGTTGCCACTGATGATTCAAACGCGGATTTAAGATTTTTATCGATTGTTGTTTGTCATTTCTCCGATCACAAAATGCAGACATGGTTTTATGTTTACAAGGCACGATGCAACGCAACGCGTAAAAAAAACAGTATAAGTCATTATAATCAGTAATTATGTCCCCAATGGATGCAACAAATGCCTCGTTTGTAATGGGTTTTAATGTTTTTGTCTCGTCGCTCCGGCCGGACACGGTATCAACAGTATGGTGAGGGGCGTAACATTTCCGTCACACGCTTGAGGTATTCAGCCAATCACAATGCATTGGATAGCTGGCCAATCAGAGCACTTTTCAGACCGATGAGCTTTGCAAAAATCGAAAGAAAGGCGGGGCATAGAGGAGACAAATAATGACAGTATGGAGAAAAAATAATGTGTTTTTTTAACCTTAAACCGCATAAACACATTTCATTACACCAAATACACAAAATAATGTTCTTTTTAGCAGCATCATAAAATCCCTTTAATGCTTGTCAGTACATTTGGTAATACACACTTCAACCATATTTCAAAGACAATGGAAGTAATTATGAAATTACCTATAAATATGTACTACTATGTGTGCCAAAACATTCTTAAGTTAACTTAATTAAATTGTGCAATGCAATTTCATTAACTTAGCTTAAATTGCATTTAATATAAATTTAAATGAATACATTTTCATTTAGTTGTAAATAACATGCAATTAAGTGTCTGAAAACGTTACTTTTAAAGTTAATCATTTTAAAACAAGAACTCTTTTTACTAGAGTGCACTTGTTTTTCACAAGGGTGGGTAAAATGCTCTATTTTAATAGATACTTTTCTGAAATAGATTTTTTTTCATTGATACTTAAATTAGTGTTAAATAAAACCACATAACAATCTCTCAATTTCTTGTGGATCATCTGCCATGCATTTTTTAAATAAACTTTAATTTAAAGCATCAATAAAGCATCATTATAATGTCGATTTTCTTGAGTAGCCGTCATTGGAAGTGCACTTCTGATCCTTTAAATTCTATGTAGGGAGCTCATGCAGCTTTGGAGGAGAGCTTATATTTCTCTTTCTCTTTCTCTTTAAGGGGTTTGTTGAGGCATGAAATGCGTTGCGGGCGAAAGTAACCGCACACTTCCTTTACTGTCACATCTGATTACAGAGCAACACTGAGCCTTAACCTCGTAAATAAAACAATCAATGTGTCTGTACCGTGAGTCACTTGAGCGGACTGGAAAGGATTCTAACCTTGTCTAATCCCATTACAGCAGGTGATGTGAATTACTAAAAGTTTTGTATACATTTTTAATAACTAGGTATGTCGTTTATGTTCTAACACGTCTCAGAAGGAAGTCCATTTGTACCAGGTACATCTGAATGATTCAAGGTGTCCTTTGGGTAATGACAGGACCGAATGTCCTCTATCCATCATGTGACACTGTTAACGTGACATTACTCCAGATTAACTTGGTATATAAAGCAATTGCATGTTTTCATCCTGCTGCAATTGGAGGCAAAATTACCACCGTCATTACCACCTTTTTGGTCGATAAACCATAATTCACAATTATATAAGTAAAATAATATAGCAGTCAAAGTTGTGCTTTAACCTTAATGCACTCTATAAGGGGCTGTTCACACTGAACGCATCTTTGCATTAAAAACGCATTAAAAAAAATTCATACCAACTTCAATGGAGTTGGTCAAAGGTCTGTTGTTGCCACAAGCAAGCTAGCCATCACGTATTTCCACATTGTACCACACCTGTATGCAATGCTATTGGTTTATAAAAGTTTAATTGTATGTGACCCTGAAACAAGACAATTACCCACAACCCTCTAGCAAACCTACAGAAGAATATCTCAAACAGCAAAAATGAAGAATTGACCAAGGACAAACAAAAGCTCAGAAATGAACCCAATGGAAAAGCAGCAGGAGAACTTGAAGTAGGCAGTACAAGGAGGACTGCTCTTTGTCAGTTTTCTGAAACGAGGAATTGACAAATTGTTCACCAAGGTCATCTAAGAGACTGACAAGAAGCACTTCTGCCAAGAAGTGGTTTCTCCCAAAGGAAACCAGCTATTGAAGTTCCAGGAGTAGTTATTTTTCCCACAACAGAATGACTGTATTTTCTGACTTTATTTGGTTGAAAAGGTGATTACAAAGAATAACAGTTATTTATTTGATAAATTAGATCCCTCTGAGTGTTAACGTGACTGTTAAAATAAAGACTTCTTAAGAAGTCAGCCAAGCCGACGAAATTCTCACTGTGCAAAAATAGGGAATAGTATATTTTGTAGTAAACACAAAACAATAACCAAAAAGTCTGACAACCTCAGGCATATCTGCTCTCAGGACTAACTCATCATTTCCACCAATTCTGACAGGTAAGTTGTTTGCTAGAGGGATACCAGGAACTTGTCAAGAAAAACACAAAACGAGACAGTGCCCACAGATAAACACATTGCGAGTTTGAGGTGTATGTATCGTAAATGATGGGGGCCGTTATGACCTTGTGGGTTTGTGGCAGACAAATGGGTCCACAGCTGGGGCAGAGGTGCGTTGGCCTAGAGGTGGCCTAGTTTACTCTACAGCTGAGAGGAGGTGGGACACTGGAATCTCCTTTGTTGCCTGAGGTGGAGTCGAGAGGTAACTGTAAAATTCAGAGAGTTCATTCAGAAGTCGCTGGTGTAGTAGAAGGTGCTGTCGAGTCGATCTTCAGAGTACATCCCAGGAATGTACCGGGCTGCTACAATCAGCATTTGAGAGGAACTTGAAGACTGGCATATCCTTTGTTGCCCAAGGTAGAGTCAAAAAGCAACTCTTGGAATTCATTCAGACGACTCTGGAATAGAGGAATGTGCTGTTTAGTCAGTCTTTTGAGTACTTTCAAATGTGAACTTATTAATAGGTTGTACACTTGCAAACATCCCCCTAAGAAATGTGTCCAATTAGGTCAGGTGAAGCTGAAACTTTCTTAAAACGGATTTTGCATGTCCTTAAACAATATTTTGTTTACAAGGCATTGGGCTTCTACAGTGAGTGCTTACAAGAAACTGGGAGATCGGCATCTCCATTGTAGCCTTAGGTGGAGTCAATAGGTAACTGTGAAATTCTGAGAATCCATTCAAAAGTTCTCCGGAATAGAGAAAGGTCTTCTAGATCAAATCTAAAAAAGCAAATAATAAAGACTGGCTGTACACTTGTACACCCCAAAGAAACGTGGCTGGCCAATAAGAGTAAGGTGAACCTGACTCCAGCCCAATATACAGGACTTCCTTAAATTACTCAAATCCCTAGAAATAAAGTTGTGTTGCAGGGTACAATCCGGCAACAATGAGCCTCAGGTGGAGTCAAGAGGTAACTGTGAGTCCCTGAGACTCATTTAGAAAGAGCAAGTCCAGTGTTTACCAATCTTGCTCCTAGAGGCACACCCACGGTACACATTTTCGAACTCTTCCTAAAACAACACACCTGATTTAACTTGTAGCTTGTTACTCTAAGACCCTGGGGCCAGTTGCATAAACGTAATCACTATGTTAAGACTGTGTCTTTCGAAGTAGCTTGACTAACTAGTAGTTAGCCGAGAGGTAATCAGACTTATTTTTTGGATTCAAATTAGACCATTCTCCCTTTTCATAAATGACAAAACTGGAAAATAATAGATGACTAACTTTTTAAGACAAGTCTAGTGGTTTTAGCAACCATACATATGACATTGCATAATTGCCTATTATGTAGTAGGCGAAAAACAGTACGTGACCAAAGTAGTATGTCAGAAATCACGATACTCATGAAGAGTAGGCAAAAAGTATCTGGATGGCCTACTACTTCTAGCATGATTCTGAAGTGTGCATACAATGTACACTTTACTATCCCATGTGGCCACAGGAGAGGATTTATGAATGGCAGTGACGCGACGCAACTGATGCTGGTAGGTCATGTGACAACATGGCGTATTGGGCACATTGGCGTACATTCATACCACACACATTCATACTATATATAGAACATATTTTTTTGTGATTGCGAAGAGCATGCGATTTCGGATGCAGCCCTTTAATGTATGGGTCAGACAAGGGAACAGGGTTGGAAAACACTGGACTAGTTGATCTTCAAGGTAAATCCATCTGCACAGTAGATACTGGAAAATGGTCCATTGTCTTCTCTTACATTAGAGAATTAACAGGATTAAAGAGCTTCTTCATTTTAGATTCAATGAGTGCTTCTATTGGCTGTTCTCTCAGATCAAGACAATGTTGTGAGAGGGTTGCTCTCACAACATTGTCTTGATCTGAGAGTTTTGTGAGGAGCAGGTGGGAATGGTACCGTCATGAAGATGAGCGATGTCTTTCTAGAGTGCTTGTGGGGTTTGTCATACTATCTGTGGACTTGTGGCAGACACAGGTGTGCATACGTGATTATGAGTTTCTGGGTGGCCCACTTAAGCTCATGTCTTTGTGGAGGATGGGCAAGAAAAGTGAACTCATAAGGCCTGTTCATACCAAGGACGATAACTATAAAGATAACGATAACGATATAGTTCTAAAAATAGTTCTCGATATTATAGAATATCAGGGTCCACACCACAATTATAATGATAAAGGCACAGAGAAACGATATTGTTGAAATCACTTCCAGGATGATTTTTTTTCCAGCTGATGAATGATACAAACACTGACATCACCAATCAGAATCCATCCTGCTATAACGAGCTCGAAAATTTAAAGCGACAGACGCGTGTACGCTTAGAATAAACAGATGATATCGTTTTCTGGTGTGGACGCTAATATCGTTATATTTATAGTTATCGTCCATGGTGTGATTGGGGCTTAATGAATAACTTAATGTATAATTAATGTCCACCTGCGTTTGGGTCTGCTGTATTCCAGGCTCAGAAGGATCGCCCATGGACTGCTCATAGTTGATGCATATGATAAGGCACACAAAATGGCAAGCACTTGCCAAAATTGCATGCTTTGAGATTGCTTGAGCTACATGCAACTTTCAAGAGGGAAGGTGTGGAGGTTTCTATCAGTATACTTGGAACCAATTTCAATGAGGAATGATCATTTATCTACAGTTTTTCTTTTTTAAAAAACATTTAGTACACATTTTTTAAATAAAATTATAATAAGTAAATAATTAAATAAAATAATTACATTTTTATGCATACCCAAGGATCAGTGTACTGTGCCTGTGGTGCAAATTTCGTAACCAGAACAGTATTTGTGTACTGCAATCACACCACCCGATTTTTGTAACACATATGCGTATTGAATTTGTGTAGAATTTGATAGGCTACATTTTTGACTGTACGCATACACTAGCTTGAATGAAGTATACTTTGGCCTTTAGATCATTTGCACTGTAAACCTTACCTTAACCTTTATTCCACCGGTGCCGTTCAGTGCATAGGGCGACAAGCGTTCTCTAATGGCGGCGACTTCGGCCTCATCCCATGGAATGTCGACTGCCTGCAGGTCATCTATAAAAGTCCTTCGCCATGTGATTTTTGGTTGTCCTTGTTTTCATTTGCCTTGAGCAGTCCGCCAGAATAACGGCATCCCGGTAAATGATCTTGCCGAGGCGGAGAATGTCTGCGAAGACATTGGAGATGCAAAATTCCAACTTTCGAGTGACAGTTTCCATCATCTTCCAGGTTTCGCTGTCAGCACAACGATCGTGGCTCAGGAACCACAATTTAATCTGCAGGGAGAGGAAATTCCAGATTGGGCAAGTTGTTGGAACGTGGCAGATGCCTTGCCAATATGGCAGACGACATCTCGCTCTGCATCCCTGTCCAAGAAGATGATGCTACCAAGATAAATGAAAATCGCCACTTCCTCCACCTGTTGCCCACTGATGGTAATCGGGACTTTCGAGTTTCCATAGCCGATGTAGACGACTTTGGTCTTCTGTCCACTGATTCGGACTCCAGCGCTGGCCACTTGATTTTCTATAGCTGTAGAACTTTTCCAAACTGTAAAACATCTTTAAATTGACCCTTTTTAATGCTGCATTCACATGGTATCACAAGTATTGTTATTATTGTAATAGTTTCCTAGTCAGAAATTAGACATTGAACTGCCTCTCAAGTATTTACGATTGGAAAACCAGGAATAATTTTGATACCCAAGTTTTCAAGTTTGACAGGCCACAAACGTTAAACATGGTAAAGGAAAGTTGTGTTTTTATATAACGATTGGTGCATATTGTATGTATTTTGCTCAGCGAAAACTGCTTTTATTTGCCCAAAGCTTCAGAATCATCAGAAAGCCAACTATGTTGATCAGTGAATCATTGTCTATGTTGCTCGCTATCTAGTTTGGTAAATGTAAAGCATAGCTAATGTTTACATGGTCGTCACCGAATGAGACGCAACATTTTATTCAAAATCAGTTGGAAATTTGACTGTCGATCTTCAGTATATTTTGGCTGTAATAAGATTTCCCCATAAAATAGGCAAGAATTAATTTGGTGTACTCCATGGTTCCTATTCGTTCAAAGCACATCAATGCAACAAATTCTTAAGAAATGAGAAGTGGGAAATTTCCCAAAGCAATGCGAAGACAGCACAACACAGCTGCTACAGCTCTATATACATTCACATGGACATCTTCATTTGTTTATTGGCTGATAACCAATAAATGGCTGATCTCTATTTTTGAAAATAGGCTCGTTTTCCAACTCCCCTAGAGTTAAACAGTTGAGTTTTACCCTTTTCGAATCCATTTAGCCGATCTCCAGCTAAATGGATAATAAATATAGAAACTCTTTGGTCATTTTTGAGCGCGATGCTAACGGTCTAATCAGATTCAATGATCTATGCTAAGCTACAGCTAAAAGTGCTACCGCCAGACCCTGAGATCGACTGAATAGATTCGAAAATGGTAAAACTCAACTGTTTAACTCTAGGGGAGTGTTCCTTTAAAATTCTACAAAAGCAATAAAAGAACATGTCCTTAAGATTGCTCTTGATTATATGTTTTGCACTTTTTTTGATGGTCAGACAGCAGTCTTCCTATAAGTTCTTGGCCAGACTAGGCCGCAAGGTGAACTGCACTATATGTATATGTATGTCGACTAGATCTGCAAGAAACAGCTATTCTACATTGAAGTGCTGAGTGATTTATGAATACAATCCACTGCTGAGGATATTGTCAGATGGTGCATTTGTATCGACACATCGCTCATCTCCCTTCCACCCATCTTTTGTAATTTTTCATCTTATCTTTCACTGCAATGTGCCACCAATTTCCTCCTCTTTGACTTTTTTCTTGTTCTTTTACTGGAAGTGTCTATGTGACAAGAAGCAGAGGCCTATCTTTACCCTGTCACTCTTTATAACAGTTAAAAGATAGCCAGAGTCTGGCTTCAGGCCAGTTAACCATAGTGCAAAGAGGCAGAACTGCTATTATCGTTAACCGCTAGCTGACAGCCGAGGAAGTGTCAAACCACAGGAAGTGACATGTAAAAACTTATTAAAAACACTGTCGTTTTCCAACACAGGTTAGCAGAAATTACTGATGCATGCTTGAAACAAAGGATCTTTCTAGAAAAAAAACCAAGCTAGCCAGATACTTTCTCATCTTTTCATATATTTCACTTAATCTGACAGTCTTGATGGCTTAAATACATCATAGTGGGCTAAGATAAATGGCATCTTTCATTCTCACCCTGTCAATGACAGATGGTGCAAGATTTAAGTAATTTTAACCACCATGGTTTGTACTTCATGCTTTTGGCTTGTCTTCTGTCTCTTCGTAGTTTAGAATCAGTTTTGTACCAGTTTTAATGTTGGTCTAAACAATGAAATTGTTTGATTGGTCTCTGGCCTTTTCGACCTACGGTAGATGTTGTTTTTTATGTATTTATATTAGGGCTGTCAGTCAATTAACATTTTTAATCTAATTAATTACATGATGTGTCGATTAATTAATATAATTAACGGCAAAATTAATTTATTATTTATTTAAAGCTATTTTTGTGTTAAATGAGAAAGTATCAAGTAGACATTACAAATTGTAGCTTTAGAAAGAAATATTTAATTTGATTCAATGTAAAATCTATTACACATAAACATTTAGGCTACAATGGCCTAACAAACACTATGGAACATAAAAGAAGATCATTTGAGAGCAGCTTTGTTACTAACATCACTTCAAAATACCTGTTTTTATGTTCCACACAAGAAAGGTTTTTTAAACAACATGAGGGTGAGTAATTGGATGACAGAATTTTTAATTTTCTGGGTGAACTATCCCTTTAAACAGGTGGCGGTACATGTCTTTAAGAGTCATTCATTCATTCATTAGATTGCGTAAACAATATCATTCCATGAATGAACAAAGGCTCTCTCTATGAATGGCCTTTGAATCATTGGTTCATACGATTCGTTCACGAACGTAGATCATTCAGAACGAAAGACCCTGTTGCTTCGGAGATTCACCACGAACTGCTGTGGCTTTAAAGGGTAATTTCTCTGCAGACATTGAGCAAAAACATAATAGTATGTTTAAATCTAACTCATCAGGAACATTTTTTTTGGGAGGGGGAGGGGGGGACACCAATATCTTGAATTTTATGGCTCACTGCATTTATGGAGTTTGTTGTCCTGCTCCTATTTGTCACAGTCACTATATGAATCTAAATGACCTACTGGTCTGGGGTGGGCCAGGTGCCCGGGTAAAAAAAATTGTAGTTATTGTAAATAAACAAATATTTAATTGGAGCCATTTCACAAAAATACCATTTCTAAAATTGCAGCTGCACTTACAATGCTTTATTGGTATAATTTACACATACACATACACACACCACCAAACACACACACCACATGCCAACACGAGATATTCTTGTTTTAATAAATATTCACCATTCCAAGAGGTGACTAATATAAACGCATATTTAGAACTATTATTATTACGCGCTTAATATTCATATTATCTATCTAGTCTCATATATATATTTTATCATAATTTAAGATAAAAATATCATTAATATTTGCTTGCCAAAATAATAACTACTTACATAGCACACCACAAAAACTAATATCCGTACATACTGAACATTGTTCACCATGTCTGCCGGCATCCTTTTATAACCTATACAAATTAAATTTTGTGTTTACTGGGCACAAATGCTTGTACAGAGATCCCAAGCTCTACTCGCTTCGTTTCAGCTTACAAAAGCAGCCTGCCGGTCAGGATAAGTCTGGACATCGTGCTTGCTCTTGCCTCTTCAGCCCTGGCTAAAAAGGCTTGTGACCATTCGCTAGTACGGCTACATCATTAAAGACCAGCATGACAGAACATCTTTGCATATCACTCATAAAAGATAACCACCAACAGCAGCAATATGAGGAAACCAAACAAAACATCGGTTCATCGGTTTACGATGGACATACAAGCATAAATAGATGATAGGTCCATTACATCGTCACTCTCCGCGGCTTCCAATACAGCATGCTTTCACGTCATTAAATCATGGAAGAGGAGAGCACCTCATGGCAGATAAGCATCGCGACTGCTGCAACAGGCACAGGAGTGGATTTGATGTCTGATTTTTAAATGTCGATGCTTAGTCCTGATCTGTCAGTGGGGAATCCATACCTAGTCGTCCCACTGACTTTCCAGCACTCCATAGGACAGAGAAGCTCTCGCACACTCTCGGGTCCTATCGCTCTCACTGTCACCTTCCTCTCGCTTCTTAGCAGTCGCTCGTGCCCATGCTGCACGCATATGCGCCTTTACCGCAAAGCCACCGGTAAAGCACATCAAACTCCAGGCAGCCACCGTTTTATCTATCATTCCCGCTCAAGACATTCCATTCACTCTACAGCGGGATGTGTTACGGGCCATAAGCTTTAAATAACAGCCGACCATTCGGCGAGTTTAAAGGACTCCATTCCATGGTTTCCAAGGCGATTCCTCTAATGATTCGACTGCTTTACCACGTGCATTAATGAGTGACCTCCTTCTTTATAAGTCACTTTTGAAGAAGATATTTAGACTTACCAAAATGAAAAACTAGTTTCGCTCCTGAAAACGCTTTGGATCTCTGACTACCAGGCACTGGTTAACATTGTACTCCTCCAATGCTGTATGTTTCTGGTTCCTAAAAAAACGGCTCATAATGAGTCCTCTCATTCAGAATCGACTACACATTGTCCTGTATGTTTGGTTCACTGAGGACATTGCTTACTGTATCAGATATTTCCATTTGGGGCTCAGACATACTAGTTTTGCTAGGATTTCTGATAATTCATTAAAAGTGATTCATATGTCGAAATGATCTCACGACAACAATATGGCCGATCATAACAGTAATTCCTTTCTCAGGCATTGACTACATTCTTGTCCTTACGACCTTTTGATTCACTAGGAAGAATCAGATTATAAGATTCAATCATTTGGTAATTGGACTATAATAGTTTTTGATTCACTAAAATGAACCAGATCAAAAGAGTCACTCTTCGGAAAGAACTATACTAATTTTACTATACTATACTAATACGTTTTTGACTGCACTAGAAAGTGCTAGTCATTCATTAGGAACCAGACTGAACTCGTTGTTGTGTATGCTTTTGATTCAATAAAATGAACCATCTCAAAAGAATCAGCCATTAAGGAATCAGACAAAACTTGTTACAATGTACTGTGTGTTTCTGATTCACTAAAAAGAGCCAACTCACAAGAGTCATTCATGCAGGAATCGGACTATACTAGTTTCGATGTATGTTTTTGATTCACTAAAAGTAACTGGATCATAAGAGTCATTTATTCAGGAATCGGACCAAACTAGTCTTGCTGTTTGTATTTGACTCACTAAAAAGAAGCGGCTAATAAGAGTCATTGATTCACAAATCAGACCATAGTTGTTACTCTGTATGTTTTTGATTCACTAAAAAGATCCAGCTCACAAAAGAGATTCCATCAGAAATCGACTAAACTAATTATTTTGTATGGTTGTTGATTTACTAAAAATAAATCAGATTATAAGAATCATTCAGTCAGGAATCGGACTTCATTAGTTGTCCCATATATTCTGAGTCACTAAGAAGAATCAGATATAAAGATGTCGTCATTCGAAAATCTGACTAATACATCTTAATTGTATGGTTTGATTCACTACAAAGATCCAGATCATAAGAGTCATTCATACAGTAATTCAAGCAAAACTCTGGGATCTGTTTTTGTGAGTTGACTAAAACAAATACAAGTTCATAATATCATTCATCTCATGCATCGGACCACATTAGTTGTTTATGTGTGGCGTGATTCACGTCAGAGAATCAGGCTATCAGATTTCATTCTCGTGCAGAACTGACTGTTTTTGATTCCACGTACAACAATAACCAACAGATCAAAGAGTCATTCATTCAGGAATCAGACTAGCTTCGCTGCATGTTTTTGATTTACTAAAAAATACTAACTCATAAGATTCATTCATTCAGGAATCGGACTACATTAGTTGTCTTGTGTGTTCTGATTCATACAAAAAATCACCTCAAAAGAGTCATTCATTCAGGAATCAGACTAGCTTCGCTGCATGTTTTTGATTTACTAAAAAATACTAACTCATAAGATTCATTCATTCAGGAATCGGACTACATTAGTTGTCTTGTGTGTTCTGATTCATACAAAAAATCACCTCAAAAGAGTCATTCATTCAGGAATCAGACTAGCTTCGCTGCATGTTTTTGATTCACTAAAAAATACTAACTCATAAGATTCATTCATTCAGGAATCGGACCACATTAGTTGTCTTGTGTGTTCTGATTCACACAAAAAAAAACACCTCAAAAGAGTCATTCATTCAGGAATCAGACTACACATATCGTGCTGTTTGTTTTTGATTCACTAAAAATAATTGACTCATTAGAGTCATATGTTCAGGAATCGGACGAACATATTTTCTGGTGTGTTGCTGATTCACACCAAAAAAAACACCTCAAAAGATCATTCCTTCAGATCAGACTACTTCGCTGCATGTGTTTTTTTTGATATCACAAAAATACTAACTCATAAGATTCTTCATTCAGGAACGACCCACATAGTTGCTTGTGTGTGCGCGTCACAAAAAAAAAAAAAACCTCAAAAGGTCCTTCACTAAGTAATCAGACGAGCTCACTGCATGTTTTTGAGTTACTAAAAAAAACTACCTCATAGATTCATATCATTCCGGAATCGGACCATTATTTCTTGTGTCTGATTTCGACAACAAAAAAAAAAAAAACTGGCTCTTAAGAGTCATTCATTCAGGAATCAGACTAGCTTCGCTGCATGTTTTTGATTTACTAAAAAAATACTAACTCATAAGATTCATTCATTCAGGAATCGGACTACATTAGTTGTCTTGTGTGTTCTGATTCACACAAAAAAACACCTCAAAAGAGTCATTCATTCAGGAATCAGACTAGCTTCGCTGCATGTTTTTGATTCACTAAAAATACTAACTCATAAGCTTCATTCATTCAGGATGACTACATTAGTTGTCTTTGTTGTCTGCTTTCACACAAAAAAAAAGAAAGCCTCATAAGAGGTCATTCATTCAGGAATTGACGATAATTTGTTACTCAAATGTTTTTTGCTAACTGGAAGACTCCTTCATTCGGTCAGAATTGGCCCAATTAGCGTGCTGTTTGTTTTTGATTCACATAGAACTGAGCCCCCTCACAACGTCATCATTCGGAATCGAACTACACCTATGTCCTGTATGCTTCGATTCATAAAAGAAATCACCTAACAGGTCATTTGTTTTGTGAATTCCTACTGATTAGTCTGCATTAGTGGGAGAATGAGCCAGCTCTGGAGCCTGTCCTCATTCCAGACTTCCAGGAAGTCCATTAAAACATCAGCGCATCGTGACTACACACCCCTTACGCCAGCAGCTGCTCTGTTTCCCAACAATGACGCCTGGCCCCTGCTCCACCACTCTCCTCATTGTGTCTGGTCAACGCAGCCGACCCCTCGTATCCTCCTGCCTAAAGAAGTCAACTGTGGGGAATAAACACCAGAGAAAACCAATATCTTCACACCCATGGACGACGGAATGGTTACGTGAGAAGAAACACCACTGATTGGACAGTGCATTGCTCTTTCTTTGCACCTTTTAGAGAACTAAGCACTCATCACGCCAATGAGTCCATATGGAAATGGTGATGCTTTATAATTCCGTCATTCCTGCAGGCCGGCGTACCTGTTGTTATTGGTCTGAATGGTCCCCTAGCTCAGAGGTCAGTGACTGCAAGAAGGCGATCTATTCCCAGACGTGAAGACCATGCACCCAGATCACACCATGACTAAAGAAATACGCGAGGACCATATAAGTGACAGTCGTGTGGAGTCGCATATCTGAACCGCGCCTTAGCCATAACCCAAGAGGGGAAAAGACATGAAACGGAATTATTTTGTTTTAATTGTATTTGAAGGAACATGCAGCAGTTGGATTGGAAATATATTAACGCGTTAGTATGAAAGCCAGCATAAATGAATTTTTTGCAATAACCACATCGACAAAGCAAAGCATCAGCAGAAACAATCACACTTTTTATTCCTCAAACTGTTTCTTCGAGCTCTCAAGCAGACGCGCTGATGCCAAGCTCACACCACCTGCTTTGTCTGGAGACGTAGGCTCAAAGTATGGCCCGGTTACACCTCTTTATACTCAACATTGAAGGTACCCGAAATATGAAAAACTTAAAAGACTAATAATAATAATAAAAAGACTCCTGTAAAACCTATTAGGATTTCTACTGGTGTCAAAAGAGAAAACATGTATATACACTACAGCAATACAGTTCATATACAGAACCCTTTTTTGTATTTCATTATTGTGTATTTATAAACATAAGAATCTAATTCTGTAATCATTTATAAATATTATAAGATCTTTTAATTTATAGAAGAATGAAATAAATATTATATATTAAATATTAAATAGATGATTAGCACCATAATTATAAAAGTCCAATTAATGTTTACATTATTTTTTTCTCTCAATACCTTCACAAAAATGTGTGTGGGCGTATTTATTAATTCTTTTAACTAATTGTAATAGACTTTTTTTCTTTTCATAATACAAACCCTTACTTCATAGAACAAAATATGACAATTTTTTGGTAGTAATTATCACCTTTAATTAATTAAACAATATATTTTAATATAATAGCGTAAAAATAAAGCGTAACATAGTAATATTCAATATACAATAGATTATTCTCCATAAAATAAATATTCGTATTATTAATTTATTATTTTTTATAATAATTTATTCATAAAACTTTGAGTATTTGCTAAAATATAAAAAATAATATAATAATAATAGTACTTATTAAAATAGCGTATTAAAATAAGATTAAAACTAATATTACACATATTTTAGTTGGGTTTCTGTACATTATAAATAATATATAATATAACACAACTTTAATTTATATCAATTTTAAAATAACTTATGACTAAAATTATAAAATATGAATATTTCGAAATAGCCTTCCTGAGAATGTTTATAAATATACTAATAATAATAATGTTTTATTATTAACTTTATTATACTTATAAATTGATATATTAGAATATCAAAATGGAATATTAAAACTACATAATATTATGTCCCATTAATAATAATTATTATAATAATTAATAATACATTTGATTTATCATGGTGTTGTTTACACATTTTTACTTTCCTTTGCTTATAAACGGATAGATTATAATTATTCACTTAAAAATTAATTAAAATAAGATATTACAAATTACCTTCATATATGTTCGATAATAATAATAATCAATAATACACATTTTACTTAGGCTACTTTATTACCTATACATTTATATAATTACTGAAATATATTATAATATAACTAAATTCAAATAGGAATACATACCTTTATATATTATGTATAATACAAGTATAAAACAATATACATAAAAATTTCACATCCGTCTAGGGTATATAATCTATATAGATATATATATTATATATATATATATATATATACACTTTTTAAGTTTCCAATGATAATAGATGCATGAAATTATGACATTTCAAAGGACAGCAGTGAAACATCCTTTAATACTATGTCAGCCGATACTGATGGACACGGTCATGAAAACTACATTACGACTCTTTTTGTCTACACAGTTACAGTGAAATCTTGAAATAAAGAGTACTTGTGTACTATGAACCACACTGTACCTTTCTAAACTAACACATCCGACTCAAAAGACTTTACTGAAGTTAAATATGTTACTCGAAGAATCATTCGTCAACAGCACTCTTACACCTCAAACGCACACTAAAGAGTGAAGAAGTCCGAAGAAGGACAGTATATTTCGATATATCAGTTGACACAGGAAAAAAAAGGTCGCAATGCAGGGCTACAGAAGCAGACTCTGCGCTCCAGGTCCATTATGAGAGCCAGCAGGGCCATCGCTCTCGCCGTCACAAACCCATTACAGCTCTCTGTGTTTCTCCACCTCCCAAGGCCTGTTTGGCAGATGTACTGAGCATCTCAGCGGGCACAGCTGCAGCCCAACCCTAACGCCTGGCATTCGGCGGGTCTTATCATCTCATTCTGTCCCCTTCAGCCGCCATTAGCCTTCACTCACATGTTAAAGACGGTTCACACAGCTTTCACATGTGTTTGGATGGACACATTCATAGAAAAGGTGCCAGCGTGGGGCAGCAGATTTCCTCATTGGCAACCCAGTGTTATTGTCTCAATGAAAGACTCGTAATAAATAAGTGAGCTCCGTCGTCATTTCCATGTGTTAAATTAGCCATGTTCCCAACCCCTGGTCCTGGAGGCAGCCCAACACTGCACATTTTGCATATCTCCTTTCTCTGACACACCAGGTGTGTTTGATTAAGGATACAAGCAAAACGTGCAGTGTTGGGGTGCCTCAAAGACCAGGGTGAACTCTGAATTAAGGAAAAAAAAAAAGAAAAAAATAGAGAACAATATGTCACTTGAGGCTGTGTGTAACAGTGTGTTACACAGCTCTCTGGAATACTTGATTCTGATTGGACAGTCATGGAATTCTACTGTCACATACTTTTGTACAATGACATTCAGTTATGAAATTGAATGAATGATTTTTTTTGACACTGACATTAAATACTAAAATCGACTGCTGTCAATATTTCTTAACACATATTTGTCATAACACATAAATTGTCAATATTTCAAAAACACACCATAACAGAAATCATTTATAAATAAAAATGTATTAAAATAATGAATGAATGAATAAATCAATCAATTGTTATACTCGCATTACATTTTAAAATCAACTGTTGTCCGTTGTTTAATATCTCTCATATCAATCCATTTAATTAAATAAATTCAAACCCTAATCGATATTTCATCAAATTAAAATATAATGTAACTGACTGCAATATTATTAAATTATGACTGGACTATATTAAATATAAATACAATGTATTGTCCATTAATATTTCAATTAATTTTAACCAAAAGTGTTTAAAATGACTGCATTAAGAATTTCTGCCTCAAAAATAAAATACATCTTCATAATTAATCAACCTTTCTTAAATAAAATATACCACAACAGAATCCCTGCATAAAGAAAATATTTGTATATTATATATTAGTAACTAAAAATAAATATTGTATAGGGCCATGATTCATACAATGTACTGTTTCCATTAGACATAATGTGGTGTGAATAGATTTGTATTTAAATTAAAACATTAATACAGAGAAATAACATTTATTTTTTATTAAATTAAAAGGACTTTTAATAAAAATGTACTAAAAATCTAATTATAATAAAATAAAACGATTTTAAGCATTTAATTAAAGTATAAATTTTAAATTTTTTCATACATACTCCATACATTCAAATACGAAAATAACTTTATGTTTAAATAAAATGAATTTTAAATAAAATGCACGTGCAAAAATTATTAATTAGGGGAAAAACTGCATTAAAATTTGAAGATCAGGGAAAATTTAACTTGTATTGTGTTTGTCTTCTGGGAAACAACATCTTCTGTAACTTCTGAAGGGCAGTACTAAATTGAAAAAATATGATATTTAGGCAAAACAAGAAAAATGTACACTTCTTCAAAAGTGCTCTTAAAGCATGTTTTTTCTTCTTCTGGAGCATCTGTGAGCGTTTGAACCTTCTGAAATAGTTGCATATGAGTCCCTCAGTTGTCCTCAGTGTGAAAAGATGGATCTCAAAATAATACAGTCATTGTTGGAAAGGGTTCAAATACACACAAATGCTGAACACTCTTCAAAGTCCGAACCGATTTGTGGGGAACCTCGAGTTGTCGATTTTTTTCTTCGCATAGAACCGCATGCAGTCCCTTAATCGGTGTCTGTCCGCGGCGTCGCTCACAAACAGGTGGACTCATGAACACTATCCTAAACAAACAACCACACAGCTGGATCTTCAGTCCAACACAGTTATGAAGAATCAGATAATGTAAGCTTCGGACGGGGTCATTTTTATAAATTCACCTATTATTTTGTCTTGTGGACTTTTGACTTCAACTGTATATCAAATATGGTGCATCTAATCAGATTTAGGGATGCAACCTTCCAATGAAAGCCTGAATGTGATATGATAGTAAATGGGAATCTGTTCTCAGGATGGCTCTCAGAACGGCTATTAGAGGGGCTTTAGCAACAATATCCATCGCCCATCGTTCCCTCCAGCCATCTGTGCCTGCATCTGAGCCCGGCTGACAGGCTTCACACTTACCGAGTGTGAAATTAGCATGTGTGTGTGTGAGGAGCACTGGGGGCGGGGGAACTCCATTAAATCAGTGTGGTACGTGTGTGTTCGGGGTTGTGTGAAGGTGTCGTGACTGTGCGAGTGTGTGTTGGGTCTCTGTGGAAGGCACAGGTGTTCAGGTCGACTCACAGTGGCCCAGGAAGCACAAAGCCTGCGTTCGACGGGAATCCGATCTGCGACGGTCCTCTCCTGAATTATGTTAATTAACCTTCGGCCCGGAACATCATTCTCCGGTATCAGGGGGAACTGTTCATGTCAACAAATGTCTGTAATTGCCTATTGAACTTCGCTCAGTGGTTTGTGCAACCCGACCTCTTAACTGTGACCTCTGGTTTTTGACATCTGCCTTCGGTGGGAAATTAATCACGGGTTATGTTTGGAATGAAATACTAGAGTAATGCTTAGTGAATACTGTGGCATGTACACTGTATACTGCCTTGTTTTTAATAAAAGTATGTAAATGTAATGTTACATTTTGTCTAGTTTTCAAAGATTTATTTATTTTTTTTCATCTCTGCAGTGAATGGGTACCGTCAGAATGAGAGTCCAAACAGCTGATAAAAACATCACAATAATCCACACCCCTCCAGTCCATCTTCTGAAGAGAAAAGCTGTGTGTTTGTAAGAAACAAATCCATATATTAACATGTTTCTTGGTTTTGGCCAAAATTCGAGTCCATAATCCATAATAAAGCTTCCTCCAGTGAGAATGTCGCCTCATCTGAATCAGGAGAGGAATATGCTCAAATCAAGCGACGTCTACAATTAAAAACAGTCCAAACAGTAATAAATATGTTGGTAGATTTTGAAGTGAAAGGACAACAGGAGATGGACTTTTTCACTGGAGAAAGTGTTATTACAGATTATGGACTCATATTTTGGCCAGAAGCGACAGTTTAAAGGAAAAAAGTCTTAAAGAAAACCCTGGGTATTAAGGCTTGCATGGCTTAATATAACGTAAATGATGTCTCTTATTGAAATATGTAGTAGAAAACCCATGAACGATTTATGTTTTTTATTTTTAAATCCACATACCAGATTTAGAACTATTATAGAACTAAATTCTACTGTCCTAAACTAAAGCAACTGAACAATCAAAAAATAAATAAATTGCATATCAAGCTCATATCTGGAAATAACCATTCAACTCCAGATATAGTATGCTATTTTTATTCATTTGCCTTCATAGCGCCGTCTTCTCCCTGAGTGGAGATTGATAACACGTCACTTTAATCTCATTTCACTCCCATTTTAAGGGTATGTTATGAGCAACATTATGATTTTTTCCTGACTAAAGCTTTTGCCTATCTTATATCTCCTTTTTCCCATTTCAAGTGATTGGCTTACAAAAAACACTGACTCGAACCATCTTCTAATATGCTTAATTTATTACTGAATATTTTGAAGGCACTTGATTCATGTACAGAGAGAAAGGAACTATCCCTTCAAAAATACTGATGACTTTTAAAATAAATTGGACGTGGACTTGAGCTATAAAATTATGATGAAACAGTATTTCAGTTTTTTGTCTGCGAATGTGTCTGGAATACTTACAGGTAAATCCACCAGGTGGCAACACTCACAGTTGGCCAATGTTTTTTTTTTAAAGGGGTCATATGATGTTGCTAAAAAGAACATTATTTTGTGTATTTGGTGTAACAGAATATGTTGATGCTTTAATTTTCAAAAAACACATGATTTTCCACATACTGTACATTATTGTTTCTCCTCTATGCCCCGCCTTTCTGAAACAAAAGCGAAGTGTGCTCTGATTGGCCAGCTATCCAGTGCATTGTGATTGGCCGAATACCTCCAGCGTGTGACGGAAAGTTACCCCTTACATAATTGATACCTTGGTCCCGACTGGAGCGACGAACCAAAACATTAAACCCATTATAACAGCATTCGTGATCCATTGGTGATAATAATTACGGATTATATGACTTATACTGTCTTTTTACAGCTTTGCTTGCGTATCACACTGCGTAAACTAAAACCTAATTGTGAGCGGAGAATGACAACAACAAGCGCTATTTCTACAACTGCGCTCAAACATGTCAGAAGGGTCAGACTGTCCTTGCAAAGTTGGAACTCCCCAACTTTATAGAAACAGCCTTTGTGCCACAGACGTGGTTGCTCTTGTTAACAAACGTCGGTTTTCACAAGACTCATCGGCGCATGCGCAACACTGACCTCATACCTCATCAGCCCGGAACAGCTTCCGTGTTTATTTGGTTAAACCACATAAGCGCAAGCTATATTAAATTGATTATTACGTTTTAAATGTGGTTATTTTTCTTACAAAAACGCATCTATTTGCTACAGGAGGCCTTTGTTCACGCCCCGGAGCCGTGTGAGACACTTTTTTTATGGATGGGCGCTTGTTATTTCACTTCTTTTGGACTGAAGCAATACAACACCCACTGACTGCAATGATAGAACTTGAAAGATCAAAGACAATTTTTTAATATAACTCCGACTGGATTCGTCTGAATGAAGAAAGTCATATTCACCTAGGATGACTTGTGGGTGAGTAATGTATGGGCTAATTTTCATTTTTGAGTGAACTAACCCTTTAACAAGAACCGTTGCCTGTTTCCATTACAGATTTGCGTAAAACTTTTGTGATATTTTATAAATGTTGATTAAAAAACTACTGTGAAATGACGGTGTTTCCATTAACCGATTTCCTTCATCTAATGTAATTATTTCCTCTCGCATAATCCTCATGGCAACATAATGTGTATGTTTACATTTATATCACAGCACCCCACTACCATTATTTTTAATCGAAGTAGATGCATGGCATATCGTGGTGAAGCAAGCACGGAGAGGATTAAGGTCAAGGACATTGTTTTTACTGCTGAAAGGTACCCTGTAAATCAAAAACTGTTTCCTATCTGCAGTTTTGTGAAATCCATTCCCTTTTTTAGATTTGCCCTAAAACCACCTCACCAGCAGAGCCTAACAAACTTTTTGCAAATATGGTGGATTTTTGTGAATGTACGTGTTTTCCATTGGGCTATGTTTCAATTTTGCGCAATTGAACGGGTGTATTACATTCTTAAAATGTTTACACACAAATGCAACATTAAGAGTCAGTTCAAAGTTACACTTTTGGACAGCTAAAATTCCCGAGACATTCCAGTCCTTTCATTAGGAATCTGTGCAAATCGCGGAATATTCTGCGTACATTCTACGAACCCTCATAAAAGCAAAACATTTCTTTCACACCGACTATGCATTCGGTTTCAGAATGTTGCTAAGACCTTTAAACATGCAATTTACATACTGACGGCATTATAATTAAGCTAGAAGTTTTGCCGATACTATGACCGGCGTCTTTTATTAAACGCAGCTTGATGACCATTTTTTTTTAATCTTGTTGAAATAATAATTAAATCATAATTAAAGATGAGAAAATGTTTTACATATGTTTAAATTCATTAAAAACTTCAATTATTTAATCACAGTATGACGTCCCAATCCACCTGTTGTATAGATACATATCTATAGTGTTTTTATACTATTATATACGTATATTATATAATTTATAAATATATATAATATATATATATCTCTATACATACACAAGCACACACACATATATTATACTTTATATACACATTATAGGCCTAATAAATGTTCAATACAGGTTTCATCAGTGACAACTGTGAGTTTGAGAGTCTTTTTGAATGATTAATAAAATAACCGTTTCATGACAGCTGTTTCTTTGTGAATTAGACTTTTCTGGGCTGCGTTTCCCAAAAGCATCGTAAGCCTAAATTGACGTGTAGACCATTGTCACCATTGAGCTAAAAAAAAATTAAAAAACGAAAAATCATTTTAGGATTACGATGCTTTTGGCAAACGCAGCCTTCAACATTTCCACAACATTTTGAATATTATTTTCATTCAAGACAGTGTTAGCATCCAATAGTTAGCTGGCCACGTCAGGATGAGTATCACAAAGCTTAAAAAAGGTATTGGATTTCTGAAATGTTATCATTTATAATTTTACGAAAATTCTTTATTTGTGGTTAAGACCAAGAAAAATGGGCTCAACGTCCCATCATGAGATCAGGGCCCACAGGTCTGGTAAGCACGACTCCAGCTCCGCTAACAGCTCATCCGTCAGTATCTCCAGCTGATTTCTATTACGAGTAACCATTAGCCCCCTCAGTTCAGTCTTTTACTGCAGGAGTGAGTGAGTGCCGGTGAGAAGTCATGTCAAAACCAATCTCACAACAGCCTCCAGAAATACTTTGTTGTTAGCTTGTGTTAGCATTGCACTCAAGAAGACAAAAGACATGGGAGCGCCCCTTGAAAAGAGACCACAATTGTATCCACATTTTCAGGCTGCATTATGGTCTCAAATTCTGTTAGACACTTGGGTCAATTCACTGCTTTTTTTTTTACAGTACTCATAAAACCCAATAGGCTGTTCAGCACCATATTTTACACAAAAATACAGTGTGTAATGGTATTTGACCTGTTGTACGAAATGTGTAACAAACTATAACCCCAAAATATAAGCCAAACTATACAAAATTCAAAATATAGCCTAAAGCTTTAGTAGTTGTAATCTGGAAAGAAAACTGATTCATTTCGCCAATCGATTCCTTTGAAATGAACAGTTCAACTGGTTCAGAAAAGCTGATCATTTTCCAAATAGCACGCTAACATACTACTCGTACAATTTCTGCTGTATATATTATGTTTACTGTTCACCGTAAGAAAAGGTTCAGTAACAAATATAGAATACTGTAAATCAACTTGACCTTCCGTTTCCTGTTTGACGAATGAACATTGGGCCTTATTTTTAAAGATTTTTCTCAACATATTATATTATAATTAGTGTTGTCAATCGTGATTAATTGCATCCAAAATAAAAGTTTGTGTTTACATAATATATGTGTGTGTGCTGTGTATATTTATTATGCATATATAAATACAAACACATGCATGTTTATATTTAAGAAACATATGCTGTTTATATTTTTCAATGGACTTTATAATAATTATAAAATATCATATATAAATATATAAATGTAACATGTGTCTCAATATAGATCAAATGTTGTGTGTTGGTATTAAATATACACAATAATAATAAACACAGTACACATACATACAGTATGTAAACAAAAACTTTTATTTTGGAAGCGATTAATCACGATTAATCGGTTGACAGCACTAATTATAATAAAATATAAAATTGTCCAAGTATCTCACATCCTGTTTGTCTTAATCATGTTGAGAATTTTTTGCCCTAAGTTGCTTGCAGGCTATTTGTGTTGTAGATCCATGTCTTGGTTTACACATATTGGCTCTAAGAATTATGGTCGATCTTCAGCCACAAGTCGCCCATCTGCTTTTCGGTTCTAACTGGCTCTTGTGGCCTCAGGTTTGTGCTCTTGTCCAGGTGTCATCGTGTACAGCAGTGAAGATGGGCTGAATCTGAGGCTAATTGGTGTTAACTCACCATCTGCTGAACAATGAAGCAGATACAAGCTCTCTGGCCTGAAGAAACGTCAACATCATGGGTCAAGAGGTCAGAAACAGTGAAAAAATATAGAGATATACATGACAAATGCTGCAAATAGTAATTGAGTGAAACATTTCAATCTCAAAGTGTAGTGTAATTCATTTATCATATTGTTTGACAGTTACGGTATACATTATATTATGATTATTTTACTTTATATTGCCATTATATATAATAATACAGTACATTTATTATTTAAAAAAAATATATATGCAAACAAGCTATTATTTTTATTGGCAATTGTCTTGAATAATGTCACATTGTAAAAATCCTAATGGCTTCAAAATTGCTCAGTTGTCTGTAAGTAATTAGATAATTATATTGCGTTTCAATATACACGAAAATAATGTCACACAATGTCACAATAATTCTGAATGGTCCTTAAAAAATTTTAATTGAATGTTTTGTTTTAGTTGTTACATTTCACATTACAAAAAATCTTAATGCTTTCAAAATATTACTTTATTTTCTGTACGAAAAATGAAAAAAAATTTCTAATTAAAATAATTTTTATTTTAACATAAATTATAATGATTATATTATTTTATTTTAATGAAAATAATGTCACAGTTGTAACAAATACAATGGTTCAAAATATGGCTTTAAATTGCTATAAGCAAAATATAAACTTCTTTTTTTTTTCTGTATAATTTGAGGTGAAATATGACTGCATTCCAATGATTCTCAGTGCTGAATCTGTTCAAAATCTATGTGATGATTACTTATTACTAGTAGATACTACACTTAAGTTTAGATATTCAGAATATAAAATATTAAATAATTGTGGGTATATATATATATATATTTACTATAATAATATATTAGATATATATAATAAATATATATTAATATATTATAAAGGTAGATTTAATATTGCATAAATAATAATGACATTTTAGCATACGTATTATATATTATATTATATTATATTATATTGTATAGTAGCGGCTCATTTTGTTTAATTGTTATGAAAATAATGTCACATTATAAAAATAAATATTTTAAAATATGCTTACATTTCTGTGAGCAAAATATAACTTAAATATGAAATATGACCTAGAAATGTTCTTGACAGGTTTGTGGCATTCAAACCAGAACAAAGATCACAGTGGTACAACAACATAGCATGACACAGGACATGATGTGCAATATGAAATATTCAGCACAATATTCAACGTGACACTGTAAACACGAGTCGTTATATGATTCCACGCCTACACAAATACACCACACAGTCTGACAGCATGCACATGAAGTGCGCTCCGTGAGCAGTAGACAGTAAACATGACAGCTGCGAGACGGGTCTGACACTATCAACATGACAGCTGTCAGACAGAGCTGCTCCTCCTGCAGTACAGGTGGAATAAAGTCATTACAGAGCTACAGGTCAAAGCCAGATTCAGCTGGAGACCCGGATCTCTGTGTAGAAGCACTGGATCGTCTGGCTGGCCTTGTGTGTTGTTGAGGAGGAAGGAGTTTCTCCTGAAGTTTTCAGCTGTCTGCTACAGAGATCAGCTCTGACTGAGGCTGAAGAGACACGGGGCAACTTTGTTTGAGCAATGTTGCTTGGGCACTTTTCCATTGAGAATGTGTAACATATTTCTATCTGGATATTTTAGATCGGTCGTGGGCTCTGTGTCTCACCTTGTTGTTTGTCCCCCCCATGAGGCCCAACCCCCATTTGCCCAAAGTGCCCGTGGATGATACGATACCCACAACCAACCCCCAACCAATCCCAACCCCCACCCCCCAGCCTGATACTTGCAGTTTGCAAGATGTGATTTATGGGTGAATCTGACAAAAACACTAGAACACTTCTGAAGCATATTTAAAGGGGTCATATGATGTTGCTAAAAAGAACATTATTTTGTGTATTTAGTGTAATGAAATGTGTTTATGCAGTTTAAGGTTAAAAAAACACATTCTTTTTATCACATACTGTACATTATTGTTTCTCCTCTATGCCCCGCCTTTCTGAAACACGTCGATTTTTACAAAGCTCATCGTTAAAAAAGCGAGGTGTGCTCCGTTTGGCTAGCTATCCAGTGCGTTGTGATTGGCCGAATACCTCAAGCGTATGACGGAAATGTTACGCCCCTCACCATTCTGTGATGCCGTGTCCGGCTGGAGCAGCGAGACAAAAATATTAAAACCCATTATAAACGAGGCATTTGTTGCATCCAGAGTGGACATAATTACTGATTATAATGACTTATACTGTCTTTTTACGCGTTGCATTGCATCGCATCGCGCTGCGTAAGCATAAAACCATGTCTGCATTTGTGATTGAAAAAATGACAAACAACAAGCGCTACTTTACACTGCTTAAAACTCATGTTTGAATCGTCAGTGGAAAATTCTTTAAAAATGAAAACGTACTTACAGACTGTGAATCAGAACAGCCGGCATTGTAGTCTACTCTACCAGATCAGGAAACAGTCCTCCATAAAATGCACTTTCACAACGAAGCACACAGTGCATTCACGACATGGCAGCGGCGGCAACAACAAAACTACAGCGAGAATAAAATCTTGTGGGCAAGTCAAGTGATTAATAGCTCTTGGTGCAATAAAGAGTCTGTAAAGTTGCAAAGAATAAAGTTCAAATCCAAAGAGATATTCTTTATAAAGTTAAGAGTCAGCCACACCTACCTATAATGGCTCGTTCTAACACGCCCCCACGTGTCTATGTCACTATGTGGGAAGGTTTGCATAACGCCGCCCAAATGTTCACGAAAAAGAAAGAAGGGTAACTTTTATTCTCGCTGTATTATTATTGCTGCCGCCATGTCGTGAAGAACTGTGTGTTTCGTTGTGAAAGCGAAAAACTACTTTGTTTGGCCTTCCAAAAAAAGGACGATATCCGCTTCGTCATGCCTAGAGCTGATCCTTGCTGGTTGCTGAGGGAATACATCAACTTAGCGCTGTGGATAACCGGATCGGCTTTCACCGTGGACAAAAACAGAGTCCAGCCCGGGGTCGTCACATGTCCTTCTGGATGCTCCTTCGTCGAAATCGCCGGCCGTGCCGTTCTCAACGACCATCCGACTTGACAATAAGGTCGCCGTGTGTGACGCTGGTTCGTTGTGAAAGCGAAAGTAATTTGTTTGGTCTTCCAAAAGAGGACACAAGTAGAAATCAGTGGTTAAGTTGTATTTAAAACACTGTTCCAGAACACTTCAACCCAAATATCAGATGTGTGCAGCACATTTTATGGGGGACTGTTTCCTGATCCTGGTAGAGTTAGACTACAATGCCGGCTGTTCTGACTCACGACTGTAAGTACGTTTTATATTAAAGAGTTTTTGTATTTTATATATTTAAAGCAAGTTTTTTAGGCAGCACAGAGTAGTGCTTGTTGTTTGTCGTTTCTCAGATCAAAAATGCAGACATGGTTTTATGTCTACACGGCGAGATGCAACGCAACGCATAAAAAGACAGTAAGTCATTATAATCAGTAATTATGTACCCACTGGATGCAACGAATGCCTCATATATAATGGGTTTTCATGTTTTTGAATAATCACTCCGGCCTGACAGGGCATCATCACAGTAAGGTAGGGGCGTAACATTTCCGTCTCTCACGCTTGAGGTATTCGGCTAATCACAACGCACTGGATAGTTGGCCAATCAGATCACACCTCGTTTTTTTAGACTGATGAGCTTTGTAAAAATCGACACGTTTCAGAAAGGCGGGGCATAGAGGAGAAACAATAATGTACAGTATGTGGAAAATAATGTGTTTTTTTAACCTTAAACCGCATAAACACATTTCATTACACCAAATACAACCAAATAATGTTCTTTTTAGCAGCAGCATATGACCCCTTTAAATTATTATTATTTTGTATCATTATTAGCAGTCCAGATATCAAAATATTAAATCAGGGCTCCATGGAGCTCCATGATTTTTAAACGGTAGTTTAAAGGGCTTGAGTTTTTGTATCGTGCGTCTGTCATTTTATTCGTTTAGTATTGTTTTTGTTTTTTAATATATTTCTTAATCTTTTTTTTTTTTATTTCACTTTTAGTGTGATGTCAGTTAGTAATTTTAGTAGTTAAACTTATTTCAGTTAAGGCAACATTTCTAATTTCCATTAAGTGTAAATTTTTTTATTTGATATTAACATTACATTATTTTAATTTAGTTTTCCATTTTGATTAAAAAAGGTTTTAATAGTTTTAGTTTGAGTTAACAATAACAACACTGACATCGTAAATTTAAATCATTTATTATTCCCAATAACAAAGATAATAAAATACTAATAATAATTATTATATTTTTAGATATGTTTTTTGTATTTTATACAATAATATTAAAAGTAATAGAAATAATTTTTAAATATGAATCTGAAACAAATTATTAAAATTATATGCATCCTAATCTGACTAAACTAAAAGTTATACTAATAGAAGTAACTTAAAGGGTCAATAATTTTAATTATAAAGAAAGAAGACATAATTGGTTTTATTGTTTTATTTAAAAATGAATAAAATATAAATAATATTTAATATTTATAGACTGAATCGTAAGTTTTAGCATTAAAAGAACTTACGGCTCGGTAACACTTTATACTTTCATTAATAAATCATTAACAAAAATTATATAATGCTTAATGGATCATTACTTAATATATATTCAAAGAGTTAGAAACATGAGATAATGTGCTTGTTAATGTTAACTAATGAACTTATTAAACATTGCCAAATGATTAACAGATCATTATTTAATGTAAATTGAAATGCATTAACATGAACTCATAATCACAATCTGTAAAGGTTATGTATTTGGTCTTTGTTTGTTGTGTTGACTTCTATTATTTGCACATCTTAAATAATTTATTAATAATTTGTCAATGTTTTTGCAGTTCCCAATCTAAAGTGGAAACTAATCTTCAATTGTAAATGTTTATAAACATTTAAAAAATATATATCTTTATTGGCACTGGAGTTTTGTGTAGGTTACGTTTAGCTACATGCTTGGTAAAGAACATATCACACATTGTTAATTTGGGTTGTTTTTAGCCTCAACACTTACATAGTATCTAGTGTGAATCATTAAACCGGAATATTCTGAATATACACAACAGGTTGTTTGTTAATGATATTAAAGGTGGGGTAAGCGATTTCTGGAAAGCCAATGTTGACATTTGAACTCACCAAAACAAACACGCCCCTACCCAAAAAGTGTCTCACCCCTATTTTGATAGCTCCACCCCACACATACGAACGCAACCCAGGCAACGATTAGTGTGATGGAAGTTCGGATCATTTTACCGACTTGGACCTTTGATTCTCGTTCAGCAAAATGAACGAATCTATTTTCGAGTCATTTCGTTCATTTTGTTCATTTTAGCAAAATACAATTAAAAATGTTACGTGTTACTTCCCGAATATGGGCTACACGGACGCGAGCGGGGCGGCGTGACAAAATACTTTAGAACTCATATATCACGTGATGCTGTCTCACATAGTAATGAACATATCTATGGTCTACACTGGATGCGGCGCGGCACAGACACGGACAAATCACGATAAAAACTGCTCTTGCTGCTGCTATTCATGAGTATGGACACAAATTCAAATGATTTTCAACGGTCGCTTTGTCGCGTCCAGTGTACTAGACAGACTTTAGTTGTTGCGGCGCAGACACGGTGTTACTCACCTATCGAGAAGAAACAAAGCAACCTCGGCGTCCGATCGCAGGCTTTCCGCTCCTTGAGTTCTCTCCAGCGCTGGAAAGCTGATCCGATATTTACACGGGTCCTACTCCTTGCCTTAAGCCTTCTTTTGTTCCGCATACGTTTCCTCTTTTGTTTTTTATCCGCCATCTCTATCTTTCTGTCGCTCGGCTCGCTAATGTGTGCACTGAACGCTCTCTCCTCCATATCATGAGTAGACACGCCCCTTACTGCTGATTGGCTACAAGTTTGTTTTGCTAGTCGGCCGGAATCTGCTTTCTAAAGCGTTTTTGAAAAATCACTTACCCCACCTTTAATGAAAGTTATTATAAAGTGTTACCTGAACAGGTAGGAGGAAATTCTACTTTTATACACACAGTCACACTAACCGTGACTTTATTGTCATTGAGTGAAGTCCAAACCCCAGTCTTCTCCAAGCTCTCACTGAAACTAAAGCACACTATTGTTCTGACCAACACCAGATCCACCGCAGACATATGGAGGCTCCTCACTACCACCAGACGCACTTTAAGAGCAAACACACCTTCATGTGCATAAACAGAGCAGGCTTTGTGTGTAATATGCGGTTATCAGGCTCTGCCTAATGCTCTTGCACGGACACATGAGACCCGGCTCCACCTGCTGGCTCTCTGCCCCGTGCTGCACTGGGCTGTTAGACAGACAGCAGATGGGAGCCCAACAGAGGTCTGTCCAGCAGTGGGAAACTCAAGCGGCTGACGGCAGGACCTGCTCTCATGCTTCAGGTGAGCGGCTTACGGTACAAGAACTCCATAAACATACATATTTCAAAGATGAACATTGTTTGCACTTAACACAAATATAGGTTAATAAACTGCTTGAAACTTATAATATGGACAAAAGTCATAGAACACAGTATCAGGAAGTGTTCAACCTTCAGATTTTGCATTTATTTATTTATTTATTGTTTGTCTGTCAACCTCATATATTATATGCCCAACTAAATATGTGCTCATTTTTATTTTATTTTATTTTATCCAAATTTGGGTCTTGAAAACATAATTTGTTAAACGCATATTTATTTAAATAAATAAATTCCATAACCAACAATATTGCATGCAAATGTGGGATACATACTTATTTATTTTTATTTTATTTTTGACATTTAAACTAAGTTAGTGTGTAATTACTAAAAGGTGGTAGATGTGAAATGCTAAAAAGTAAAATCATGTAAGTAAATGTTAATGTAACTAATCTAAACATAAGCAAAAATTCTATTTACTTACTATTATTTATGCTACTATCCTCTTAATAATAATCATCATAATAATTAATTATTATTATACTCCTCATAATGACAAGATAATATTAAATAATAGAATTTATATTTAATTATATTATTTATACTAATTAATACTACTCAAAATGTATTTATCATTATTATTAAAAATTTATAATATGATTTTATTGTGGTTGTTAGTACTAATAGTAAAATTAGATTTAATTAATAGTATTTAACTAATTCTACTACTCAAAATAATATTTAGAATTATTATGAAAAAACTTAATATTATGTTGTTGTTAGTAATGATAGTAGTAAATTAATCATTAATAATAAGGATCTCATCATATCCTATTAAGTATTAGAAATGATTACAAAAAATATTAAATAATAATTATTATAATTTTATATTATAAAAAAACATATTTTAGTACTATATTTCTTACTATTACTACTAATAATAATAATTAATATTATATATTATTATGGTGGTTGTTGTTGTAGTTATAGTAGTAGTAGTAATAGTAGTAAATTATTCATAATAATAATTATCATAGCTCATAATAATAATAGTTAGGAAAAAAAAATAAAGATATTAAATTATTTTATTATTATTCATAAAAATAATATCTAATAATAAGTAGTAGTAGTAGTAGTTGTAGTAGCCAGAAGTAGTAAATTAATAATTATTTATAACCACCAACAACAATAAAGTATTATTATTACTATTACAGTATATCGTATTATTTATTATTTATATTAGTAGCAAACAACAACATTAACAATTATTATTATTGTTATGATTTTCTACATTATTGTAGGATTTTCATTGTTGGATTGAGTAGAGAAGGACAAGACCACTATTAAACTCTCTTTTTAATGCCTCATTTTTATTTTATTAGATAATTACTTAACACAACATGGAATTTGTGTCTTTATTGCTTTATTGGATGCCAATTTACAAGCTACGCTGTTCATGGAAAGTGCCTTGGTAGATTTATTGGGGTAGAAACCAGTAGAACAGCAACCAGAAGAAAGAGCTTAAGGCGGAAAAGGAAAGGAAAGGAAATGATTGGGTTAGAGTAATTAGAGCACAAATGTTCTGGCTGCATTGTTCCTTTCAGAAGACAACACAGACCCTCAGGCACACACACACACACACACACACTAGACACAACACCACACGCAAATCAGCTGCAAAGAAATGGAGATCATACAAAGCTCTGCGTGGACACACCAGCACATCAACCAGCCAAACCGGCAAATCCACCGCACAGAACATATTTCATAACCATATTTATCCTGCATATGTTTCTGCTAAATGTGCTTTATCTTTTTAGCGTGGTTAGTGTGAAGAAGACGTTCATACAAACCCAGTTATCTTCATACTACAGTAAGAGCACAATAAACCAGACCGCCTCTGTCACAACCCATTAAACCAGCAATCTTTCACAAAGCAAATGAGCAGCAACACAAAGCAGCTGCTTGGTCTCCTGCCATCTTGTGGAGATTATAAAAATATTATTAAAAAGATTATAAAAATAACCTTAAAGACTCCACAATAAAGAAACAGTTCACTTCTTTATTGATGACCATACTAGTTCATTCCTATTTAGAGCTATGTTAAATAATATATTATATTATATTATATCAAACCCATCACTTTATCAAAATTTCAACATCCAGTTAGGCTCATCAAACATAACTCCTTCAAACCCCAACAGCTAGCAAGACCCACCGGGAGCTTGTGACTTGAGATAAGCACTGAATTTCTCCAGACCACATTGCGAAAACTGCCCCCCCCCACACACACTCCGGTCGCCTCAACCCGCCCCCACTTTGATTTATACAACATACGCAAGATCAGGCCTTTCTTTAAGAACGTGCTGCACAACCCCACTCCACCTCCCTGTTCAAGCTCTGTTATGTCAGGCTTAGACCATATTGCAATCGCTTCTCTGGCAGGTCTCAGCGAAACTTCTATCCCACACACCTCCTACCAATTATCAACACATGCAAGCTGAACAAGATAATCTTTCATGAGCCCCCGAAAAAAGAAAAGAAACAAAAACGGTCCCACTAACGCTCATCAGCTTGCACTGGCTGCCAATAGCTGCTCACATAAAATTGAATGCATTAATGTTTGCCTACAAAACCACTACTTGCTCTGCACCCCTTTACCTAAATTCAATACTTCAGACTTATGTACCCTCTAGAAGCTTGCGTTCCGCAAGTGAACGTTGCTTTATTGTGTCATCCCAAAGAGGCACAAAATCACTTTCACTGCTTTCATTTTTTTTTAAAGGGGTCATATGTTGTTGCTAAAAAGAACATTATTTTGTGATTTGGTGTAATGAAATGTTCTGCGGTTTCAGGTTCAAAACCACCATTATTTTCCCCACAAAGCACCAACTGACCTACACAAACTATTGTTTCGCCTCTCTGCCCCGCCATTCTGACAACACCCCTAGACCAGCCCTCCCCGCCCCGGTCATTTTACCCCCACATCAAGTCCACAATCCACAGGTCGCCAGACGACACCCGCAGAACCACGGTGTGTCTGCGTGGCCAGCCGCCTCCCGTGCGTTGTGATTACGACGCCCACACACCACCCGAATACACCTCAAAGCGCTCCTCCCACTGACCTGTGCCGGCACCCGTACGCCTCCTACACCCCTGTGCTGCCCGGTCCGGCCGGACCCCGGCTGATTCCCTAAACATACCAACCCCTATAAAACCACCGGCCCCTCTGTCGCTGCACCCCGTGGGCGACCTAACATTACCGCGCATTTACACCTAATGACCCTTATAACCCTGTATTTTTACACTTTGCGTTGCATCGCGCCGCGCCACGTAAACATAAAACCATGCCTGCATTTGTGATTAGAGCACCACAATGACACCAAACCCACCACAGCACGCTCCCTCACACGGTTACACTCCGCACGGTTTGATACCCTATAGTCGGCACACACTCCTCTTAACCTATAATAACGAACTTACAGTCGTGCGTAAGCACCGCCGGCCTTTTAGTTACTCTACCAGGCTCAGGAACCAGTCCCCATAAATGCGTGACACAATCTGCATATTGGCTTTGCGTGCTACACTGGAACCGTGTTGCCCCCCAAAGTCCCACTTCCTCCTGCTTTCTCGTCGTGTCTACTTTTGGGTGGGCAGACACACCCCACACCCACCAACACAGTAGCTTCCCCTTTCCCCCCGCAAAAACACACCTCGCGTCCCCCCCTCCCCCCACCACGCCCCGGCACTCACAACACACCACCCCCCCCCACCCGTGACCGCGGACCCGAGACCACCCCCGGAGCGCCTCTAGGACGTGAGCAGCGCGGCGCGGTTTTGAGCACCCCCGGACCCGCGGCTGGCGCTTCGATGAAGGAGCGTCTGGGCGGGCTTGCGGCACAACACAAATTGAGGGACCCACGGGCGACAACACCGCTTCGTACCACGGTGTGTGGAGACTGAAAGCCATCCGGCGATCCACAGCACAAAGTAGATGTTTAATTTCTCAGGGGACCAGCACGAGCAGCTCCAGGCATGCGAAGCAGATATAGTCTCGTTTGGAAAGACCAAACAAAATAGTTTCGATTTCACCAACGAAAAACACAGCCGTCTCCCACCGACATGGCAGCAACAATACCCAGTCTACGTAACTTTTACATTAATTAAATTAGGAGCAACCAAGTCACTAAAACTGCTGATGAGCCATCACAACTACAAAGTAGATTAACAGATTTCTACCCATTACATTCTCTTACCTTTCCCTGCAGACTTTTGTCATGCGCCCTAATATGAGCTTGTCAATCTCTTCAGTCAATGCTTTACCGCTAAAAACATACCGCGGAGATCACACCAGAGACAAAGAAACCGGGCCTGAAGAAGACGCGAAACTGAACAGCAACCAACACCCCCGACAAACCCACAGAATTTCTCTTTGTCAATAACACCTAAAGTTAGCTCTTTCTTTCCCAAATCGAAGTCGGTCCCCTCCCCCCGGACCCCACCCCTGGTGCACAACTGCAGTGTTAAATCTCTACACTTAGTCTGCCAGTGCACGCACACAAACACCACCCCCCCCCCACACCGACGCACGCTAAGCAAGCCTACCGGCGCGTTGCTAGCGACATACTCTTAGCCCACAAACAACCCCTCCAAATCGACCTCCCCTTCCGATATTTACTGCGCGCACTTATCTATCCCCCCCCCCCAGACCTACCCACCAATAATCATTGCCTGCCCGCTGTTACTGGTGACTCCTAATTAAGGATAAAGGGGACAGCTGACGCCTAAAATTTCGTAACATCATTCCTTCCTATTCTGTGTCGAGGGCGTCACGTAGTAACCCAAACCGACACGTGACAGAAATGAATCTTTTTCCACATAACGTTTAAATAGATTTTTAACCTTTTATGGCATTTTTACTTAAGCATGTTTTCTAAAAGTGTGCATTATCATCTGACCAGTCAAATTCTATATTAATCACACCAGCTCAATTCTAAGAGACCCACCACTTTCGGCGCTGTTACTCACAGCAACATGAAGTATCAATCACACAAAATTATCTTTGCAATGAAGAGGAAAACACAGAACGCTGCATCTGAAAGGAAATTTTAGATGCTTTTACACACTGATTATGCAGGGACAGAATGAATTTAGCCTTGCAGTTACACATGCATAAATATATTTAATATTGTAAAAAAAAACCTTGAATACTGATATTTGAAATATTTGAAACTTTAAATGTGAAATTAAAACCGCCAGCAGGTGGCAGCAAGTCACTGTTAATAAGGGAGTCATTGCGATTGAACCGAATCATTTAAACGATTGATTCATGCCGGAACGAGGGAAACCCTGTCATGTTGCTCAGAGATGCAAAACAGTGCTGTGGCTTTGTTTGGAATGATTTTTGTTGGCGAATAGAGCAAAAACAGCCAATATGATGTCTAAAACGTAAGTCTCTTAACTTATTGTTTATTGAACTGTTGTAAAATCAATATCACATTTGTAATCAAGCTGAATTTTAAAGAAAAAAACGGCACTCTTCTTGTGATACTGATTAACTATATCAGGGTTTTTCATTGCCGAAAGTGTTATTATGGATAGAGGACTCGTATTTAACGGTGTGTTTAACGGTCTTGGTCCCCTGCATTTGTTTACTTCCAACCAACACCACCCACATCATTTCATGCCCCAAAGACGGATATTGTGATGTCCCCATCACAGCATCACCCACCCCCCCCCAGAATAGCTGGGTGCGACTCTCATTCGCGACCAATATCCCGTGAGATCCCGCACCATTCACGGCAGCGAAGAGAGACCACTCCATTGGTGAAAACAGACACCGGATGTTCACTCCGCACCCAGATCTGAATTTCTCCAAATCATTGTCGGGTTAACAGGACGACCTGCTCCTTTCGTTTTTTGTCTAATATTTTTTTATTATTATTTCAGCTTTATTGTAATTACCAAAGTAAACATTAACAATCCTGTAACTCTAGTTTTCCATTGTTCAGGCAAACAGATAATTGATTACACAAAGTAAACCATAAGCATATTACAGTACATGAAGAGACCAAATACAGGGATTCAAATTAAATCTAAAATGTAAATGTGGATAATATAGAGTTGAAGGATTTTTTTTTTTTTGGAATGAGACAAAGACAAATTGAATTGATAATAATGTGTTAAAACATAATTTAAGAAATATTTTAGATTCTGCATTTCACAGTTATATTAAATAGGCATTGTACAGATGGTCAGATGGTCTTGCTTCCACTGAAGCACAAGATGCTCTATGGATCATCTCAAATCATGCTGGAGAACATGATCATCAGGTTTTGCAATTTGTGTGGAGTTCAAACCAGACGTATAATTTGTTAATCTTGTAACTAAATTAAGAAAATAGGCATCTGGATGTCTCTTATACACATGCATAAAGAAGCTCTTGCTGCCATTATACATCTCAAACTGACTGAAGTAAGTTACTCTAGGCCCGACCGGACTTTTTATCAGCATTACTTGTGGTTCCAATGGAGAGGGTTTGTGGCCAGCAGGGGGTGCTCACACTGTGGTCTGTGTGGGTCCTAGTGCCCCAGTATAGTGACGGGGACACTGTACTGTAAAAAGCACCGTCCTTCGGATGAGACGTTAATTAAACCGAGGTCCTGACTCTCTGTGGTCATTAAAAAAAAAATCCAATGGGACTTATTCCATTCTTAATGGGGTCCCAGACCTCCAGTTCATATCTAGAATGATGTGTCCTATGCATCCTCAGCGTCTGGTGAAATTTGCTGGACTTTTACACGCAGCTACAGCAAAGGAGTCAAGAACATCCAACAAGAGTTGCTTTTCTTCCTAGGTGTGGTTTCTGTATCGACATCAAAAACTTTATGTAACATTTCACATGGAGAATCCATGTCTTGGTCATCAGAGCATCAAACAATAAAACTTTCCGAATGAGGTGTATCTCTGTGTTTTTCCCACAAATCCACATTTTGATAAAAAAAGAATAAAGAATAAGTAACAATATAATTATGGTTACATTCAGAAGGGATTGGTGATAGAAAGAAAAAACAATAGGGCTAATTGAAAACTACTGTATATCTATTGAATTCATACCTGTGAGCATTTTGTGAGAGAAGGAAGGGTATGGAAGCCTGTTTCGGCAACTGAATAAAAACATATAAAAAAAAGGTTATTGCGACTTTTATATTCACAAGATTAATATATGCCGAGATATAAAGTCAGAATTGCGAGATAAAACTCAATTGCGAGTTATAGTCAAAATTGTGAGTTATAAAGTCAGAATTGCGAGTTTATAAAGCCAGAATTGGCGTTCTTAAAGTCAGAACTGCGAGAAATAAAGTCACAATTGCGAAGAATAAAGTCAGATTGCGAGATATAAAGTCAGAAAGCTGCGAGATATAAAGACCAGAATTCGAGATATAAAGTCAGAATTGAAGATCTAAAGTCAGAAACTGCAAGATAAAAAGTCAGGAATGCGAGATACAAAGTCAGATGCTGAGATAAAAGTCCGAACGCGTGATATAAGCAGAATGCGAGCTAATAAAGTCAGAAGTGCAAGATAATAAAGTCAGAACGGCAACATATAAAGTCGCATTGGGAGATAAAGTCAGAACGGCGAGACATAAAGCCGAATTGGCGAAGTTATTATAAGTCAGAACTGCCAAAATATAAAGCCAGAATGCGAGTTATAAAGTCAAACTGCGGATATAAAGCCAAATTGCAAGATATAAAAAGTCAGAGACTCTGCGAGTATAAAAAATCAGCAATGCGAGATATAAAGCCAGAAAAGTGCGAGTATAAGTCAGGAATTGCGAGTAATAAAGCCCAGAATTGCGAGTTATAAGTTCAGAATAGCGAGATATAAAGCCAGACAATTGCGAGATAGATAAAGTCAGAAAACTGCGAGATATAAGCCAGAATTGCGAGAATAAAGTCCGAATGCAAGATATAAAGTCGAACTGCGAAGATATAAAGCCAGAATTGCGGAGATAAGGCCAGAATTCGAGATATAAGTCAGAACTTGCGAGATATAAGGTCAGAACTGGCGAGTTATACAGTCAGAACTGCGAGATATAAGTCCGAATGTGAGATATAAAGTAGAACTAAGAGATTAATATGAAGTCGGAATTGCGAGATATAAAGTCGGAATTGTGTGATATAAAGTCAGAATTGCGAGATGTAGTCAGAATTGCGAGTTATAAAGTCATAATAGCGAGATATAAAGCCAGGATTGCGAGATATAAAGCCAGAACTGCGAGTTATAAAGCCAGAATTGCGAGATATAAACTCAGAATTGCGAGGTATAAACTCAGAATTGAGAGGTATAAACTCAGAATTGAGAGATATAAAGTCAGATTGCGAGATATAAAGTCATAATTGCGAGTTATAAAGTCAGAACTGTGAGTTATAAAGCCAGAATTGCGAGATATAAAGTCGGAATTGCGAGATATAAAGTCGGAATTGTGTGATATAAAGTCAGAATTGCGAGATGTAGTCAGAATTGCGAGTTATAAAGTCATAATAGCGAGATATAAAGCCAGGATTGCGAGTTATAAAGTCACGATTGCGAGATATAAAGCCAGAATTGCAAGTTATAAAGTCAGAATAGCAGGATATAAACTCACAATTGCAAGTTAAAAAGTCAGAATTGCGAGAATTATAAAGTCAGAATTGCGAGTTATAAATTCAGAATTGCGAGTTATAAAGTCAGAATAGCGAGATATAAAGCCAGGATTGCGAGTTATAAAGTCACGATTGCGAGATATAAAGCCAGAATTGCGAGTTATAAAGTCAGAATAGCGAGTTATAACGCCCGAATTGCAAGTATAAAAGTCAGAATTGCGAGTTATAAAGTAAAAATTGCAAGTTATAAAGTCAGAATTGCCCCGAGATATAAGCCAAGAAGTGCGAGCGTATAAATCGAAATAGCGAGATAATAAAGCCGAATGGCGAGATATAACGTCAGAACTGGGGTGTGAGGTTAAAGCCAGGAATTGCGAGATTTATAAAGATCCCAGAACTGAGAGATAGAAAGTAAAGAAATGTTGAGTTTAAAGTCAGAACGGCGAGATATAAAGCAGAATGCGCTATTATAAAGCTCATGAATGCTTTGAGTTAAAAGTCAGACTTGCGGATATAAAGTCAGAATGCGAGGTTATAACGTCAGAACTGCGAGATCTAAAGCAAGAATGCGAGATATAAAGCAAGAATTGCGAGAGGATTTTTATGAAGTCGGAATTGCGAGATATAAAGTCGGAATTGTGTGATATAAAGTCAGAATTGTGATTTATAAAGTCAGAATTGCGAGATATAACGTCAGAATTGCGAGATATAAACTCACAATTGAGAGAAAAAAAGTCAGAATTGCAAGATATAAAGTCAGAACTGCAAGATAAAAATGTATAATT